>NQII01001778.1:225293-259492 GCA_002778355.1 Clitarchus hookeri
CACACGATATTCTGGCGATCGGAAAACACTGCAAGAATTTCACTTACCTTAAAACGTTACGCGTTTTCGGTTTGTGAATATTGCATCACAACATCTTGAAAGCTCTTCTTGGCCTTGAAAATAATAAATGTAACTTTACCACACACATAACGGTAAAACAAAGTGTTTGCAGGTTATGGACACAGCAGTCGGAATATCGGCAAACGTATTTGCAGTCGAAGCAGGATAGCCAACACATGACAAAGAAATTGTTCTGCGCACAGACATGGAATAAATTAGCAATTTTTTCTATTCTCAACAGTTACAAAAGGAATAGTTTCTTTTTCGGCAATAAATTAATGGATAGTTAATAATACATTATATAAGAAGAGTAAATAAGTTATTTGTTGGTAAATTAGTTTGGAGCATTTTTAAGGAACTTTCCGTATTTTATATTTACTGGTCCAAATTCCGCATTTCTTATTTACGGACCAGATTTCCTACATTTTACGGCTTGTTTGCGTTAAAAATTTCCGTAATCTCACGGAATTTTTTTAACAGCGTAGCTTAGATCCATTTTCGCGATTTAGTGGTTTTAATAGCTACACGTATTGAATTTCTGCCAGCTAATCAAATTATGTTTAATACTGGAGTAACGTGGCCTAAATCTGATTGGCCCAGTCAACTGTCGGAAATGTTTTACATAACGTCACGCGCCCAATAACCAATGAAAACTGCGTGTGTGCAAGTACGCTGTCAATGTCTAGTATGAGTGAATGTTTTTGCGAAAAACTCGGTTGTCCCTAGTAAAGAACTGTAAAGTCTAATTTTCAACCAGCTGACTCCGGATTGTTCAGTTTCTCTAGTTCCCTTTACTTTTAGAAGAAAAAAAAAGTGAAATCACGATACAGTACTAGAAAAGAATATTATTTAGTAACCTTAGTTAAATCCCAGAAAACTANGTTTTACATAACGTCACGCGCCCAATAACCAATGAAAACTGCGTGTGTGCAAGTACGCTGTCAATGTCTAGTATGCGTGAATGTTTTTGCGAAAAACTCGGTTGTCCCTAGTAAAGAACTGTAAAGTCTCATTTTCAACCAGCTGACTCCGGATTGTTCAGTTTCTCTAGTTCCCTTTACTTTTAGAAGGAAAAAAAAAAGTGAAATCACGATACAGTACTAGAAAAGAATATTATTTAGTAACCTTAGTTAAATCCCAGAAAACTANAAAAAAAAAGTGAAATCACGATACAGTACTAGAAAAGAATATTATTTAGTAACCTTAGTTAAATCCCAGAAAACTAGATTTTCTCACTACATTTCTCCAAATTATTTTGTAGCGGACGTAAAATTAGTATAATGTACTAGAGCTCACTGAATCACAAATCAGAGGTTGTAAGGTACGTGAAACTAAAAGTTATCGTGTCACCAATTCAGTTTACGGTGTAGAAGACTTACGTGGTACGGTATTTATACAGCAACCAGATACCGCGTCCCGATTTCATACCGACAACTGAAATTTAAAACCAAAGGTGACGGGAAAAAGCGTTCGAGAATGATGTTTTCAAATACCTGCGTCGAACAAAGAGAAGAAACATGTTGATGTTGGCGATACGCAATTTCAAAAGTGCTGGAATCACTGCAGCTTCCACTGTCGCTNAAAGAGAAGAAACATGTTGATGTTGGCGATACGCAATTTCAAAAGTGCTGGAATCACTGCAGCTTCCACTGTCGCTGCGGCGGAACATAAAGCAAATGCCGTGCAAGCACACGCCCGCTATTGTATTCCACCCTCGGCGTGCAGAATTGTTCTGCAGTACAAGCAAAGTTAGCAAGGATAATCGCAGTNGCCCGCTATTGTATTCCACCCTCGGCGTGCAGAATTGTTCTGCAGTACAAGCAAAGTTAGCAAGGATAATCGCAGTGCCAAGGAAGACATTTCAGTCGCCCCGCACCGCTATCTCATTCTTCCGCCCAGCGCTTGTCCTTATGTTCAAAAAATAATAGACCCTATGGCTTCGCGTTTTAACATTGTGGCATTCTAAGTGCCGCAGAAGTAGCCTGTGTGTTAGTCTCACAAATATCATTGGACTTGCGCACATCAGACACGCCCTTGAAGAAGTCTTGACCAATACTAAATATTCTGAACTTGGGCGACTGAATTCCGTGTGGGTGAACCAAACAGGAGAAAGAGTACTGACTGTGTCACTTGTTCATCATGCTTCGGTACACTTTTTTTAAAAGGGGGGGGGGCGGGATACACATGCATAAATCTCTACCTGATATAGAGACTTGAAATATATCGTAGAAGTGGAACTTAGTGTCTATTAGTCTGTACCGACTGTTGAACAGGTATGTGCTATATTCAGGAATAACGCTGTAGCAACATTTAACGAAATGCTAAAATTTAAAAAAAAAAAGGTATTTTTTAAATTGTTTCAAAGTTTATAAGACATACACTGAACGACTCTGGGTGATTTTTGAATTGTCGTTGCAATGAGGGCAAGTGATAGATTGAACTGTTATTTCGAACATGGGCCATGGCGGAAATTTGCTTTGAGTAGCAGAAACCATAAAAAAAAAGGCATATTAAAGTACACGGAAGAAGCATGCTTCGTTCGTTAATTTTGTCTTCGCTGCGTTGTCTTAGGTTATATGCTCTCACACACACACACACACACACACACACTCACACACACACACACACACACTCACACTCACACACACACACACACATACACACACTCACACACACACACACACACACACACACTCACACACACACACACACATATACATACATACACACATTTATATACATAAAAGATCCCTCGTTGCTCCACTCGATTGATTTGGCCTGTCTCCCCCCCCCCCTTCCCCTTCCACGGGGGGTTTCTGATTTATTGTTGGTTTACTGCGATAACAGAAAACCTGTGCAGCTATGTACGTCTGAAATAATAGTTCATTGCACATTTCCAGACCAACAGCAACCCTCCAATTAAAAAAAGACCGAACACCCAGAAACAATATCTACAAAAAATAACTTCGTACGTATTTTTAACTCTCGGGATTCGAGACGTTAGTGACAAAGATTTGTCCGATNATATCTACAAAAAATAACTTCGTACGTATTTTTAACTCTCGGGATTCGAGACGTTAGTGACAAAGATTTGTCCGATGATTCTTTTATGAAACGTTCGTCAGTAACACACAGCCACTTTACGCGAAATACGTTGCACGATATTCAAAATACAAGTTGTATCTCGTCCAGTCACCTCGTTCACANCACAGCCACTTTACGCGAAATACGTTGCACGATATTCAAAATACAAGTTGTATCTCGTCCAGTCACCTCGTTCACAATCAGGGACACGTTGCGTATGAGTGAGCTTATTACCGGTGCTGTACCCGGCAAGACGTAAGTGCCCAATATTCTTCATGGGAAAATGGATATGTGTGTGGTATTTTCTACACCTCTTCGACAGGAATGGTTTGATATCAATATAATCGAGCACGGCAGCAAGTTGTTCACTGGATGCAAGACAAGTACTGAACACGAGCACAGCGCGTGATTGAGTTCGTGAACTCAGGTATTTACGTCTGGCTGAGCGGGTTGAACCGCTGTACGTGTTCATCGCCCGTTGACTATTCCACACACACACAAGCTGTCATTTGAGGCGTCGTAACAAATTAAGTTTTTGCTTGGAAGTGTACTTACATGAGTACAACGCTCTGCCATAAGTCCGGATCAATAAAAACAAATTGTGTCTGCGGGTGATGANGAAGTGTACTTACATGAGTACAACGCTCTGCCATAAGTCCGGATCAATAAAAACAAATTGTGTCTGCGGGTGATGATATTGACAGCAGCAATTTAGCCGAATACGGGATATTGTGACGTAATTATGAGTTGGTAGTTCAGTCGTGATGACTGTACTGCTGTGCAAGGTCAGTAGCTATAGCCCATCCGTTGTTAGCTCCAACTTTTCTAAAGCCCTGCCTAAGTTATGCTTCCAGGTTAGGCCTGCACCTCGTGCAACAAAAGCTTAGCCAACTCTAGAAAAATACGCCCAATGGACAACGCGCCGTAATTTTGCGCACACAATTGAATAATATTTTGCATGATAAGTATTTTTACTAAGTATTAATAATACACCAATTTCCTTTCTGTTATATCCATATTAACTATGAATGAATAAATGTTGTTTATAGATAAGGTAAAAGTAAAATTCCAATTTAAAAAAAATACGTTTGTGTTACCAGAAGTATAAAACTCTTGTGGTACAATACATATTCAGGAAACTACAGAACACGTCAGACACCACAAATAGACTTTAGTTGGGTATGGTTAGAGGCAGTGATATTTCGCGAAAAAATTTCGCGGCAAGATAGATTTAAAAACACTGTGGCGTCATCCAGCTTTTTTTGATTGGCTGAAGCATGTTCTGGTCCGTGTTANGGCAAGATAGATTTAAAAACACTGTGGCGTCATCCAGCTTTTTTTGATTGGCTGAAGCATGTTCTGGTCCGTGTTAACTGTTTGCGCACGAATCACGAAGGTACAGTGTCGCAGCTACGGAATCCTGAGTGACTCGGTCAAATGCGGAAACGGCACCAGCAGCCAATGGAGGTATAACAACAGCCGAGGTGTAAATACAGGATTGAAGTCTACTGTGTGCTCCGATTTATTCACGAAAAATCAGTGGCCCTAAGGTATGGAGGTTCTTCCGGAATTTAATTCCTTAAAAATGTAAATCAGCTACAAAAACCAATAATACAAGATGACGGTAGGAGATTCGTGTGCAGAGTACGAGGGCTCGAGAACCCCCTCGAACTGCTTTAGTGGCACAGCAATAAGGGCGACAATAACACGGGCGCCCAGCGCCCCGCCGCCCGTACGGGCACGTGAAGTTCTCACGTCGCCACGCTCTCCAGTGCAAACGACGCCTGCAACACTAGGACTTGATCGCACGCGACGAAAGCTCACAGATGTAACACGACTGTGCAGTTTTACTTCTCCCCCAGCTCTTACAAAAACTGCACAGGCCGGCTCTAACAATTCCATTTTTCATACCTTTTCTACCACGATTTCTTCTTTCAGAAAATACACTCGATAGAAACGCAACTGCACGCTCGTCGACGTAAGCGAGGGAGTGGAGAGATNGGAGCGACCCCGCCGGAAATCGAAACCCGGTTCATCAAGGCGGGAGGCGAGTTATCTAACCACTACACCACTGTGGGCTTAGGCAATTGATTTTTTTTAAAAATATATTTTCTGGCAAAAACAATACGTATTCCGAGGTTATTTATTTACCGAGGTAAATGCGAACGCGCAAACTACGAATGTACGGAAAGTAGGTCTGAACCACCGACTACTAAGTGCGAGCTATTTGTCAAAGCGGCGAGATTAGAAGCTGCGGTATGCGGTCGCACAGCCGGCTCAAGGGGAACCGCTCATTAGGAGATCCTCCCAGCATCCGAGGACCACGGCCCGGGACTGCGAGTACAACCTCGTCCGCAAGCAAGCTGCACGTCTAAGGCCACGTAGTTGGAGATGAGACTACGTGGCGAGTAGCGGTCAACACCGACGTGCATATTAAGGCACCACATACAATTAAAGGAGCAAAAATACTCTTATCTTATCACGAAAATTTTAATTATTTAGTGTAACAAATTTCATTCTGGACATTTTCGTATATGTCACTGACCAAATGGAATACAAATTGTCTACAAACTTAAATGACTGTACCAGGAACTATTTTAGTACCAACCTAAAATTTTATATCACTGTTTATTTCTTTGAAATATAATGCATACTCTAAATAATATAATTCTGTAAAAGCTACGTTTTACACATTGACAGTGAATATATGTTTAAATATGCTTTTTTTTTTTTAAATACCTAAAATGTTTATGGTTTGAAGTACCAACTGCATGTTTTGATGTTCCTAGAGCATGGTTTTAAAGTACCAAGAGCATGTTTTGAAGTACCAACTGCATGGTTTAAAGTACAAATATCATGGCTTGAAGTACCAAAATTATGGTTCGAAGTACCAAGATTATAGCTCGAATTACCAACTGCATGTTTTGAGGTCCCAACTGCATGGTTTAAAGTACCAAGCTCACAGTTTGAAGTACCAAGATTATGTTTCGAAGTACCAAGATTATGGTTCGAAGTACCAACTGCATGTTATGAACGGCCAACTGCATGGTTTGAAGTACCAAGATTATGGTTCGAAGTACCAAGATCATAGTTCGAAGTACCAAGATCATGGTTTGAAGTACCAAGATTATGGTTCGAAGTACTAAGAGCATAGTTTGAAGTACCAACTGCATGGTTTGAAGTACTAAGAGCATGGTTTGAAGTACCAAGAGCATGGTTTGAAGTACTAAGAGCATGGTTTGAAGTACCAAGAGAATGGTTTGAAGTACCATTTGTATGTTTTGATGCACCAATAGCACGGTTTTAAGAACCAACTGTGTGGTTTGAAGTACCAACTACATGGTTTGAAGTACCAAGAGTATGGTTTGAAGTACCAACTGCATGGTTTGAAGTACCAACTACATGATTTAAAGTACCAAGATCATGGTTTGAAGTACCAAGATTACGGTTCGAAGTACAAAAATAATAGTTTGAAGTACCAAGATTATGGTTCTAAGTACCAAGATTATAGTTCGAAGTATTAACTGCATGGTTTAGAGTATTAAGATCACAGTTTGAAGTACCAATATTATGGTTCGAAGTACCAAGATCATAGTTTGAAGTATTAACTGCATGGTTTGGAGTACCAAGATCACAGTTTTAAGTACCAAGATTATAGTTTGAAGTACCAACTAAATGGGCTGAAGTACCAAGAGCATGGTTTGAAGTACCAAATGCGTCGTTTGAAGTACTAAGAGCATGTTTGAAGTACCAAGAGCATGGTTTGAAATACCAAGAGCATGGTTTGAAGTACTAAGAGCATGGTTTGAAGTACCAAGAGCATGGTTTGAAGTATCAACTGCATGGTTTGAAGTACTAACAGCATGGTTTGAAGTACCAAGAGAATGGTTTGAAGTACCAAGATCATGATTTGAAGTACTAATATCATGGTTTAAAGTACCAACTGCATGGTTTGAAGTAACAACTGCATGGTTTGAAGTACCAACTGAATTGTTTGAAGTACCAAGGGCATGGTTTTAATACCAACTGCATGGTTTGAAGTACCAACTGCATGGTTTGAAGTACGAAGAGCATCTTTTGAAGTACCAACTGCAAGTAATCAACTGATTGAGGGTTGAGGATCGAGTACACAAAGGACTGAGGATTTTACCTTTTTGCTGAATGAATCCTCGAAAGACTTCGGGTCTCTAATAACAAACTGCACAATTTTGCAGTTTGTACTGGGTAAATGTTTGTATTTTACAAACGTACAGCACAGAAATTTCTCTTGTAAAGTGGCTCGTTTGTAAAATTACAAGAACCGTGTTTGTATTAGACCTCAATAATTGTTTGGACCACACTGACCCGTATCGTACGAGCTCAGATAAAATGGTGGACACACAACAAAAGAAAACCGTGTATAGCTGTTTGTGCAAAAACTAAGGGGCGATGTAAAGAGTAGTTGCTTGCAGAATGATACATAATGCAAGCGTAAATAACGCGAACAACTTAAAACTATTAAAATAGTCGTAATGAACGTATGAAGACAACTTTATGTTCTTCTTGTTTAAGCAGTACATCACCAAATCGACTGTAAAAATAACTGTGTTCCCGTGAGTCAAGTTGGTCATGTGGTAGAAGGTGCGAAGAAGTAACGCAAAGTTCGTGACCTCGGCTCCCTGTGTTGACACGGTGCAGCTATTTTTTTTTTTTCGTTAATTATTTTATATTTATATTTCACTTTTATTTATTCCTTACAGTAGTTTTCCATGACAAAAACATGACTTCATTCCCACTTTTTGATTATGTAAGTTGAAATACAAGGGTATAATTTGTAATATTACAAATATACGTTTTGTAGATTTTACAAGCTAACTTGTAGTTCTACAAAATATTTTCTTGGCAACTGGATTCCAAGAATGTTTCTGTAAAAGTAAAAAAAAAAAATATTTTTTACAGTGTGAACTTTTTAGTTTGAGTGGTTGCTGTTGTTGAGGCACTAACGTCAGTTTTTTTTCCTTCAGAAACTTATTACTCGAATAGAAATTACCTGAAGAGATTTTCCACACACGAAGAAAGGTTGGACTTCCTTATATTCTGCGTACCGGCATGGTAAAAAATTAATTGTGCTGGAGACAGTACACGTATATCACATCTAGCAATTACGGAATAAAAATATATTATAGACGGCGTGTGTTTACTACACGCGCACGGCTATCGATTACGAAAGAATGTGCACATTTGCATAAATAATGCCTTCCTTAAAAACACTAACCTTCTTGCAGCTTCTACAAAAAATAAACTACGCCGTGATTGCAGTTTGCGCACAGTGCCCTGTTTACAGAACTGGTTTATCAGACGACGCGAGCACTGGAACAAGTTGTGCTCAATCCAATCAATAAAATATCCCAGAGTGGTCCGTTGCAGCTGCACCGTGCACTTTATGGGAACTGATAAAGTACATAAACTGACGCCAGTTAGTTGCTAGGACATAAGTTCGCATCGTTAACCTCCTTTTACCAGCCATAAACTCCATCGTTTGATCCCAGAGTAGGTATTTGCAGGAAACTTTTCACCAGCGAAAATTTTATTTTTGCCTGATTTATTATTATGTTAAAAAGTTTAGATTTTAAGGGATTTAGTTTTGAATTTATAAAAAAAAAACTGAATTTTTCTAAGGTAAAAAAAAATATATTTTGCATGAATATGTAGCAATTATTTTGCATGAATTTCTAACGATAGTAAATAACTATCAGTCTTGGAGGTGATTATCTGAACACATCGACGCAAAAAAAAAACTCATATTTCGAACACGCAGGCACTGGAATGTTAGCGATATAATCGACTGCATTAATTTTTCCATGGGTGTCAGATACATAAACATGGAAGAAAATTGTATCAAATTCGTAGTCCATTATATTACACAGTTTAGTAGGACCATATTCTCCGTTAGACATATCTTGGCGACATTTCCAATGTCAGTGTACCGAGCCAAAACGTTACCAGATGCCTGCAGTCCGCAACACTGCGTCAGCTGACCGCATAGAGAAATTTGCTCTAAAATTACATTGGCTACACTGCGAAAACTAGTAGGTATTCGCAGTTGTGCCATGGAAGTGGTTTCTGTTAAGCAAAATCAACCACTGTAGGCAAGGGCACGTGGAAAAATCTCACGAATAGTTGAGTTCTAAAGCATTTCATTTAACCTCCACTATCGTGATTGCGTTATTTTAATTGCAACGCATCTGCCGAGGGTTCTGTCCGCCAATCACGGACATTTAGAATCAGAGTAGCTTCATGCTGACTGACCCAGTGCGGCCAGTAACCAAAGGAAAATTGCATTTGTAAATAGGGTTTTGAAGTCAAGCCCGAACGTGATTTTTTTCCTCCGTGATAAACCAGTGGCCCATAACTGCAGGTCTGCGGGGTTTATTTAGGATCAGCCAAGAAATCTCAGTCGTGTACATCCTCTAGTCGCTATGGTGTGTTCATTTGGTTGCTACCACACTGAGAGGGACTTGGTTTTCCTTCTACTGAGTTGCACGTGGTAGTATCACGAAATTTCGTCCTGTCAGTTACTATTGGTCGAGGGTCGCCCACGTCATGTCGCATTTACACAACTAACGCTTGCGAGCGTTCTCTTGTTACTAGTCCGCAGTTCACACCCCGGGAACGACGGTGCATTTCACTGACTCCTCACGACGCATACCACTCACACTAAACAGGCCTCGGTTAGAATGTCGCCAACTTGATCCGTACCAAAAAACAAAACTAAGACGGGCCAGATTTTATTGGTTTCGTATCGACTTATGTTTGCGAACCCACGCAACATGATCGAGCTCGTCTGTTTGTGGATTGCAATGAAGTAGTTCTTGTTGTATGTTTACCGCCAGGATCGGTGATAACCACTCGGCTCTTCGACGGCATAGGCGCCTCTGTCTGCAGCTTCGTCGTGGCCGACTTGTGCTTGAAACTTGCAAGCGGCCGTGGCTGCACGATCTCCCTCGCTGCTCGGGAAGGCCTACGCCGATAATCCACAGTCTCTCACCAAAGCGCCTCATCCTGCCGACAAAACACATCGTTAGAGACGAAGGTTTAAAGAGGGAAAAGCTGACTGTTCGCTAGGATTCAACGTACCGTACACAGGTCTGTCAGTTTCCTTTCCTTATTGGCTGTCATACATGTATGAAGCCACTACCTCCATTTCACTGGGCCAATGAGGATTCTGATACTATAAGCAGGCCTCTGCGAATTCTGTGAAAATTTGAGAGCCACACACGAAATTTAGGTACCAGATATTGATTAAAACAGAATTTTGCTACTCTTGCTGGGATTTATAGTTCTAGGTTCTCAATTGAAATGAAATCCACACATATGTTACATTATGAAACTTTTGAAAGAACGTACGGAACATTGATCAGAATCCGTGCCGCGATCCAGTATCAAACTTGCGGCGTTGCCAAGTTGTACTGTGAAAGTGTACGTCGCTTGGCGGCCCCGGCAGACGGCGGTCCTGAACTATCAACCTGTGACATACCTGCGTGAGTCGTCCTCCCCGCCCCTTGACGCGCGTACAACACATCGCAGTTCCCTACGCCAGTTGGAAATATCATTCACTCGGGCGCGCCGTAGTTCCTTCGCTGAACTCTAGCAGGTTAAGTCACGTTGTTTCATTGATGAAACTTAGTGCGCCATTTGTAGTGTTGTTTTTCACAACATGTCAACACAGAACGTATTGCGACGGTTATTTCCTTCACGGGTAACTGTGTATTGCTCTTTGCCGGGTTGCCACACTCATTATAGTTACGTTATTGTCCTCCACCGTACTGCGTTCCAAACTGCCAAGCCACCGTGCTGTCTCAAAAACGTGTCTGCGAGTGGCGTTCACTGCAGAGAAGTCACATCTACAGTTGTTTTACTTCATAATACCGTATTGGTAGAGACCTGAAAAATCCGCTGATTCATTTTGAGACGTGCTATAATTGAAAACACGTGTGTTGATATAACTTTAGCTATTGGTGCACACGGTCTTTGACACCTCTTGGAGAACGCTGGCCCAATCGCCGCCTTCCCCTGTGACAGCAGACAACCAATGTGCATTTAATATCGGCATATTTGTACATATAACTGTAGAGTCTAGCCTGCAGGTCATTGACCTCGCGAATTTTTCCGGTCTCTACGTATTGGTCGTAAAAGTTTGGATTGTTACTTGTTATGTAATTTATTTGAAAACTATCTTCCTGTACGGCAAATGCCAAGNTTTGGATTGTTACTTGTTATGTAATTTATTTGAAAACTGTCTTCCTCTACGGCAAATGCCAAGAAGCAAGAGAAGACAGGATGGAAAGACAGGTGACAGCCTCCCTGACCGTCTGGACCACGTGCACCGGAAGTGGCTGGCCGGTACCTTCTCTAAACCAACTGCTCGATGTTTAAGCAAAAAAGTCTTCTGATTAATACTCTTAGCTTAATGTTTAAAACAATGAAATATAACGAGAGCTGACAAAATGATTATAAAAACGCACCAAACAAATACTATAACTGTATATAATAATAAATCGTATTTATTTTGGCCGAGTTGAGGAACACATATCTTCTCTTAAATTGCAAACCATTTTTATGTTAGTTAACTCTTCCTTCTTCCAGTCTAGAAATGTAAATAGTAATTTAAAAAATTTAGAGTCACTATAGAAGAAAACTAACTGACATTACTAAACATCAACAAAAGTGATGATTAGTTCAAAAAACAGCCAAACGTACGTTAAGTACTAGAAAACACTTTAAATAAGTATAATTAGTACGTATATAAACAAGTCCAGGAAACGCTGATGAACTGGCAGGTAATGTACGACATTATATATATATACACACACACAAATGTATCCAAATTCCAATCGACGATAACGGCGATTACACGCTAAATCATACGTAGCTTAAGTTCCTGCCACCGAACCACAGGCCAAATTTAGCGACCTCTCACAATAATTAAAAGTTCTGTTTTCGTGTGTTGTGGTGATCTCGTTATCCCCGGGTCACGGACGTGCTCCACTGTGTTTGGTCAGCGAGCGTACCGGCCGGCGTCAAGATCCGGCGCGCACTAATGGGTTTTCAAATGCTCTCTGGAGAAGTTTTCTTTTTATCCGCATTGACCAGTCGTGCGGCAGCCGGACCCTACTCCAGTCTCGACAATCAATTAACGAGGTTAGGGCCATGAGAACGTTGACGGGGGATTCCTTGCCCAAGGGACGGGATTGGTTTACAAGACCGCTTCTTCTTCTGCGTGCGGGCCTAGACACCGTCAAAACAATGCTTGTATTTGTACCAGGAATTATTTGGAAACTGGTTTGCCAAAGACATTTTTGTAACACTGCAAACACCTTAATGGGTGAAACTAATGTTGGATATTATCAATCAAGTGTTGTAGACATGAAGCTAATTATAAACACTGAGCTACATAAACAATATTTAATGTTTTTTTTTTTTAATAACCTGTTGTTAATACACATTATTTCAGCTGTAGGATTGCAAGAAAATCTTTGGCAACCAGTATAAAAATAATTGCAACAAGCACAGAAATTTCTTATTGTGCAGCTGACCTCCCACCTTGCCCCAAGACAATATCCCGTGTGCACTCTGAGAAGCTGTGACATGAAACACACGCAAAGAAAATTTTTGTTGCATGGGAATTATTAATGCATTTCAAGTCACAGGTTTACGCAAATTCAAACGATCACTCTCAGTCATAATACAATAAATAAGTGATATATTATTTGTGTTCAATGCAAAAATTTCACTGGAATTTCGGTCATATTTGTCTTATTTATTAGTGGCAATACTGGGGAATTTATGATGATTTACTTTTGGTCAGCGCAACAATATCACTGGCAGTTCAGTCATATTTGTCAAAATTTCAGGAAGCCTTATTAGTAACAAAAGTTAACCACGAATATAATAATTTACTGAACGCAAACTATATACTTGGATTCTAATTCAGCAAATATACACTGTGAAATAAATGCTAAAGTTGTGGTGCATACGAGATTTACATCTAGTGAACATTTAATGCAAGTCCAAAAAACAGCAAGTTCAACAACGCCGATGGAACACGAAAGGAAAACGGCAAATTTACTTACCCCGTGTAAACATTTACCAGAATACGCAGCAGCCATTTGGCTTTACGTCGTAATTTTATCCAATCACAACATGCCAGTGCCGGATCTTGCGCCTTGCGTAAACGCGATGGAACATGCGTGTACACTAAAGCAGGATTGCATTACAATTTTCAGCGACTATCCTCGGAGTTCACCATTTTTATCAGAGCATACTTAAGTCACTCGTAATCAGCTGTGCACTTCCAGTGAAAGAAAACCACTTGTTTAGTCGGTGAAGCATTTCCGCTATAATTTCACCGACTCAAAAAGCGGAAAGCCTCAAGAACGACCGTATTTCCAGTCGTTGGTGCTGTGACCAATTGTGACAGTGAAATTTCCAAAGATTCGGATTTAAAGTGCAGGTGGTCCTGCCAATCAGACGCGAGCCCCACTCCCAGAGCTTCGCGCAGCCAATCAGATGTACGGGTACGCCCAACCACACTCCCATCTTTGGAGTACGCCCACATCAAAGGAGCCGCCACGCTATTCCATCTCTGTATGCCTTTCTTCTCTGTGGCGGCATCTCGTCCGGGCGTTCATGAAGCTGTTGAGATGACGGCGTCGCGGAATTATTCAAACGGCCACTCGAGTAAAAAAAAAAGAAGAAGAAGAGCGGATCGTGTAAGTGATTCTCCCACTTGTTCGCGGCGCGAGCACGCCATCTGGCGGGGAATAAAATCTGAGTTTATGGTTCGTGGCAATTAGGAGGCCAGGAACTGGTTCTGCCAAGCCCGGTGTCGGTTACTCGTGTAACCTACATACTGTATTAAAGGCTGCCGCTACAGCAATTGCAGTGAGGGCCGATGTAAACCGCTCTCAGGTTAACTGCGCTATAAAGTTGCGACGAGAACACGATGGCGATGATAATAACTGTGACGTTGTTGTAATAAGCGCTGCATAGGCCGGAGAGCGCTTACGTTAAAACAGAATTACGGAGAACAGGAAATCTCATTTGCACCACTTTGTGCAGAAGGGAGCCAGCAGACACACAACTAAGAAACTCAGAAATAGCTACCAAAGTTGAAATTCTATAGACAACTCAGAAGTTGAATTTGACGGTCCATATTCATTACTACCGCTCTCATGTCATCACTCGAGTTTTATGTCCATATTTCGGCAAATGTTTATTACTTTGTATTAAAAATTAAATTTTCGCTTGTTGGTTCTTCTATGCAGAATGTAACCCAGTGCGTAACGTATTCTATTAGATGATATAAGCCACATTATTACTGAAAAACAGTATTCAACAGAAAATATCCATATGTCGTATATAGAGGCACCTGTTTCTCGCGAAAATACTTCACGACAAGTTGAGTTCCAAAACACTTTAGTTCAGAACTTCTCTCGTCATTGGATCATTTGTAGAGACCTGAAAAATTCGCTAATTCATTTTGAGACATGCTATAATTCAAAACACGTGTGTTGGTTCATATAACTTTAGCTATTGGTGCACACGGTGTTTGACACCTCCTGGAGAACGCTGGCCCAATCGCCACCTTCCACTGTGACGGCAGACAACCAGTGCACATTTAATATCGGCATATTTGTACATAAGACTGTAGAGTTTAGCCTGCAGGTCATTCCACTCGCGAATTTTTCCGGTCTCTAATAATTTTAATTGTTAGGCGTCTTATCTGTCTGCCCGCAAAGTACGGACTGTCACTGTGGGATAAACTTAATCCTGATTGGCTCACGCATGTAATAGACTGCCTTCACACAAAGCCAAGCGGCCAATAGTAAATGAAGACTGCAAGCGTGCACATAGGATGTTGAAGTCTAGACTGAGCGTAAATATTTTCACGAAAAACAGGTGGCCCCAGTAATTACTCTGGGCATCTTGCCAGAGTAAAACTTTTAAACGCACTGTTCCAGCGAGTAAAGAAGGGAAAACTGAAAATGGTGGGAAGTTGAGCAGAATTAAACAAACTCATAGGAAATGTAGACCTTCTGGTTACAGACACACAAGGGGAAATTACAAACGATGGTTAGGGCCAGTGACTTTTCGCGTAAAAATCGGAGCACACCGTAGACTTCAATACTATATACACACCTCAGCTGTTGTTATACCTCCACTGGCTGCTGGTGCCGGGTCCGTCTTTGACCAAGCCACTCAGGACTAAGTAACGCCGACACTGAACCTTCGTGATTCGTGCGCAAACGGTTAACACAGGCCAGAACAATTTTTTAGTCAATAAAATAAGCTGGACGACCCTACAGTGCTTTGGACTGTATCTTGTCTCGAAATATTTTCGCGAAATATCACTGCCCCCTACCTACACCCTGTGTTACTTTACTCTACTGTCTGAGTAACGTTCAGAAACGCCGCCCAGCAGCTGATTGGTGGACTTCGCTCCGCCATGTTGTTGGCCAGTGAGGCTACTTTCCCAGGGCGCGTGTCTGGAGTTCGCAGCAGCACAGGCCAACATTCCGCCTCTGTATTCTTCGGTGCTCTGTGACTCTGCGGTGCGTCATCGACGTGAACCTTTTTTTTTTCCTGTCCTAGGAGAGAGATGCCCTTGTCTTCCCGCCTTTTTTTGTCCCTCTTCCTCAGCAACACGTGCTCTCAGCAGGCGGAGGCAAGGCGGCGGATGTTTTGCGAGGGCGGCGTTTGACTCAACTTCTGCTCTCTCCCCAGGCATGCATTATTCGGCAGTCCTGGGGCGGCACATGGTCTCCTCTCAGCCTCTCGTCCCCGCCAATTAGCACTGACATGCAGGATTGCTACACCCCCCCCCCTTCCTACTCAGCCACCCTTGGGAATAATGACTCCAGCATGCGCGCGGCTGATGGCTCCCGGGGTGGGGGCTGGCGCCGACCGCTTCAACTTCCCATCGACGTCGATGTGCTCTCTCTCTCTCTCTCTCTCTCTCTCTGGGTCTATCCCGGCCGTAGAGTGATCTCGCTGGCTGCACTTAACGAGTCTTCGTGTCGCAGCGCTGGATTGCTCTTCTGACAACACGACTGTCATAAACGACGTGTGGATTTTATTGAGAAATGTTGAAAGCCCTGCTTGAGATCTAATTGTATGCACGTTGTGTGTTCTTCCGCCTTGTGTTGTATCAACATTGCCACGGGCCTCGTCACTTTATTCATGCGTCGGTCAAGTAAAGCTCTGAAATTATTAGAAAACTATTTTTATTTTTAATCTGCTCATTTTTACACTTCGGTGCCTAAAAAAAAAAGAAAGCGGNGCTCTGAAATTATTAGAAAACTATTTTTATTTTTAATCTGCTCATTTTTACACTTCAGTGCCTAAAAAAAAAAGAAAGCAGAAGAAATAATTTAATTATCACAAATGGTTACTTAACACTTTTCGTTCTGAGTTAAGATATGGAACTACTTTCCCTCTATCGTTACTAACTTTACTGGGTGCACGTCACTAAGTGCGCCCGTTAAAATATATGCAGGCAGGGGCACTGACTTTTTCTTAAGGTTGATTTCAAAAGTGCTCACTTTATCGTGAATACCCGATCTAAACAATATTTAACGCAACTAGGTTACATTCAAATTTGTAATGATAAAAATATTTTATCCGTATAAAAGTGCTTGTCCTTTGTAAATCAAGATATGATCAAACACGTTCATCACCGTTGACCGTTATGACTTTGGCATTTGTGTTGGTTTGGGGTAGGTCAATGTCGGGACATGCGTAGAAGACTATTATATAACCTGTCTACCTCATCTTTACTTTGTGATAGCGGCCACACCATACCCGAGTGGTTCACTGATATGCCGCTACCTGTCCTGGGCGCCACATGTCACTCGTACCAACACTGCAGTGCAACACCGCATACTGTTTTATTCTCACACGATGCTCAGTACACGCTCAAATTAAACAGATATTTACGCATTTTTCTAAGGACCCAAGCTATAGGTATTAATCATAGGGACTCCCGGAAGAATTACAATCGAGGCTAGATCTGAATAGTATTTACATTGTTTGTCCTAAAATAAAATAAAGTTGAATGCCAAGACATGCACGCGCACGTCGAAGCGGCGACCTCCAGGTCGCGAAGCGATGTCCCACTTAACCAGTTACCACGGGCGGCGCGCAGACCGGTGGCTAGGCCGTCGCCCGACACGGGTTGTACCTTGCCTCCGTCGTTTCGCCACTCTGCGCGCGACTTGAAGAACTTGGCAACTAGTCTGTGGCCGACAAGGCTCCAGTAAGAGCGTACGTTCTTGTCTCACGATTGGACGAAAGTGTGCGCGACATGCGCCAGTGACAAACCTGCAAGCAACCGAGTCCTCGTTATTTGTTATTTGAACACTTTGCACCTTTACTCGGCGTTCACGACAATTTAGAGTTGCGTCAATCGTGTCCACCATAGAAGGGACATTTCTGCTGGTCTCTGATTTCCCGCTTACAACTGTTACATTTAGGGGCACCTGTTTTTCGCGAAAAAAAACCTTTCAGGACAAGTCGTGTTCCAAAAATCTTTAGTTCAAAACCACTTTCATTATTAGGTCATTTGTATAGACCGGAAAAATTCGCGGGTTCAATGACCTGCGGGCTTGACTCTGCAGTCTTATGTACAAATATGCCGATATTAAATGCACATTGGTCGTCTACTGTCNAATGACCTGCGGGCTTGACTCTGCAGTCTTATGTACAAATATGCCGATATTAAATGCACATTGGTCGTCTACTGTGGAAGGCGGCGATTGGGCCAGCGTTCTCCAGGAGGTGTCAAATACGGCGTGGGCCAATGGATTATGGAAAGCTTGGGATGGTGACATGCTAAGGAAAAAACCAAACACGATAGAGATGCGGGATGATTGTGCAAAGATTTGATTGAAATAGTTTGTAGATAATACGAGAAGAGTATAATTTGGGTGAGTGAAGAGATTTGGGCGGCTCTCAACAGCGAGGTCTTGAGAGCCGATGAGGGTGAAGTGAGGTGAGTACGGTGCAGCACCCGGAATGCAATTGCGGGAGGAACTAAAGATCCCGAGAAAACCAGCTGCATCGTCCGGCACGATTCCCAAGCGCGGAAATACGGGAGAGAGCCCACCCAGGTGGGAGGCGAGTAGTCTGACCACTACACCACCGTGTCCCTGAGCGTAGTATCCCGGCCGTCAAGTAGACCGACGGCGAATGTGTTAGTATAATATCCGGTGCAGGGTGAGCGTTGGANGAGATTTGGGCGGCTCTCAACAGCGAGGTCTTGAGAGCCGATGAGGGTGAAGTGAGGTGAGTACGGTGCAGCACCGGAATGCAATTGCGGGAGAAACTAAAGATCCCGAGAAAACCAGCTGACCAGCTGCATCGTCCGGCACGATTCCCACGCGCGGAAATACGGGAGAGAGCCCACCGGGGATGGAACCCGGTCCACCCAGGTGGGAGGCGAGTAGTCTGACCACTACACCACCGTGTCCCTGAGCATAGTATCCCGGCCGTCAAGTAGACCGACGGCGAATGTGTTAGTATAATATCCGGTGCAGGGTGAGCGCTGGATTGTCTCCGCAGGCGAAACTTAATTAGGTCCAGAGGCTGGTGTGGCCGGGTATAGGAGGCCGGAGCTTTCCCACCGACCCTATGGACTCCGCAAGGCAAGGCGAGCACTCAGAACTCACGCCGCCGGAAACTACTTATTAGCGACGTCCGGTCATGTCAGCCAGGTGCGGTCCAGAGACATCTCCCTCCTCCTCCCCCCTCCCCCTCAGGCAACCACCCGTCATCCCCAGGCCCTGCCGCAATCGCAAATGCGTTTGTGTTTAAGGTCACCGTCGAATCGCATTGCAGTGTTTTAAATCCTCGTTTCTTGCCGAGTCACTAAATGTGTCCCCATTATACCGATACACGCACTTCATATGAGGTACGAGCAATACTCTCATCACACCATGAACATTATAAATGTTATTCCCGAGTCCTCCAACTTAGATTTAAAAAAAAAAAAAATGCTTTTTCGCACTGCCGTATCTTGTTCATGATATGCTAGCAGGAAACATGTGAAACTATTATAGGGATCTGAACTGAACTTTGCCTCAGACGTTGCACCAATAAAACGGCGTGAAAGTCGCATAGCTACACGCCATTGAGAACACTGCACGCTAATTCACAGCCTGCGCTGATCGCTCTAAATATGTTTCGTACTTTCACAAGAAATACCCTCGGAAACCCAGTTGCCAAGAAATTCCCTGTAAGACTACAAACGGTTTTCTTGTGAAACCTGCAAAGAATATATTTGTAATATTACAAATGATAGCCTTGTATTAACATCTTGCATCATTGAGAAGTGCATATAAAATTATGTTTTTTCTTTATAAAACAAATGTGATGAATTAGTAACAGCGAATAACTAAAAAATATGTTTCAAAATAGAATTTTAAAAAAAGTTACACTAGTCAGCACGGGGACTAAACCAACGGCCCTTGTATTATTGGCCCTCAGCCTTAACCATAAACCCAACTTCAACTACGAGCTTAGTGCGTACGATTATAGTAAACTTAGCTGCAAGTACCTACAAAATATTAAGGAAGTTATTTGATTGGGAAGAATGCATTTATTTCATTTTAAGTGTTCAGCGAAGCTAGGAAAAATTAACAGTTTAATGAGTAATACGGCCACGTTTTATTGAAACTGTCGTTTCATTATGGTTATTTGAGTTGTTTGAAGTGTTTTGCGTTATTCAAACTTGCAATACATTAATTTTTGCCCGCAGCTACACTTTACATAATATTTCTTTTTTTGTGACAAAATAATTGTACTATATTTTTTCACATCGGAATGGCGTATGCTGAGCAGATGTCTGTGGTCACAGCCATTACCACGCCGTCCCACAATGTCACGACTCACGCTCCCTGCATGCTGATGTGCCCGCATGCCGGGCGTGCATGCCCTAGCGCACGCCGAGATCCCGCCACACACGACAGTCGAACTGCCACTCCTCCCACCAACTCCACAGCCGCACACTGGCCAGCAAGATGTCGGATAGCCGTTCGCCAATCAGCGCCTGGGAACCTGATTGTCAGTGGGCAGACCAGCCAATCAGGCACATGGCCCATTTCCGGAGCCTCGCGCGAGCCAATCGGCAAATGGGCACGCCGCCCGGCATGAATGGCACCGTCACAAGCTTTCGCCATTGTGTACTCTTAAACTATGGCCACCCCACGCTGCCTTCGAAACAGTCGTCCGGACTTGAAAATGTCGCGCCTGCTGCTAGCGCCCATAAATTATGAATACGGCCACCTGGTTTTCTTTCTTCGCGTAAAGATTTACACAGAGACTACGATTCCATTATCATATATCCACACTTGTAGTTTTACTTCGAGTACTGGTAGGAATGTTGAAATAGGGACTGTCAGTCATCTGGTGGGTTGTAGACATCACCTTAATATTGTTAACGTACATAGTTTACCAACAGAAGATTTTGTATTCCTGTCTGTGGTTGTATCTACTGCGGTTAAGATGGTTGGTACAGCAGAACAATTCCTACTACAAAACCGATAGTACATCTAACAGAAAAACTTCAACAATATCTGGGTTGTTCCCATAGCAATCAGTACTGTAATATACTTACAGAATGTTCTAGTACTGAACAGTTCTGTAATAGGGTTTGAGGGTCGCAGCAACAGAATATCCTGTCAGGTCATTACAATCTTGGTCGTGGGAACAACCTAAATGTGTTTTGTAGTAGGAACAGTGCCCTGATGTAGCAACCATCCGAACAGCGGTAGACACAATCACAGACAGGGATACAACGAAATCTTCTGTTGGTATAACTACGTGTGTTAACGACATTAAGACGGTAACTACAACCCACCAGATAGCTATCCCCATTTCAACAGCCTAGATGGTTCCCACGACCATATCTTCTCTCGGTGTACGGGTGAACCAATCAGAATTAAGTTACTCCCGTGCTGAACATCCGTTGTCCACAAGAGGGACAGATAAAACGCGTAACAATTAACAGGTTCAGCCCCGAACTAATTTACTAGCTCGTGTTGCAATCTTTAAATTTTTTTTATTTTTCAGACGAGTTTCTCGCGCTTGTGAACAACGTACTGAGTGCTCGCTGACGTCAGCATTAACCAATAACGAATGAGAGATACAGGAACTTCAACAAATAAGATTTCTCATAGGAAAGACGCTCAAAACACCGGGCCAATGATTACTTGTTGTGTACAGTTCCGACCATAAAGGCCATTCAAGTGCAACATGTCTTNGCTCAAAACACCGGGCCAATGATTACTTGTTGTGTACAGTTCCGACCATAAAGGCCATTCAAGTGCAACATGTCTTCGGCCATGGGCACAGGAACTGAATGCGCGATAACACTTGGACTGTGCAGCATCTTGCTTTCCCCCCTATCACGCAGTCTCTGTACCATACAGTGAAACTAGTTTTCCTGCCCTTTCCCTGCCGCTCATCCGAGTGGTCTTACGGCGGGCGGAAATACTGGCATACTCTTCCAGAAAACGTCACTATTCACCATCCAAGGAATTAGTAACTTACTTTTGGATTTTGCTAATTACAATTAAAATCTAAAACAGGCTTGGTTTCAAAACAGTTAACACTGTACCAACAGAAATCTAATTTAGAATTATACAAATAACTTTGAAAACAGGTTAATGCATTGGCATTGTAATGAAACAGAAATGCTTTGTAAACAGAGGCATCTATTTTCTGCGAAAAGATTCTTGCACTAGTTGTATTCCAAAACGCTTTAGTTCAGGTCCACTTTAGTGATTAGAGCTTTTGTTTGCGGGAGTTAACGTACAGTAGAAAGAAGCGCTCCTGGTATGACCTTATAATAGGTATCGGCCACCAGGAGGGGAGGTTTGGTGAGGAAAGCGCCAGTTCCACCGGGAACTTTGTTTACGAATAGCATTTAAGAAACTTTACGCGCCTGCATAAGTTTTTCACTGCCTCCATTTCTACCTAAAGCATGTTTTTGTGATAGTGAAAATGGCCCAAACAGGTGTTTTCACGGTCATTTTTAGGTATAAACATTCGTATACAAAACACATTAAAAAAGGAAAAGGGACTTGCATCAAACCTTTATTTGTATTATTACGTCATAAAATGGTAGGGTCACCGCCTGAAAGTCTCATAGAGGCGCTTTATCGACGGCAAGACTTCACGCCAGTTCAGTGCTTTGCGCGTAGAGGCGATGAGAGAGTTGACGCGCATGTATCTGTCGCCCCTACACTCTAAATCTGAATCAATGGGAATTTCACTGNAGAGGCGATGAGAGAGTTGACGCGCATGTATCTGTCGCCCCTACACTCTAAATCTGAATCAATGGGAATTTCACTGTTTCAATCAGTTACCTGTATCTGACTGATTCAACAGTCAACTCAATGAATTTAACTAATGAAACAATGAAAAAATGCCAGTTTTCCTTCACTTTTTGATTCAGTGACATTTTTTACTAGTTCATCAGTCTTTTTTTTTTCACTGTTTTTCTGTGATTTGTTTTTTTGACCGATGGATCAGTTAAACAGCGCCTTTAGTACTCAGANAGAGGCGATGAGAGAGTTGACGCGCATGTATCTGTCGCCCCTACACTCTAAATCTGAATCAATGGGAATTTCACTATTTCAATCAGTTACCTGTATCTGACTGATTCAACAGTCAACTCAATGAATTTAACTAATGAAACAATGAAAAAATGCCAGTTTTCCTTCACTTTTTGATTCAGTGACATTTTTTACTAGTTCATCAGTCTTTTTTTTTTCACTGTTTTTCTGTGATTTGTTTTTTTGACCGATGGATCAGTTAAACAGCGCCTTTAGTACTCAGAAGTGCAACTTCCTTCACCCAGGCGGCCACCTAAACAGTCTATATGATTTATTGATAGAGACCTGAAGAATTCGCGGATTCATTTTGGGACAAGCTAGATTTCAAAACACGTGCCATTATATAACTTTAGCTATTGGTCCACACAGTGTTTGACACCTCCTGGGGAAAGGTGTCCAATAGTTGCCTTTCACTGTGATAGCAGACAACCAATGTGCAGTTGACATCGGCATATTTGTACATAGGACTGTACAGTCTAGATTATAGGTCATTGAACTCACGAATTTTTCAGGTTTCTATTTATGGACACAAAGTGGGAAGAAAAAATAATCATATGCAGAGCTCTAAACAGTAGTCGATCAAGAACGAACAGCCTTAAGAAAACTTAGGATTACTTAAGAAAACGCAGGCGAAACATCCGCTTTGACCGCTAACTGCAGCCGTACACGCCAATCAGCACCTAGTAACCAACTCGCCAGCCGGCAGCCCAGCCAATAGGGAGCCTTTCGCAGCACGCAGTAGCCAATCAGACATACTCCCCGTTCCCAGAGCCTCGTGCTTTCTGTCAGTACAGATGATAGAAAATAGCGGAAAAATTTTGAACCAACATATCTTCTATAACACTCTAACTGTTTTAATCTTTCTTGATTGGACGATTAAGGTTTTGACTCGGCTGGGTTGTGTGCAGACCAATCACGAACGTTCTGCCTTATAGTATCAGAATCCTCATTGACCCAATGAAATGGGGGTAGTGGCTTCATACGTGCATGACAGCCAATAAGGAAAGAAAACTGTCGGACATGTACACAGTACGTCGAATCCTAGCAAACAGTCAACTTTTCCCGCGGTAAACCACCATCTCTACATCCCAGAGAATTGGCAAGGAACCACCACGCCATTTCGTATCTGTGTATTTATCTACTCTGTGACGTAACAGAAGCGCGCGAGAACAAGTGAAGCACGGAAACTATTTATAGAAATTTCGCACGTACTCACTTCGGTGATAGTAGTAAACACAGAGGAAATGGCGAAAATAAGCAAATAAACCCTAGTCCTAATAAAAATAACGGTATCTCATTAAAAAAAAAACAAATGAACGGAACTATGTTAATATTATCATCTTTATACAAAACTCAAAACTGAACATAGATATAGGCCTATTTGGTTAGACTACAGCTCAAAATAATGGTATGTGTCATCAGAACGTCATAAAGAATATATTCTTGGATATTTGTTATGCAGTTCGTNTACAGCTCAAAATAATGGTATGTGTCATCAGAACGTCATAAAGAATATATTCTTGGATATTTGTTATGCAGTTCGTCAGTATTTAAATTTTAACTTTTGAAGTGAAAAAAACAGTCAAAAAATTTAGAAGTCAAAGCCTCACCCCAGGCGGACTTCAAAGAAACTGCTATACGGCAATGCTGTGTCTTCGATAAAATGTTAAGCTGAATGAAAACTTTGCATTTAAATAACTTTTAAGTTTGTACAATTAAGGTTGAAGTTCAAATGTTAATATTTAAGCTAAAAAAAACTTTATTTGAATTTCCAGAAATTTAGTATAAATATGACGTCACTAAAACACATAATATCCTCAAAATCTAGACACTAAACATGTTATTTATTGAACAGGCTTGAAGCACAAACATCCTACTCACATTTGACTATAACTTAAGACTCTAACGCAACGGTAAAATACTTTACGAACATAACTTGAGTGCATGTTGCCACAAAATAAATATAAGCTTTCAAAAATAACGCAGTCATTTTTATCAATGCACCTCCACATCAGCTACTCCGCATTTCGCAAGTAACAACGTTCTGCATAACATTAAAACTTTTTATCAAATCACTAAATATACGACCCTGAAGTATGAACTACTTACGGCTTCTGTTTAAAACACAACTTCAACATTTGTGCAAAATTCCGGCACTCAATNACCCTGAAGTATGAACTACTTACGGCTTCTGTTTAAAACACAACTTCAACATTTGTGCAAAATTCCGGCACTCAATTGTGTTTAATTAAGTGTTCGAAGGAATATTACGCGTAACGCTAAAGGCTGACGGGGGATGGATAGAGGGTAGAAGGCTAAAAACAGGCATACGTTTGATTTGGACTATTCAAAATTAACCCCAACCANCGGGGGATGGATAGAGGGTAGAAGGCTAAAAACAGGCATACGTTTGATTTGGACTATTCAAAATTAACCCCAACCATTCCTCGCGCACAATCGAAAAAATTAATAAACACAAAGGTGCCGCCATTGTCAGGAAACACTGCGCGTGCACCTGCCGACTCTGTGCCTCAAACGTTCGAAGCGAAGTGAAATGGCAAATTTTAGAACTAAAACGATCCGTTGGAACGAGGTCGGCAGTCGTGTAGTTGAATTGGCAGGAGAGAGAGAGAGAGGGAGCGGAGAGAGAGAGAGAGAGAGAGAGAGAGAGAGAGATTGAACCTTTTTTTTTATGGAGTTGCAGCAGGGAAGTATCTCCCTGGTTTATTTTTGACGAGTTTGGCAAGTTAATTAAATCTGTACGTTGCGCGAACGAAGCAATCCCAATTTACCATGTCACTGCCCTGCTCCGTATTTCCTCTGTGCATCATTCCGTCCTATTTTTTTTTTTGATAGAATAAAGTTGGGGTTCCATGATTTCGGAATATTACTCCACGCCGGACGAAATATCTTCGCGTGCATTTAATGAAAAAGAGGATGGTGCGGGTGAGGTTAAATACGTGAATGCTTGGGACTCATCACTGTGTATTATGTTCCCCGCTAGGTGGCTGGAAATTNTGCGGGTGAGGTTAAATACGTGAATGCTTGGGACTCATCACTGTGTATTATGTTCCCCGCTAGGTGGCTGGAAATTTCTTGAGACAACGGCATCATTAGGAACTTTTTGAACACAATGGCTGCAATCTCACGTGTTAAGTGTCCTGCTTTGCTGAAGAGGGTGCGCTTTTGCGGACCAAGACACCTGAGAAATTCTCGACCAGAGCAGAAATTGTAGCAATGAAATGCTGGCAGCATTCTAAAATCATTTAACCCTTTCATACCCATTGTAGACAATCGTGTACAGAAGACTCCTTGAAATGGACACGTAGGTCTAAGTGGAAAATGATAAAAAAATAAAATGAAAAGGCAGAGACATTACAAAATATTTTTCAATGGCTCTACCCTCTATAATACACCCATGCCAAATTTGTTTACAATGGCTGCGATTTTTTCCTTTTTACTGTAGTGGTAAAAGTGTTAAAAATAATCTTGTCACATGCAGCCGGTCCACGCTCTTCCCACTGTCATTCCCCTTTGAGCGTGCGAAGCAAAGTGCTTCAAGGACATCACCGGTACTCCAAGTTATCAGGCGTTCCGCCATGTTGCTGGCCAGTGACGTCATTATGCTGGCGTGTGCGGCTGGAGTTCGCCTTGTAACTGGCTGCTATATTTCTGTATCCTCAAGTATTTTGTGAACGGCTACAATGTTTTTTCGAAAAAAAGTGTAGTCCAATCATAAAATAGAGGCAAAGGTGTCACCGCGGTTAGCCTGCTCGCCTCCCACCAAGGCGAACCGGGTTCGATTCCCGGCAGAGCCACTCCCGGATTTTTGCACGTGGGAATCGTGCCGGTCGATACCACTGGTTGGCAGGTTTTCTCAGGGATCTCCCGTTTCCCCCCGCTCTTTGCATCCCAGCGCTGTGTTTCNTGCCGGTCGATACCACTGGTTGGCAGGTTTTCTCAGGGATCTCCCGTTTCCCCCCGCTCTTTGCATCCCAGCGCTGTGTTTCATACTAACCTCCCTTCACCCTCATCGCCTCTCAAGACCACGATGTTATCCCCTTAAGGTACACATTAATTTTTCGTTCGAGGTGTTGCAAAGCAAAAAATTTTGGCATGAACAGTACTTCGTAATTTTTATGACAACTGGCGTTTTGGAACCTATGTAAAAGGGTTTCCAGCGGATCCATGGCAGAAGAAGCAACATATTGTAAAACAGTTGGTGTGTCAGCAAAAGCCTATAGCTTTAAACAGAGAAATAAGCAGTCCCTATTGGTGCCAGCTTCTGGATCTGAACAACACCGACCATGATTTCACCTATTCTGCAACATGTCAGGCGCGAATGAGTATGCTCGGAATAATGTATTAAGGGGTCGAGAGCTGCACAAACATCTACACTTCACACCAACCATTAAANGAATGAGTATGCTCGGAATAATGTATTAAGGGGTCGAGAGCTGCACAAACATCTACACTTCACACCAACCATTAAGATATGTCAACGCAGTGTGCACGCAAATGAATCAGCGATGTTTACGGACTTCCAGTCATGCGTAGTGACCAGAATAANATATGTCAACGCAGTGTGCACGCAAATGAATCAGCGATGTTTACGGACTTCCAGTCATGCGTAGTGACCAGAATAATTCGCGGATTCATTTTGGGACATGCTGTAATTCAAAACGCGTGTGTTTATATAACTTTAGTCATTGGTCCACGCGGTGTTTTACACCTCTTGGAGAACGGTGTCCAATCGTCGCCTTCCACTGTGACAGCAGACAACCAATGTGCAGTTGATATCGGCGTATTTGTACATACGACTGTAGAGTCTAGCCTGCAGGTCACTGAACTCGCGGATTTTTCAGGTCTCCAGTCATGCGAGATAACTAGGGCCACCTGTTCTTCGCGAAAAGACTTGTGCTCAAGATTGACTTCGACTTCTTAAGTGCATGCTTGCAAATTTCCTTCTGTAATTGTTCGCGTGTGTTGTGTGAGAGGACATTACATACTCGACTGGGCCAATCAGAATAAAGTCACCCTGACACAGAACGTCCGCGATAGCCCGGCAGACACCTTACACGTATGCTAGTTACAATCGTTCAACCGCGGTATTGGTTCAGAACTAGCGCTAGGACGAAGAGTGCGGTCGGCGACCGGAAACAGTTGTAAAGTGATCCCTCAGGGCCGGGCGATCCCCCACCACGAATGTGAATGCGAGCGTCCCGCATCACAGTGCTCTACCCGCATGGCTCTAACCGCGGGGCATCGCCCCCTCCTGCCTCGCCCAGACACTACACAACCGGTATTTGCATCACGCCGACTACTTGCACGGATCTCTGAACGCCACCAGCTACTCTTAGAGCGCGTGGTTCATCAAGGCCTACCTGGTGATTGGCTTCAACCGCGCTGCAATCTGCTTGAAATACAACTCGTTTTCCCACAAAACTATTAAACGTTCGTCCACTATCAAAATTAAACCCATCCAGACCCAGTGTACACAGTTTGTGTACATTACGCACGTGTAGGTAATTTTAGGTGTGTAATGCCCACTGCGAAGCTCAACGACCAATGATCCTACCTGTGTGTAAATGATTCGCAAACCGTCTTACTGGTCTTGGTTATGATTGGTTCGTATCACTGTAGCCGAACGTATAGTCGACAGCTCATTGGCTGTGACGACGAAAGAAGTGTTGGGTTTACTTAAGTACAGCATACATTGATGCACGAAAAGAACGTACACTTCGAACGAGGGTTTTTGAGTGCTTTCAAAACGTCACGCACATTAGGAACACCATTTTAAAGCAGTCCAAAATTGCTAAAAAAAAAAAAAAAACAGCTTTATCTCAAAATATACGCGTCAGATCCATTCTAGATTACTCGAGGGCCCTGCATCGAAACTTCCTACAGAACTTTGCATCGATAAAATAATAGGGTCACTACTGAAAGTGCCTTAAGTACACGCACTGCGACGAAAACAATCCGCGCCGGGTGAGAACCTTGCGCTTAGCGGCGATGGCGCACTTGATGCGCGTGNCACGCACTGCGACGAAAACAATCCGCGCCGGGTGAGAACCTTGCGCTTAGCGGCGATGGCGCACTTGATGCGCGTCGCAGTGTCGCCCTTATCGCTCCCGCGCTTCTCGGCCTCGAACGCGGAGACTGCTGATTTGGTTGCAGAGAGAACCGGACTTTATGCAGTGGTTCCCCAACTCGGCTGATGATAGCGTGTCNGGAGACTGCTGATTTGGTTGCAGAGAGAACCGGACTTTATGCAGTGGTTCCCCAACTCGGCTGATGATAGCGTGTCCTCTTTGGAGCAGCGAGTGAGGTGCGCGTTTACAAGCGCTGGCAAACTAATGGAAGCTGCCGCGCGCTGCCAGGCAAGAGAAAGTTTTCAATCCCGCTGCACGTGAAGAGGTAACACAAATGTCACTTGATCACAACAGTCTCGACAGCTGGAAACACGAACGTTCCGTGATTTTCCAGGAATATTCCCCCCGACATCGGAGCCGTCGTTATTTAGTCGTTTTGCGTCCTGGCCTGTGTTCTGCGAGATCCTGCGCGGTTTATTTTGGATCAGTAACGTACAACGGGGCTCGCTACCGGGAATGCTGTCACCGGCAAAGTTCGACTGCGGATGTGATTTCAAACTTCCTGTGCGACGCCGAGAGCAGCGCATTTTGCCGCGCTCCCCTTGAGCTACCACGTCTGGCATTTCATCACACTCTGCTCTGCTCGAGAACTGTTTATGATGCTTTCATCAATCGTTAAATTATATCACGTTGTATTATTGCGGAAGTTTGGAACAGCTATGAACTAATTGTTACACACACAATTAAATTGAGTTATTTCGCTCAGTTTCAGATGCCCTGATGTTGCCCTGTCGTAGAATTACGAGTCTCGTGAAGTGAATTGAAGAGATCTGGGTGTCTCTTAACAGCGAGGTCTTGAGAGCCGATGAGGGCGATCGAGGTATGATGCAGCGCCAGAAAGAAAGAAACGGGAGTTCCCCGAGAAAATTCGCCGACCAGTGGCATCGTCCGGCACATGCAAAAATCCGGGAGTGACCCGGCATGGGATTGAACCCCTGTTCGCCTTGGGAGGCGAGCAGGCTAACCGCTCAGCCACCGAGGTCCCGCGAGTCTCGTAAAGAAACGAGCAATAACGATACGCAAATCTCTCGAGATGACAAAGAATGAGTAATTATTATTGTTCGGTCTTATCGGTAATATCGGATTCTTTGATTTATCGCTGATTTAGGCTGTCGAGAAGAAATTNAATTATTATTGTTCGGTCTTATCGGTAATATCGGATTCTTTGATTTATCGCTGATTTAGGCTGTCGAGAAGAAATTTTTTGAAGATGTTCCCGTCAGGAAAATTAAAAACTTAATGCATAATTATAATAGTTTTGAAAAATGTTTGCGCTGGGAAGTTTAAAATCAGCAAGAAGTCACAGAACGCAACACGGCGAGGGACACCGAGATTGTAGTATAAAATTCACGTCGCACCTTCTTTTGTTTAGTTTGCGTATCAAAACTCCCAAAGTGTGCACATTACTTATGGAAACAGCCGATTTAGTGTTAACTGGACATCTCTGCCCTAAATGCGTAGTATTTTTTAAGTTAAAAACAAAACTATAGTACTGCTGTATTGTTAACGGCAAATTAAAAAATAAAAGTTAAAATAATTTTGACGTTATATTAGAAGTACATTTTATAAAGCAACAGCCAAAAAAATTAACTCATTTCTATACATTAAATATTACATAGCCAAACAAAGAAACCAAGGGAGGTTAAGTGAGTTTGACAACTCAATTTAAGTGTCCGTAGTTTGTCCACTTACCGGAAAGGAAATGGCGTGATAAAACATTAGTAATTTATAACAGACTGAAATAAAACACTAAACGATTGTCGAAATGTTTCATATACACTGTTAACGCATTTAAGGAACAGCGAAATAAATTGGAGAATAATTGTTCGTAATTTTTCGACTTCTAAGCGACTCCCTGTAACAATTTGTTTTGAAAATGTGTTTCGTGTTACGAGGCGGGTAATCAAAAAACTCGTTTCTAGAGAACGTTTATCTGCGTCGCAGTGTCGACAACTTATTTAGAGGCGGGAAATATGGAAATAAATGGTCGTAAAAAACTTGCGTTGGTTACGGCGAAATTTTTCCGTGGGAAATTATTCTACGGCACCGTTACTGCCGTGTATATTAGCCACTTTTTCCCCCCTTCGATCATTCCCTCGCTGGAGTTAGTTGCAGAACGGGTTACGAGTCTCGTGCGGAAGTTATTCGCGTAATAGCGTTCTCAGGGTCCCGCTTCAGAACAGCAGGTCACAGTTTCACCAAAAAGTAGATAACTACACACACCGAGAAAATAAATTTGTTCAATCTAACAAAGTTTGTTTGGCACAAGAACCAAATTAACTGTTCTTATAAGAGCAATAAAATATATCGTTGTAATAGCCAAACTATGGTTGGCCTTATTTGGTTGCTCCAAACATTTCACCGAGGCGAACCGGGTTCAATCTCCGGCCGGGTCACATATGGATTTTCGCTAGTGGGAATCGTACCGGACAAGGGTTTTCTCGGGGATCTCCCGTTTCCCCCCGCCCATGCATTCCGGCGCTGCTCCATTCTCACCTCATTTCACCTTCGTCGGCTCTGAAGACTTCGTTGTTACGAGCCGCCCGAATCTCTCAACAACAACAAAAACAACAACAAACATTTGGTTGATTCAACAAAAAAATTTGTTTATATTTACGTACATGAAACTGTTTCGGTTAATAAAAATAAACTGGAAGCTTAACTGAGAATTGAACCTAGATTACGTGCACCCGAAAAATACGCCCTAGCATCTTCAGATAAAGTGACTACTGTTGAANATATATATATATATATATATATATATATATATATATATATACAGTTGATTCAACTAAACACTTTGTTGGCAGTTCGGTGTCTTTTGGCCTAACACAGAGGTTTTGTTTATCCAAAATGTATTTTGTTAGATGAACAAAATTATTTCTGTTGCTTTTAAAGTTTTGTTTGGTCAATTTGTTGGGGCAACTCAATACATTTCCGACCTTATACAAACGAATATTTGGTTGGCATTTCTCTCAGTGCGGTGTCAATATGGTGCGGCGGTTTGTTTGATGTGGGCGTACCCAGTTTCTGATTGGTTGTGCAAGGCTCTGGGAACAGGTCCTGTGTCTGATAGGGTAATGCAAGCTGCGAAATGTTCCCTATTGGCTGGCCTGGCGGATAGGTCACCAGGCGTAAAGAATATCTGTGCGGAAGCAATAACATAAATTTATACGGGCCTCAGTGAGTTAACAAAAGTTCAGAAACATGTTTTTGTTGCACAGCTTAATGTGCATTGCCAGAGAGGTATAGTTGTAATGACAAAGAAAGTGTTCCTAAAAATAGAAATAAAGTACAAACCAGTGATCCAACAATGGCGTTATGTGGCTGAGCCTTAAAGCTCGATTCACGACGAAGTACGTGTGCGCAACGAAAGTATGGACGTCAAAATTAAAGCACGTGTTCTTTATCACACGATTCATGGTCATCGCTTACATCGAGATCCCTGGCGTATATAATGGCCACGAACCGCGCCGTAAAGAATACCTGTTTTAATTTTATACGCGCATATTCGTTGTGTACAAGTTTTTCTTCGTGAATCGAGACTCGGACAACGTGTTGGTTGAGTGGACAGGGAGGATAGTCCTGCTGACCATGATTTCTCTTCGAGTTTCTCAAACACCCTTTTAATAAAGATTATCCTATTCCCAACCCCTGTTCTCGTAGATATATTGTTCTTCTTCGTAAATTTCATGGAATTTTGCAATAGTTTTCTGTCGAGGGGTTTCCACGGTGCCTATGCCGTGAAGTTCAGTTTAAGTTAGCATGGAAGGTAACTATGGCGCCAATCGTGGTCATGTTTGCCCAATCCCAGTAAAGCCGGTGCCGCGGTGGTGTAGTGGTCAGACTACTCGCCTCCCACCAAGGCGCGAACCGGGTTCGATTCCCAGGGCCCCTCCTCTCCCTTCCAAATTTTCACATGTGGGAATCGTGCCGGACGATACCGCTGGTCGGAGGGTTTTCCCGGGGTTCTCCCGTTTCCCCCCGCTCATGAATTCTGGTTGTGCTCCGTACTCGCCTCGCTTCATCCTCATCGACTCTCACGACGTCGATGTTAAGAGCCGCCTAAATCTCTTCACTCGCTCGCCCAGTAAAGACGCGGGCATGTGCCCTTGTAACTAGGACCTCCCCTGTGTGCCTGGGTGTGTGGGGCTCAGCCCTGAGACGCACCTAGGTCCTGTCTCTACCCAGGACCTCCGACTCTCCTTTTAGTTTCAAGGTAGGTTAGATAAAAAAAATAAAAAGGTGTTGAGGGAGGGGAGGAGCGTTAATGCTGTTGTCTGGTATGATAGCAGCANAGGTTAGATAAAAAAAATAAAAAGGTGTTGAGGGAGGGGAGGAGCGTTAATGCTGTTGTCTGGTATGATAGCAGCAAGAATTTGGCATAGAGAAATACACGATAATGAAATTCGATTTTTGAAGCCAATTTCAAAGACAAACTTGAAACAAAAACCTAAGTCTGAGAAACGATACTCTCAAACTCTGCATTGACGCAAAAATTACAATTTGTTTTTCACTAATTTTCTATTTAATTATTATGTTTTCTGGTCATTCCAGTAAACACGCTATACATTAAACCCTTAAGTTACACGTTCATTTTTCATGTCATCTGTTGCAAAAGAAGAGTTTTTTGGCATCGACATTACTATCGAGTTTTTTTTTCAAAGCAACTCACCTTTTGGAATCTATAAAAAGGGTTTCAGTAGGTCCACTGCGCAAGAAGCAACCAATTATAAAACAGTTTGCGCGTGTCGGCAAAAACCAACAGCATTGCCCAGGGAAAGACATCGTATTTATTAGTTTTAGTTTCTGGACCATGATTTCGCAACATTAGGCAACAAACATGTCAGCCGCGAACGAGTATTCTATGGACAACATGTTAAGGGGTTCATGTTACAAAAGGCTTAGATGGCAGAGAAATGCGTACTTTTCTGCTCAAAAAAAATCCCTTGTAGTACATATATAACGATCTTTTAAGAGGAACGCCAAAAAAACCGAACTTCATTAACATGTATTTCTCTGTAGCAAATCCTCAGTGCTTTCAAATCAGGCAACAGCCTTAATAAGCGAGTCCGGACAGCTGTAGAGGCCCCGGAGCCTTCCCCACACCCGGAGGCGGCCCGGAAAGCGCTTCCACGTGTCCGGAAGAAGGTTCGCTGCTCCCTCCAGGGACTGCATATCCCGCCCACTGTCCTTGCTCACCACGTGTGCTTATCCAACCTTCCCCCCGGCCCCTCGCAGTTCTGCA
>NQII01001778.1:276865-287961 GCA_002778355.1 Clitarchus hookeri
CCCCCCCCGGGCTCCACCCCCCTCTGCAGTAACTCTGACTGAACTCCGACCTGCATTGATGTCTGGGATCATGGAGACACGCGAAGACCAGGGAAGGGAACAGACTCGCCTGCTGGCGTCACGTGCGGCAAATACTAGCAGAGATACTGTGGGGTAGAGTGCGCGTCCTAGGTGCTCAGCAGCCTCTCCACGTCCCAGCATCTTGACTGCTTTCCTACCAGCACGGCTAAAAGAAGACGTGGAACGTATTTGAGGTCAGAACAGTCACTGTTCACGTAAACGAGTGCTTCGAGATGTTCATATACTTCCTCTAACATGTTTCTAATGCAGGTAGAGGTATTTTAATCATACCAAAGTGCTTGTCTTTTGAAAAATAGGATACAAACGAACACGTTCATCACTGATGATTCAAGTGGCCTTGACAGTTGTATAGGCGTGGGATAGGTCAGTGTTGGGTACATGCGCAGATGACGAAAATTGGTGTACCTCGTTTCCAGTTCAAGCAAATATGCGTGGCAAAAGTTAAAATACGGCTTGCGCTTTAAAAATGTCAATTAATACATTTTTTAAACATTATTTTCGCAGGGAGCGCTTGGTGTCTTACGACACTACGCTTCTGGCAAACCAGAAATCTTTTACTAAACTCGGCGTACACTCAAGAACCGCACTTGGTTCCCAATTCAAATCGTTAATCGCAACTTTGCTCTCTCGCGATCTTGAGATGAGTGGTGATCAATCTTCCTTTATACAAAAATCTCTCTCCCCCCTCCCCCTTTCCCATACAATCGAAGCGTAATTCCTCGCAGAGATCAGAAATGCCGGCCGCTAACATTTCAAACTTTAATGGTTGTTCGTCGGGAATGAGTTGGCACTTATAAACTCGCTGGAAAAGCGCTTACGATAACAGATCTCTTGAGCCACGAAGAAAACTAGTTCAATGTTTCTTTCAACACATGCATTTTTTCTCTAGGGTTTGTTTGGTAAAAGTTACCAAAATGCAAACACAGTTTTAATATATATATTCTCTCTCTCTGTGGGTATATATATATATATATATATATATATATATATATATAGTCTCTCTCTCTCTGTGTAAACATATATATATAATATACAAACTCCGTGTAATTACGTAAATGTTAAAAAAATTAATTTTATTTAGAAAATTACTGAATGTAAAAAACAGGAATACTAAATTTTAGTATTGTTTCCCGAGTAGTATATAAATTACAAAGTTAAGGTTGACGAAGTGTATACAAATATTTCTCAAAACTGAAATCAAAATATTAATTCAATAGGCGGGGACACGGTGGTGCAGTGGCCAGGTTACTCGTCTTCCATCAAGGCGAACCGGGTTCGATTCCCGGGAGGGTCACCAGGACTTCTGCATGTTGGGAACGTGGCGGACGTTGCCGCTCACCAGCCAATTTTCTCGGGGATCTCTCGTTTCCCCCGTCCTTGCATTCCACTTTTGCTCCATGTTGACCTTATTTCAAACCTCACCTGCGCTCAAGGACGAACAAAAACCTCTCAACTCAACAAACCAATAGCAGGGACATGATCTTATTAACTCCCACTTTATTGTTATTTTGTGAACTACCATGACCTAACTGCTGAATTATTCTCATTATATGCTGTTCGATGTTATCTGAGCACTTTGAAATCAACCTTTGAAAAATACCACTGTCTCTACCTGCATGCACTTCAACGAGCTCACTGACTGGCATGCTTCCGGTCAAGTTGGTAATGACGAAGGGAAAGTAGTTCCATGTCCCAACGTTGAATTAGAAGTATTAAGTAAACATTTTTGGATACCAAAATTATTTCTTTAATTTTATTTTTTGTTAACTCTTTATAAGTAGGGCCAGTGACTTTTCGCGTAAAAATCGGAGCGCACAGTANCACAGTAGACTTCAATACTATATACACACCTCAGCTGTTGTTATACCTCCATTGGCTGCTGGTGCCGTGTCCGTCTTTGACCAAGCCACTCGGGACTAAGTAACTCCGACACTGAACCTTCGTGATTCGTGCGCAAACTGTTAACACGGGCCAGAACATTTCTTAGCCAATCATAGAAGCTGGACGACCCTACAGTGCTTTGGACTGCATCTTGTCTCGAAATCTTTTCGCGAAATATCACTTCCCCTACTTATAAGTAGAGACCTGAAAAATTCGCGAGTTCAATGACGTATAATCTAGACTGTACAGTCCTATGTAAAAATATGCCGATGTAAACTGCACATTGGTTGTCTGCTATCACAGTGAAAGGCGACAATTGGACACCTTTCCCCAGGAGCTGTCAAACACTGTGTCGACCAATAGCTAAAGTTATATAAACGCACGTGTTTTGAAATTTAGCTTGTCCCAAAATGAATCCGCGAATACTTTAGGTCTCTACTTATAAGTGCAAGAATTAGGAAATTTGTGGAATATTTATTTTGCTAATAATTCTACAGTTTCATTTGGCTAACGCAATAATGAAGTGCTGAAACCTATGACAGAGTTTATTTTACAGCGTGGAATAATACACAGCGTTTATGCAAGAAGATCTTAAGCAGTGCTATCAAAAGTGCTCAGTTTAGTGAACAGAATTTACTTAAATGACATGACTGGTACGTTTGGTAATGTATTTTCCGCAGAGGAGAATATTAGGTAGAGTGCGTAAGCCGGTAGCGCAGGAAAAACTGTCCGTGATCCAACATTGCATTGTTTTTCTGCCAGTAGCGCTATCACAAAAAAAAAACCTTCGGTATTATTTGAGGTTAGAACACTGTTTATGCAAGTAAGTGCTTGAGATGTTTCAACATTTTCTCTTATCTAATTTTAATTAAACTAGAATAAGTTTATCCAAGTCAGGGTGGTGGGGATGTTAAAGATTCAAATGTAGGGTAAACAAACAAGTTCATCACTGTTGGCCTTGTGACATTGACAGTTTTATTGATGGGAAATGTTGAGAAGACGAAAATCGGTCTGCGTCATCTTTTAAGTGTTTGGTATTATCGTAGAAGCAGTAAAGAGAAGAATAGGTGTACAAAAAAATGTTGAAACACTTTAGGTAATTCTTTGGTTAAATTTTGGAATTTTTCTATATTTCTTTTGAATTCCTATCTAAATCGGATCCAATTACACGTCATTTTATAGATAATATTAAGAATAATCCAACGATATGCCAACCATTTAAATCGGATAAAATGTTTGCGAGAAATGAGGGTTTTAATTTCACTGAAGATTGCCTCCACAAACACATTATTTAGTTTTCCTTTTCCCTCGTATCAATTTGGCCAGACTGACCAATAAAGATAGCACAGCTCACGCGTCATGCACATTCCTGAGCGTCACGTCAGCTGAAGCAAGCGGGGTGTCTGCGGAGAATAAGTTGGCAAACCTGTGGCGGAACGTATTTGCACTTAGAAGCGCCGCAGACAAGAGCCGCTGCAACGCGAAAAGCGATTTGTTCCTGGAGCGAGAGAGAGAGCGAGCGAGATGAACACATAACTTTGAACATGTTGCGAGTGAATTGAAGCCTCGCGCGTGGTGCAGTCTTGTTAAACTTATCTCTGCCTTGGAGGGGAGTTGGAAGAGGAGTGAGCGAGAGAGGGGAGGATAGGGGAGGGGAGCCGGCACTCCAGGCAGGAGCGCCAACTTCGAGCAACAGAAGTCGGGGGACGAGATTAGGAACGCGCAGGTAATTAACATCGCAACTTCATTAGCGCTCGCTGGCTGCGGGTGTTCGCAGCGCCCCTGGCGGCGACCGCGCCAAGCTGATCGTCGCCCCGAGGACGCAGCTGCCTGCCGTAGGTGTTCGCACTACCCTCCCTAACCGTTCCAACCCCACATCAATTTCCCAAACAAAGTCATAGCACCCTTAAGAGTATTGGACCCCCAAAATTTAATTATTTTATAATCGTACAAAACATGGTTCATCTTGTATGTGATGACATTTTCCTCGAATACAATTGGTTTTACATTTTATACTTTTTGAATAATTTGATTTTAAATTAAAAATTCTTGTTTTGTTGCAGCAATTGTAGCAAACACTAACTAAATTGTACAGATAAAAAAAAATTAGAAAGTAATCGATTCCTATGGGCTACCACGTGACAAATAGGTAAATCACCAAATAACTAACCATATGTATGAAAAAAAAGAAGTTAATATATAAATATATGTTCGCATTTTTTAACGTCTTTTTTTAATGCATGAACGGTTATTTGGTGATAACATATATGTAGAGACCTAAAAAATTCGCTAATTCATTTTGAGACATGTTATAATTCAAAACACGTGTGTTGATATAACTTTAGCTATTGGTGCACACGGTGTTTCACACCTCTTGGAGAACGCTGGCCCAATCGCCGCCTTCCACTGTGACAGCAGACAACCAATGTGCATTATTATCGGCATATTTGTACATAAGACTGTAGAGTCTAGCCTGCAGGTCATTGAACTCGCGAATTTTTCCGGTCTCTACATATATGTCAAGCAGTAGCCCACGGCAATAGTTTCATGACGTTAAATTTTCATCTGCACAAATTAGTTAGTATTTGTTATAATGGTTGCATAAAAAACAGAAGAATTTTGTATTTGACATCAAATTATTAAAAAAATATAAAGTGTACAATTCTGGTTTCGCGTTCCTATGGCTTCTTACGCCCCGCCAAGTACACCCAGGCGATAAACGTTTCATTAGTACAGGCCCGGATGTTTCGCGGATTCGTAGGGCAACAGGATAGACTCCACAATCCTTTGTGTTCGAGCCTCAGTCAGTTGTTCATTGGCTCATGCTTCAGTTTTATCNCAGTTGTTCATTGGCTGATGCTTCAGTTTTACCGCAGGCTAGGCAGCGTAGGATTCAGCCCTCTTTTATTTGCAGTTTAGTTATTGGCTGAAGCTCGTCAAGGGCGTGGTTTAAAAGCTGCAATCCAAGACAAGAATAAAGCCAAATCTATATGTGTTTGAAGTCTAGTTTGTCATCAAATGAGTTCGCGAAATTTCCCAGTCTGTATTTACTAGGAACTGGAAATTTTCGCGAATTCACTTTACGACACGATAGACTTCAAGCAGACGTAGGCTACGTTTCTGCTGTGTTTGCAATTGGATCACAGTTTATTAGACACGCCCGGGTGAACTCCCGAGCCAATAACAGACCTGCAAGAAAATAAGTACCGAATCCCGTGTGGCACCTGGCCTGACGTATAATTGGCTACACACTGGTGCAGCAGCCAATGAAATGAAAGCTGAGGCTCAAAAATACATAGGTCCGTGGAGTCTAGCCTACAGGTCGTTTGAAACGCAACATTTTGATTACCTTAGAATTTATCCAGCCTTGCAGACCTGCATGTGTAAATGTTTCATGTTATTATATGTCATAGACTGTTCACGGCAAAGATAGCACTACTGAAATATACCTCTGATAAATAAAGTATCACTTCCGGTCAGCTGCATTTATGCTACTGCACACAATGGCATGTACGATCCCCCAAGTAAACAGTTTAATTCAGATTTTAATTCATAATTTTTATTGTTGCTAGTAAGAAACTTTTGTTGCGTTTTATACTTGAGCTGGCAAAGAACTTGTTACGTTAACGCACCCAATAAGCTGTAATCTTTGCGGTCGATGATAGTATGAACCAATCATAACGTAGAGCAATAGCATGGTTTAGTAATCAGTTACCTACGGGGAAGATCATCGAACACTGAGCCTCGCAGAGTACAGTACCGGTCAAATATAAGCTTCCTGTGCAACATGTTGACGATTGTCTACACAATGGGCATTAAAGGGTTAAGTGGGCAGCGAAAAAAACGAAAGTGTATTGCAAGTGTAATTTTTAAATTTGTGCTAAATTAAGTTAGAGATTCTTCGTTTTATACACACCAGAGTTGGAAATGCAATATTGGTAACACATTTAGGCCCTAAACAATTATGTGTTTTTATTTCACTGACTCATTAATGAAGTCTAAAGCCGATTGTGATGCGGTGGTGTGGTGAGTTGAGAGACTTGGTCGGCTCTTAACATCGAGGTCTTGAGAGCCGATGAGGGTGAAGTGAGGTGAGTACTGAGCAGCGCCGGAATGAAAGGGCGGGGGGAAACGGGAGACCCCGAGAAAAACCGCTGACCAGCGGCATCGCCCGGCACGATTCCCACGTACGAAAATCAGGGAGTGACCAAGCCGGGAATCGAACCCAGTTCGCCTAGGTGGGAGGCGAGTAGTCTGGCCACTTCACTACAGCGGCCCCCCGCTGAATGATGAGTTAGGTTGTCGTAGGTTCAGCGCGCATGGTGAGATCCAGTAAGCGGTGCGGCCTTGACTTCAGAAGCCGTCGAGACGCTTCTCTTTACAAGAGGTTAGATAAGCTCGTTGAACGATTCAAGTGCGTCGCCGGGGAAGAGGGCTGTGTATGAAAGTTAACTGTGCGTTACATTTGTGGAGTCAACGCAAACAGAATTTACTTTTTGATCCACCCTTGCGAATAAGCAGAAAGAAGTACGCACTTTATTTAACAACGGAATCCTCGGAAAGCAATCTAAGAGAGGAGACTTTTCGTGGATAACGAAGACCGCACTACACGATCGGTTAACCCCCGCAGGACAATTAACAGTCTGGTTGAAATTCGAACCGATAGGAAAGGGACAGTGGAGTGGACTTTCAGTAATACTTCCGGTACACCTACCTAAATCGCGTCGTCAGGAAATCCCCATTTGAAATTAGTCCTATGCATCGGTATATATGTACGTGATACAGTTGTCTACCTCCAATTTTACTTGTTAATTCAAATGGCTGTAATCTTCACGAAAGTGGCTTTTAAATATTCCAACCCACTTTCGAATCTATTCCCTTTTACCCCTCGCGGGGAAAAAAATCACAACGAACCATCTCATCCATTTTCCGAATCGCTGCGCTTCCGAGAGTAAAACACGAGTCCCTGCAAAAATTTTCGGTGATTTTTTTTTTTTTATCTGGAGCATTTCATATTTCCTTGACGGAGGGTCGAAGCATGATAGGAAGAGGGGGGTGGAGTGGTGGGAAGGGGGAGGAAGAATATCTTCGGAAGCGGCGAGGGGGAAGACGACGGCGGCTTTTTAATATTATTCGATGTCGCTCCTGCGAAAATCTCATTCTTCACTAACCTTTTCCCTGGAGGAGGCGGGTTGCCATGGATACGACTAGCTTCCCCTCCCCCCACATCACCGTCTTCGCTGGAGGCTTAAGGAGCGGAGGCTGGGAGACTTGTCCCTTCAACCCTCCACCCCCTGCACCATCCGCAATCGACCATCTCCTCTTCCCCCGTGCCAGAACACGCCGGGGTGTTATCGCTTCCCTACCCCCCACCCCCCTCGCAGTGTTCTTGCGGGGGTCGAGACCGCCTTTTGCAGCCGCCCGTTAGTAACTGTTGCGTGGTACTGGAGTCGTGGTAATGAAGTGACGAGGATATTCCGACCCCTCCTACGTCCTTGCATCCACCCACCATCTCCCGCGGAGGACCTGCACCAACAACATCCTGGAGACGAACCTGCTAACAGCTATCCAAACATTCCAACTCCCCTCGCCACTCCACAGTTCCACCAGATTCCCTAAAAAAAATATACAACAGCAAATTGTCTGGTTACGCAGGTTTCCTCTTATCCCTTACCGAGTAATTTAACAAAGAAATTTCATTCAATTTATCTTGTTTGATAATTCTCAATGTGCGGCCATTTTAAATGTTAGGATAATATTTTTGATTCGTTGTTTTGTGTTGTTTCTTGCCTGATCTGACCGCAATTCCTAGAGCTTTTTTTATTGACTATTTTGTGGTGGGTTTTCTCTTTGCAGTGGTGCTGGTTTACTGCGTGGGTTTGACTCGCATTCCGCACCGAACACCACAGTACTTAGAATTGGTTTTTTGGTTTGTTTTATTCTTGTTCCTCTTTGAAATGTCAATTTTATTACCATTCTTAGTGGAGTACGAATAGGTTACTCTCACCAGATTTCCGCTACTTCTGTCCAATTAGCGTAATCATTTGATCCGTTTTCTCTTATTACATCCGATAAACATATTTATGTAGCTATCCGGAAAAAGATCATATGTAAAAACCAGTAATATCTCACGAAATAATATTTACCTTGCAGACTATGTGTGCAGATTTTTAAACTCTGCTCTTGATAAAAAAAAAAAAAGTATTTGGGAGTTCAATGCCAAAGTTTCCTGCAGTTCAAGCAACTCCAATATGTCCAATCATATTTTACAAGCGTCTCGTGTGTTGTTTTGTTTACAATTGAAATGACTATTACAGCAAATGGCGCCCTGAATGATACAAACACGATACCTCACCATGAACACTTCATATACAATGTCCGTGGTAGATTTCTCGTCAGGAATGTTACTTCCAAACGCTATCATCTTGTAATAAATCAGAAACTGGACAGTGCCTTGTGTCATTGGCGTCAAGTGACTTGTAAAGAATTGTTGGTATAGGCTGGCCGTTTCCCTGAAAACTGAGCACTTTTGAAAGCTCTGTTAAAATATACTTGTATGCACATCGTGTATTTATCCGCCATGTCTAAAATGAACGTTACTACGGGCCTGATCACTTTATCCATGAGTCGGTAAAGTTAATCTTTAAACTTACAAAATAAGCAAATATTTTACAACGATGTGCATAAAAAATTGGAAGCAACAGAAATAATAATTTCAGAATTCACACTTGTTTACCTGGCATTTTAAATTCAACTTTAAAACGCGGAACCACTTTCCTCTTTCCCTTTCCAACTGATCAGGTCGCATGCCACCCAGTGTACCTATTAATATATGTATATGCAGGTAGGGACTGTGATATTTGTCGTAGGCTGATTTCCCAAATGCTCAATTAAACGAGGACAGTCTATAGGCCTATACGAGATTAGCAAACGAGAGGAGACTGAAACGCCTCTTCTTCGCGTAGAATAGCACGTGTCATCTGGTTCGCAGTGTTCGTTTCCTCCTCGCAGGTCATTTCCAAAACTACTTTTTGCTCTCCAGTGAAATATTTGAATAGTCAAGTTGAGTCGAGAGGTACCTATTGTTCGGCGCTTAGGTGATCCTCCGCCCCCTAATAAAAAATGTTTCACACGTGTGAAAATCCGGCTGACCATGTCGGGAATCGAACCCGGTACGCCTGGGTGGTATGTTATTTATTTGACTATTTAAATCACCGTGTCCCCTATTATTAAAGTGAATAATAAAAAACAATGTAAAGGTATACGTATCTAATCCAGTATGTCTTCATCCGCTTCAGATTTTTCATCGTGGTATCTGAAGGCCTCGCAGCGAAATGTCTCTTATGAAATGTGGGCGCGAAAGAAGAAGAAAAAAAGGCCTGCCCCGCAGCTATTCGGAAAGAATCTAGTGTCCGCAAGTTTGTGAACAGCGCACAGTTCCCGTTTCACTGCACTCAGGACGTCGTGGGTCTGATCCCGGATAGTTGCACATATTACATATTTTCTCGAGTAATTTTTATTCCCTTTTCCAGATAAGCATGTACCTCTGAAATCTCTCACTTGCTAAGTTAAGAGAGACACAATAGAAATGGCTAAACACATTAAATTAAAATGCTGCTTTTTTTTAATTCCATGATCATATCAAGCGAAATTAGCAAATGAACTTGCTACCCTGGAAACTCCCCTACCAGCAAAACACACACACACACACACACATATATATATATATAAGTTGTTACGTGCGGCTGCTTCGCCTTCGTGCCTTTTCCCCCTCCCCTCAAGCGCTACCAGAATAACGCAGAGGAGGCGGAACCATTACGTGGGCCGCGAAAACGCAGACGGGATAAACGTCACTCCCATCTCTGGAAGAACGAACGACTTATTGCGGGAATTTTCTGGTCGTCGTCACCACCCTCGACGCGCGCAGAACCTTCTGGACCACGTCATCTCATCATCGACGGGGCGGTGGCCAGCGAGGGCAGTGTGTGACCATCGGAAGACACAGAATCAGACTGGCCAGCTAGACTGTACGAAAGTGGGGCATATGCGTTAGTGGTGGACATTTGGAACTATGTTAATTTATAGCAGGAGACATTTTCAACGTATAAGTTTCACTAATAAGTGAAGATTAAGGAACTGTAGGTAGTATTAGGACCGTGATAACGATACTAATTATAATGCGAGATCAGCTTAAAAATTTCTCTTTCTGATAGGAATAATAAGTGTTAATAGTAGGGATAGGCAGTTGTATTTTGTAAATCATACATGTATGTATGTGTACACCATTATAATTAAACCAAGAAATTAAAACTAGTTGTTTTATTTTTTTTTTCAAGACTTCGTACTCACGAACTTGGATACGCCCCAGATGACTTGTTTCTACATTTACCTCATATGGATGCTGATTCGTTACAAAACACAGGGTGGCAACCCCTATTTTGCTGATGAAGGGGATGATGTTACCAACCGCGTTCACACAGGTACAATATCTCCGTTCTACAAAACACCGTTCAGTCGTTTGTTGCATAATCGCAATTAGTTCCTGATATTTATTACGAAATTCATGTCAGAACTGGATTTTCGGGGACTTAAGCGAATAGTGGCAGGCCTACATATATTCTCGTCTTATATTTTCGTCGGGAATTAACCTATATAAGTTTGTCGGTGATGTTTGAAAACACGTGTGTATATGTATGTGTGCGTGTGTGTGTGTGTACACATATATGCGTAGGTGTGCGTGCGCGCGCAGTAATAAACTACAAAAAAAAAAAAATCGGGAGTTCACTTTTATATTTATGCGTCAGAGGATGTGTTATAGTATTCGACAGTATTTTTTTTTTCCCCTGCCTGAGGGTTTCGACAACTGATTATTCACACGATTAAAATATTCACCCCGCTAGGCGTAACTTGCGCGAGCGATCACAAATATCTCTTCCCGCCCACAACCCCTCCGGAAACAAAACAAAATTGTAAATACCTTTCAACTCTCGCTGTATTTATCCGGTGGGCGAGCATTAGAAGAGAATGAGTAGGGGGGGTTCTGCGACACAGCGGAATGTTCACGGGGACCAAACCGCGGGTGCTAATTTCATCTCGGCCGTCAAATAATCACGTGACGGGATTGTTTGCTTCCC
>NQII01001778.1:288155-317468 GCA_002778355.1 Clitarchus hookeri
TGCGTGCGTGCGGCGTCATCCAGCTGAGAGCCGCTCTCATTTCCTTAATGGCGGCCGTCGGGACGACGAGGGGGTAGAGGAGCTGCCCCGTTTGACGACTCAATTAAACCCTTCCCCTCTCCATCCCGGCTGCCTGCCGCATTGCCAGACCCTGGTGGGTACAGTCGCCGGCTGATGTTCGGGGGCCCACTCGTTGCCGTCCATCTACAAGCTTGCAACCGTGAACCCGGTAATTCCACGAGTTCATTTCAGCACACGTTGGGCTTCAAACACATGTACGTTTAAGTTAGATGGATATCCGCCATTGCAGATTTACAGTTATCTCCTCAGAACGTAATTACCATATTTGGCATTTAGAAACCGAACTTTTTAAAGCACAGGGGCGCATAATATTTAATTTGAAAACCATCTTATTCTCCATTTACTCTTGCCACATGTGCAACCGTAATTTGCTGTTTTCTTATTATTCATTTTTGTCTCACGTGAGGAAATGCGCATATAAGTGAAATTGAACAAATGCTGCTATTTGTTTCTATATGCCACAATTACCATCGATTTTTAATGTCACATCAAGAAATTAGGTTATGGAGTGACGAGAATAATCCGAAGATTGAAGATACCTGTCCCACCTCATGTCACGCATGCAGTTGGATCCCAGTTTACCAGATACTCCTTTAAGGACGCCGAGACAATAACAGATCTGCAAGGAAACAACCACTGAATCCCGTGTTACCTGTTCGGTTGTAAAGTTGCTACCTGCTCCACTCCGTAGTGAAACGTAACCACTCACTCGAACAGGAGCAAATGAAGAAATAAACTCACACTCGAGGATGAACAGGAATATGCTGTCAAGCCGACAAGTTAAAGAACTCACGAAAACCACCATAAGTGCTTAAATTTACTGTGTCAATTTTATTTTTCGCTTGCGATAACCTCTAACGTAACTAGGATTCAAACAGCAAACACGGCCACAGTTTCAATGTTGCTATATAGGTAGGGGCGGTGATATTTCGCGAAAAGATTTCGAGACAAGATACAGTCTAAAGCACTGTAGGATCGCCCAGCTCATTTTATTGGCTAAAAAATGTTCTGGCCCGTGTTAACCGTTTGCGCACGAATCACGGGCACCAGCAGCCAATGGAGGTATGACAACAGCTGAGGTGTGTATATAGTATTGAAGTCTACTGTTTGCTACGATTTTTACGCGAAAAGTCACTGGCACTAGTTATTAGTAAAAGTTTTAGTTTCAATTTGTGGCCACTGAAGCAATTTTATTTTGGTTCTATAGACATTTTATTGAGAGATGGCGAAATGTGGACATGCTGTTAAGAACTGAAGTAACCTGTAAAATTAGGTTCTACTCGATTATTTCTCGAATAAGCTAAAAGTATNCAGTATACGTAGTATGCAAGAAATAAGTAGCGTGTCGAGTATTATCGTATATCGTAAAGAAACTGATTACAGGAGATGTTCCTGAAAGGAGGAGACTGCACTCTTCTGAGTTGAAGTGTAATCGAAGAATGCTGAAAGTTTTCTGGATACATAACGAGAATAATGAGGTGTTCAGGCGGGCTGGCGAATAACAGACGTGGAGGATCCTGGCAAAGAAGAGGGATACGATGACAGGACACATCACAAGCCTAATGGGATCCTGGAAAGACTAAGTACAAAGCAAAGGGGAAATCCGAGCTCCTAACAGACCTGACTGACAGACTTATGTAAACCGATACGTTAACAAAATGCTCTAACTGGCTTTTGTAANAATAAGTAGCGTGTCGAGTATTATCGTATATCGTAAAGAAACTGATTACAGGAGATGTTCCTGAAAGGAGGAGACAGCACTCTTCTGAGTTGAAGTGTAATCGAAGAATGCTGAAAGTTTTCTGGATACATAACGAGAATAATGAGGTGTTCAGGCGGGCTGGCGAATAACAGACGTGGAGGATCCTGGCAAAGAAGAGGGATACGATGACAGGACACATGACAAGCCTAATGGGATCCTGGAAAGACTAAGTACAAAGCAAAGGGGAAATTCGAGCTCCTAACAGACCTGACTGACAGACTTATGTAAACCGATACGTTAACAAAATGCTCTAACTGGCTTTTGTAACCACATGCTGTGCTCAAAAACGGCATACGAACCACTTGGAAAATAATTCTTTACAATTTTGGAGCCAACTGGACCTCTTAACAATATTTTAGAAGTGAGATTCGCACGAATGTGAATATTAATTTGTTTGACAACACGTGGAGTAGGCCTATATTTAAACATAAAAGACAGGTTTTACTACTTTTTTTTTTTAAGAAATAATTAGTCAAACACTACTTACAATCATTTCGCTACGGCCGCACAGTACATAAGTACAAAGAGACGAAATAACGTGGCGGTTCCTTTTATGTGGACATACCCATTCTCTGATTGGCCGCGCGAGGTTCTAGGAACGGGCCTTGCGTCACATTGGCTACTGCGTGCTGTGAAACTTCCTCTATTCCTCTATTGGCTGGGCTGCAGGCTGGCAAGTAAGTTACCAGGCGCTGATTGGCGAACGGCGTTCCGACATGTTGCTGGTAAGTGACGCCATCTTGTTGGCAAGTGCGGCTGGAGTAAGCGACTATTCCACCTCTGTATTCTTATTTATTCTGCGCTTGAGCCAATCTTTTTTTCCACGGAAAAGTTTACTCGCAGACTAGACTTTTCAATATTCTGTGTACGAACACAAATGCAACATTATTTGGTTACTGGTCACACGCATTTGTAAAAAATATTTTTTTTTACACAACTGTGACAATTAGAAATACTATAGAGATGTATATTAACGTACGTGTTACGCGGACAGGCGACTAAGACGCACAGCAACCCAAATCATACATACAGTCACGAAAATCTATCTGAGCTGAAGTGTTATGGATTAGGCTTACGGCCAGTCGTGGAATATTTAGTCTATAAACAAGTTCCTCAAGATATCACTATAACTTCCAAGAAGTAAAGGGCCACATTATGAGATTTTAAAAAACTCGCATGTGTGTTTGGGGGCACATTTTCGTGGAAATTAATATGAATTCCTCAAAACAAGCTCATCGAAAATTCAAATAAATATAATTGTCTGTGGTGGCCTCTCACGTACGCTAAATTTTCCCACCTCTTCACAGCTTGCGTAGCCCAGTGCAGCTATTTGCTTTTCCACAAAGTATTTATTTTATACCAGCGGAATATTCTAAGACAGACTGTGTAAAAGCTAAGTGAGTGAGTAGAGAGATTTGGGCGGCTCTTAGCAGCGTGGTCTTGAGAGCCGAGTAAAAGCTAAGTTTTAGTCGGACATATTTAGTTGGAAAATTCAAAGCAGTTTCCATAACTCATCCATACTGGCCTTAGTTACAACACAGTTATAAGAAAATATTTTTATTATTTCTCAATCATTAATTTCTCGATGTTATTCGTCATGCATAAGTATTTGCTTTATCAACATTTCGTTCACGCGCGAAGCACATATATAATAATATGTGGATAAAAGCGACTGTATAAACAGCGAAATACAGTTTTTTTTTTCCCCCACGAACTGAAGAAAATAGCGTGCTTAAAGGTAAACACAGAACAAAGTTAAATATGAATAGTTTACTGGTATTTTACAAAGAAATAGCGAATTCTGTTTGCAAATAGTTCTGCCAAATTTAACAACTTGGCATTCTTGGTTCACAGCACGGAAATGAAAGTGACAAGATTTTTCTGCGTAACTTATGAATTAAACCAACTCTGGATGGTTTCAATCAGGGTATGCAAAGAAAATCCACACCAGAACATATTTCCTAGGGTTTTGTAGTTGAGAAAGTGCGATGAGAATAGCAATCTCGAAGACTGTCGTGTGCCAGAGCCGCAGTCAATCACAGAATCACAGCTACCCGATAACAGCAATTTAACAATAAAACATTATTGAGGGATTGTTTGGGAACGCTGGAACTGAGCTATTGACAGCTGTATAAAAACTTGAGTTTACGACAGCTTTATTGGGCTACTGGGGAGGGGGGGGGNNNGGGGAGGGGGGGGGGTGTCGTTTGCACTAAAGGTGTTTGCCCTAAACCTTATTCTCGCATAACTCACACAAACAGGCTTTTGCCCTACACTTTGTGTGCCCTTACGGCATTTACCCTAAACATCGGTTGCCCTAAAGGCTGACGCTATTCCCCACCTGTGGGTCCTTGGGTCCCCAGTTAATATTAGATGGCACAGACTATAAGGTGTCTTGGAGGTTGAGGGTATATCAAAAAGGTAGTCTTTCGGTGTTTCACTTTACTGGTTGGTTATATTGTCTCGAGTTCAAATATTCAGAAACACTTCCGAGGTGTGGTACTCTATTTAACTAATTCGGATTAACTGTGGGCGACGTCGTAGAGGGGAGGGGCTTCTTCGGGTGACGACTTGATACTTAGCTCTGCTTGTAGTGCTTGGTATGTGTCGGCTGGATGAGGTCTGGCGATGTGGGCGGCCTTGGAAAGGCCCGCGTTTGGTGCCGCCTCCCCTTGACTGCTGCTCTGGGTTCGCTCCTCGATGCTCTCCTCTTGTTCCAACATCCTATCACGATTCCCGACGCAACTCACTCTCTCGGGAGCGATGATAAAAACTGATCCACTCTTCTCTCATAAATTCGCTTATACCATCTCTTGAATCCATCCCTCAAACTGTACACGCACCTTCCCTTGTTGGGGAGGAGGGCTCAGAACAAAAAATACTTCATACACACACCCTGGTTCTTGTTGGAGAAAAAAAAGGGGGGGGTGTGAACCAGCACCCTAAAACATACCCTGTCAGCTATCCTTACGCGGCGCATGTCCAAGTTGCCCCGCGGTTTGTTAAGGGGGGGGGGGAGTGCTCGTGTCACAAATTCCAAGCTTGTCAGCCGTTTTCTCGGTGCATATCACCCTTCAGCAAGTGTATTAACATCTCTCGTGGCGGAAATCGCCAGCATATCTCTTCATTCTTCGGCGTGTACAAATTTCACGTGGCTTGCTAGGGGGGTGGGGGTGAGTGGTCCCGCGCTGCAGCGACACATGTAACTGAGTATCCGTCCTCTGGGTTGACCTGTCCTGGCTGTCCACATGTTCCGCAACGCGTGTCGACTTGTAGGCACTCGCGGGGAGGATAAAATCGCGGGAGGTGTCAGCGAGGTTACTACTTCCAATATGCGTTACATGTCAAGGCGTTTGTCCTAAAATATTTTTCCTCATCAGGCGTTTACCCTGCAGTCGTTAGCCCTAAAAGTTTGTTCTTTCTCGCAAATCTCATAGAACACTTCATACAGCCTTAAACGTTGTTCGCCCTTAAGTATTTTCCTCCAGGAGGTGTTTACCCTGAAGTCGTTTACCCTGAAGTAGTTTGCCCTGAAGTAGTTTGCCCTGAAGGTGTTTGCCATAACGTTTAGGGCAAACTATGTGTACCTCAACTGTGCAGTCTGCTTACTGCAAGGACCCAACTTGTTACCAAGCAACTATTTAAAACTCTAAATAAGTTCTCAGCAGGTGGCAGACGATGTCGTCTGCAATTGCCGGATGCGGAGCGAAGTCCCAGTCTTCTGGCAGCTGTGGATTAAGGATTATGGTAATTACGTCCTCCACACTACAGCTATTAAGGCGCCCGCCCCGCCGGCTTGGAACTATGCTGTGTGTTTGAAGTTCGAGTGAAATAAGGCACTGGGGATGTTTCTGCACTGAGATAAGGGTTTGTTCCTTCCAGCCAACTAAATACATGTTTGCATAGGGCCGAATATATATATATATATAGTAGTCCCAACAAAGATATTTTGTTGAGTACATCGAACTTGAAATTAAGAAACACGATCTTGGTTATATAACAAAATACACGCTAGAATAAACAAAACCTGTGGGCTAGGGGAAAAAAAAATTTCAACTTTAAAAAAAGTATTTAGTTGTATCAATTTTATGTATTTACTTGGCCGCTCATTCGATTGTCTTCGTTTGAAAATAGAGCTTGAGAGTTGGTTTGTAATTTTTGTGACAAAATAACATTTATTGATGCTTGGTAATGGCATAAAAATCCCAACAATACAATTCCAACACTAAAGTAAAAGGTAATGAGTAAAGCTGTAAAACTTGAAATATAGTCAATTCACCGTTACTTTATACTTTGCTGAAGTCATGCTAAAGTTTTATACTTCCGGTATATTCCAACGCCTCATGCAAACAAAGCTTAACCGAGTCTAGAAAATTACACNAAAGTTTTATACTTCCGGTATATTCCAACGCCTCATGCAAACAAAGCTTAACCGAGTCTAGAAAATTACACCAAAAGGACAGCGCACCGTATTCGTGCGCACTCAGTGTGATAGATTTTTCATAAGAACTATTATTTACTATGCATTACCAACACACATATTTTCTCACTGTTTTCATTTAAATTAATTATAAATTAAATATTTTCATTTATAGACAGTTTATATGTAAAAGTTCAATTTTATCAAAAAACAAGATAATTTTATGTTAACACAATTACAAAACGATTGTGATAAAGAACATATTTAGGAAACAACCAAACACATCGTACATAGAGTGATGTTTCAAAGGTTTGGTTTAAAAAGTGTGAAGAAACCGCGAGAGGATTATATGTATTTATTTACTTACATCGCGACAAGTATAAGAACTGTATGGATACATAAACGTTCTACTTTACCGGTAGTCGTTTAGCTGAGGTTGCTATAGTAGAGTGCGCTAGCACAACCCCCGACCTGGTTTCGAATCTCGACTTGGATTTCTGTGACGGCATAGTGAATCAANAGTAGAGTGCGCTAGCACAACCCCCGACCTGGTTTCGAATCTCGACTTGGATTTCTGTGACGGCATAGTGAATCAATGGAGCATGTTCAAACTATCGCGCTTAGTTATTCATCCATAGTGGAAGAATTTTTCAAACAACTTATTGGTACGTTGCATAGCAACGGGTTTTTTAATTTGATATAATTTACTTGCAATGTTGCAAAACACATCTTGGCAACAATTTTCCAGGTAATTGTTTGTATACACTCTAAGGAATTATTCTCAAATTGACCACATCAGGGTGTGCGTATAGTGAGAAAGCGCGAAAGGTAATTTTTTTTTTTTCCACACATTCATGGCATCGTTCCTACGTTTGCCCAGGTGACTGTGTCAAATACTCAGGTAAGTTCAGGCAGCCTGATGCGCGGTATTATTTCAATGCCGTGGATATAAAAAATGTTCCATTACAGTTTAGGAAGTTTACAGGAAGTTTTTGTTACAGTGCAGGCGCAGAAAAACNTGAGATAAGGGTTTGTTCCTTCCAGCCAACTAAATACATGTTTGCATAGGGCCGAATATATATATATATATAGTACTCCCAACAAAGATATTTTGTTGAGTACATCGAACTTGAAATTAAGAAACACGATCTTGGTTATATAACAAGATACACGCTTGAATAAACAAAACCTGTGGGCTAGGGGAAAAAAAAATTTCAACTTTCAACAAAGTATTTAGTTGTATCAATTTTATGTATTTACTTGGCCGCTCATTCGATTGTCTTCGTTTGAAAATAGAGCTTGAGAGTTGGTTTGTAATTTTTGTGACAAAATAACATTTATTGATGCTTGGTAATGGCATAAAAATCCCAACAATACAATTCCAACACTAAAGTAAAAGGTAATGAGTAAAGCTGTAAAACTTGAAATATAGTCAATTCACCGTTACTTTATACTTTGCTGAAGTCATGCTGAAGTTTTATACTTCCGGTATATTCCTACGCCTCATGCAAACAAAGCTTAACCGAGTCTAGAAAATTACACCAAAAGGACAGCGCACCGTATTCGTACGCACTCAGTGTGATAGATTTTTCATAAGAACTATTATTTACTATGCATTACCAACACACATATTTTCTCACTGTTTTCATTTAAATTAATTATAAATTAAATATTTTCATTTAGACAGTTTATATGTAAAAGTTCAATTTTATCAAAAAACAAGATACTTTTATGTTAACACAATTACAAAACGATTGTGATAAAGAACATATTTAGGAAACAACCAAACACATCGTACATGGAGTGATGTTTCAAAGGTTTGGTTTAAAAAGTGTGAAGAAACCGCGAGAGGATTATATGTATTTATTTACTTACATCGCGACAAGTATAAGAACTGTATGGATACATAAACGTTCTACTTTACCGGTAGTCGTTTAGCTGAGGTTGCTAGAGTAGAGTGCGCTAGCACAACCCCCGACCTGGTTTCGAATCTCGACTTGGATTTCTGTGACGGCATAGTGAATCAATGGAGCATGTTCAAACTATCGCGCTTAGTTATTCATCCATAGTGGAAGAATTTTTCAAACAACTTATTGGTACGTTGCATAGCAACGGGTTTTTTAATTTGATATAATTTACTTGCAATGTTGCAAAACACATCTTGGCAACAATTTTCCAGGTAATTGTTTGTATACACTCTAAGGAATTATTCTCAAATTGACCACATCAGGGTGTGCGTATAGTGAGAAAGCGCGAAAGGTAATTTATTTTTTTTCCACACATTCATGGCATCGTTCCTACGTTTGCCCAGGTGACTGTGTCAAATACTCAGGTAAGTTCAGGCAGCCTGATGCGCGGTATTATTTCAATGCCGTGGATATAAAAAATGTTCCATTACAGTTTAGGAAGTTTACAGGAAGTTTTTGTTACAGTGCAGGCGCAGAAAAACTTGACGGTGCGCAGAACGCGAAATGCTTCAGGGCGTGCGAGTGTTTCGCATTGCCAGCCGAGAAGAAGTTTTTTGACAGGGAGGTGAGCTGACGTTATTTCTCCCAAGAGGCTGCGAGACCAGACACAGCGGTCCAGAACGCCTCCCGGCACGACGTCTGGAAACTGCCACTAGCAGCGTCCCGACGGCGTCCGCAGATGGCCTTGAGCGACGCTTCAGCAGTCAGTGGAGGCGAGGCTGTGCGATAACGCACACTACACACCACGCACGCTAAAACACGACGCACGCCTAGTTCCATCTTCTGCGCTTTCATTCCCGCTGCAGACGAGTGTCTACATGTTGCACGTAGGAAGCTTATATTTAACCGGTGCTGTACTCTGCGATGCTCTGTGTCTAATAACCCTCCCCCCCGCATGTAACTGTTTCGTAAATCGTGCGACTGCCCCTACATTTCGATTGGTTCGTATATCTGATCACCTAACGGAAAGCCTACAGATTGTTGGTTGTGATAACGGAACAATACAGCACGCGTCAAAAAATTTTCAATTTGCAACACCAGAATTCACAAATTAATGCGGAAATGACAGGGTTGGATGAGTAAAATTTTACTGATAATTTTTAGTTGCTGGTATTCTCTGATTAAACCGCGATTCCTACCGACTGCCAGTGAACTGCACTGGCCTGGCAGTAAAAAAACTCAATGCATTCCACTGATTAGCAAGGATATGACATCTCATTAACTGAAAATTCAGTGAAATAATTCTACTGATTGAAATCACTATTTTAGTTAGTGAATGAAGAGACTTGCGCTGTTTCAACGTCGAGGTCTTGAGAGCCGAATCATTGATTCAGATATAGAGTGTGCGCACGGCAAGAAATCTGACTCACCCGTCACCAGTACAACATTGGAAATCACAAGGTGGAGTAGTCCCATTCGACCTTTCAAAGGACCCGCGCTTTCGTTTCGAGCAAAATAATTCAAAAAAACCTGATCGTATTCTACTTGTATCAAAACTACGTCATAGGAAGTAAACAGTCTTCAGAAACAATTTTTTTTTACTTCGACGATGTCCCAGCTGAAATACAAATCGCGTTGGTTTGATACTACTTTTGACAAAAAAGAAACAGTTCCATGTTGGGAGGCAGAGACGGTTATCGCGCAGATTGCAATATCACTCCGCTCCATTATTACCTCCATATAAACCGTCTATGGTTTAGAATAAACCATAGACTGAAGATGAGGTAGACCGATCTCGCTGGATGCACACAGCCATCTCCGTCTTCCAACATTGAACTGCCTTTCTGCCAATACGGCTAGCAAAAACGATGTGGATTGGATCTGAGGTTAGAATAGAATTTAGTAAACAAGTGGTTCCAGATGTTTTTATAAGGCCTCTAACAAATTTGTAATGCAGTTTGGTGAAATTCAAATTGGTGGAAGTATTTTATTAATTTAATAACNTATAAGGCCTCTAACAAATTTGTAATGCAGTTTGGTGAAATTCAAATTGGTGGAAGTATTTTATTAATTTAATAACACTTGTCATTTTAAAATTAAGATATAAACAAACACATTCATCATTGTAGACCATGCAACTTCGACAGTTGTGTTGTTTTGGGGTATGTCAATGTTGGGTACATGCGCAGAAGACGAATAAGCGGTCTACCTCATATTTAGTCTGTGTTCGAAACCCGGTTGAGTCATAATTGCTTTTAAAGGCTATCCTCTATAAAGTGAGCACTTCTGTAATCAACCTTTGAAAAAATATCACTGCCGTTAACAGAGTATCTGTACTGTTCANCTCTATAAAGTGAGCACTTCTGTAATCAACCTTTGAAAAAATATCACTGCCGTTAACAGAGTATCTGTACTGTTCACAGCGGCATGCAGTCTACCAGTTAAGTTGACAGCGAATTGTGTGAAACTATTCGAAGACTTGATCTTGTATGACGAGTGTAATTTTTTTATCATAAAATAATAGAATTTGTGTTTTTTTTTTTGCGCTTGTACTAGGGATGGGCCAAACAGTTACTTTCATATACCGAGTTCCATTGTTACAGTCCCAAGTAGGAAAAACGTCCCAGTAACATGTTATTTTTGTAACAGGTCACTGTGAAATATTTCTCGCCTGTCCTGACTATAGGTTAAAGATGAGGTAGACCGCTTATTCATCTTCTGCGATCGTACCCAACCGTGACCTAGCCCAAAACGACACAACTGTCAAAGTTACAGGGTCAACAGTGATGAATGTGTTTGTTTATATATTAATTTTTAAATGACAAGTATTATTAAATTAATAAAATACTTCCACCAATTTTAATTTCACCGAACTGCGTTACAAATTGGTTAGAGGAAGTATACAAGCTTCTCAAAGCTATTGTTTACTAACCAGTTTTCTAACCTCAAATCCAACCCACGCGGGTTTTACTAGTCGTATTGGCAGAGGAGCTGCTCAATGTTGGGACTCAGAGATTGGTTGTGCGCAGCCAGCGAGATCGCTCTACCCTTTACTCAATTGCGGCCCTGACGTTACGAGAAATAACGATTACGTTATTCAGTGCTCCAAAGCTTGGCGTTCCAAGAAATGACGTTTGCGCAAGTGTTTAAGGCCATATTTAAAGACAATTTTTTATGTCATTATCTGAAAGAGAATTATATAATGCCCACATAAATGTAAATATTTGTAGTCAAACGGTTATAGTTTTCAAAATATAGCACCGAAAAGTAAAAACTTTCGGGATATGGGAGCCCAGGTTATGCTCCTAATAAACTTTGTCAACTTAATCACGTGTCATGTGATCTATATTATATACACAATATATTAATTAAGTATCAAGGATATTTAAGAACCGGTACTCGGGTACTGTTATCCTGAATACATTTTAAAATAGTTATTGGTGTTTTTGCCAACATATATTTATTCGTCCTAGAGAAAATAATATTAATATTTAATACTTACTCTTGGACGAATAAAAATGCGTTGGCAAAAGTATCAATACCTATTTTAAAAGAGATTCAGGATGACAAACCCGAGGGACTCTGCGAAGAGATTTGGGCGGCTCTTAACATCGAGGTACATATTGAGACAACCAGTACCCGAGTACCCATTGTTAAATATTCTGGATACTTTAATTAAAATGTTGTGTATATGATATAGACCACATGACATGAGATTTATTTGGATAAGTTAATTAGGAGCACAGAAATTAGGGTTCCCATTTCCCAAATTTTCGACTTTTCGGTGTTATATCATGAAAATTAAAATAATTTGACCAGAAATATTTACATTTATGTGGTCCTTATATAAATCTCTTGTAAATAATGAAATAAAAAACTATCGCGAGACGTGGCCTTACTAGCCAGGTGCGGTGGGGAAAGTCGTACAGTTACAAGCCAGAAAACAACTCGCAGGCATGCGCAGTAGCCAAGCGTTGGTTCAAGCGTTGGTTCAAGCGTTGGTTCAAGCGTTGGTTCAAGCGTTGGTTCAAGCGAGGCAATCCAAGAAGTTACAAAAACAATGGAACGCATTGTTCGTGTAACACGTTACCGTACAGTAACAGTTTGTCATAAATGTTACGTTAAATAACGCCCATCACTACTTTCCACACACTGGCGTGTTAGTAAAATGTTTACATTCCTTAACAATTTCCGGTTCTCGCCTGACTGGTTCATGAATAAAGTCGTTAGCACCGAGTCAACATCAATTTTACATACGACGGAAGGACAACAAATGAGAGAAGTGTATGTTAGGCAGGCCTTTCACAAGTTTTCAGTTATAGTCTGTCCAAGGTGAAGTGAGCACTTTTAAAGTACCTAGTTACTTTTTTATTTCAGCCATTTTTTTTATAAATATTGCAATATAAGTAATAAACACAGTGTGTAGATTCCACCTCACTCGAAAGTTAACGTCAAAAGCTAAAATTAAATATATTTACTGACTATTATTCCAAATGAGAGGGCTTTTAAAGGAACTCGCTTTAACCTGGATAACCTATAAGTGTGAACAGTCTTCATAGGTAAGCTAAGCGTAGTCCCTCAATGGCACTCTTGGTATAAAAAAAAATTCAGAAAATAAATATAAAAAAACTAATTGCAAGATATAAAATATTACTGTATTTATCCAGTGTCTATGGTCATAAACCTGGTCACAGATTTAAAAAAAATCAAAATTTTAGTTAAATAACCGATTTAAAAAAAAATTCTGAAAATTAAAACTATTTGACTTCGTCAATATTTTACATTACATTCCAATAAAAATTCTTAAGTCTTATTCCCATGAAGATCACAGTAGTACAAAAAGTGTAAAAACCGCTATTTACAGTTTTTTCAAACACAGAACCTGTTTTTGCTTATGCTCATTTTATGTGGAATCGATGCGAATTCGACATGAATTTCATAGTTTAAAAAAGATTAATAAAGACTTTGATCCCTCCAGTGTTTCATGCTTTCCCTTTCTCTACACACACACGCACACACACGCACAAACGCGCACACGCACACACACACATATATATATATATAAACACACATACATACATCTGTAAGTGTAGGTGTGCGGGTGTGTGTGCGCGTTTGAGTATTGTATGTGTGTGTTTTTATTCGACAAGCAATATGTAGGCCTATAATGATGTGTTCTCCATAGACAGTAACTATTCTACAATTTTCCTTCGCTAGAAGAAATATCTTTTTTTCCTTCGACCACAAAACGTGTACACTTTTTACTGCTCTTGTTCTGAACAACAGTAATCAGAACAGGAAACACTTTCTTTTTATTCAAAGCGGCGCGATTAAAACCACTTTACCTCTCCCGGCGTTGGATGCGCAGGAACTACTTTCTGATGACGTCATCAGGGGTTTCCTGCCACAAATATACGTAATCACGCACGCGGTGGGTTTCACGCAGTGTTGCCAACATTTAAAAATAGAATCACACTAGGTCACACGTGAAAACCACCGCTATATTGTAAAAACTTTCGTAATCACCCTCTTCGCCTAACGACGATGCTCATACTTTTCAGTCAACATTCTTTAACGTATTTTTTTTAAACTCATTAAAAAAAATTACTTAAATGAATATTATGTATTTGTAGTTGTGGTATATTTACCAAGAAACCAAAACCACAACGACAATGTAAAATAAAAAGAATTCTAATTATGATTCTATGCCACAATTTCATGAATAGTCAGAGTACTTAAAAAAAAAATTACCACTTTCCTATATACACATTTAAAATAAATATTTGAGCACTTAAAGTACTAATACACAGTTTTAATTGCAAAGAATTTTTGACCATATTCAAAATACGGTTTTTCAAAAATCTAGTCGTTATACACTGCCCACTACGTAAAAACTTTGTCCACTAGTTAAGGCTTTTCGTGGTAAACCGAGCACTTTTGAAAGCTCCGCTTGAGATCTACTTGTATGCACATTGTGTATTCTTACTTAGACCTCGTCACTTAATTCATGCGCCAGTCAAGTGAAACTGTTTAGTTATTAAAAAAAAGTAAATTATATACACATTTGTTAATTCCTACACTTATATGCATTAAAAAACACACAAAGCAAAATAAATCATTACAGCATTTACAGATATTTACCCGACACTTCACATTCAATCTTTAGACATGGAACTACTTTCCCTCCGTCGTTACCAACCTTATAGGCCACATACCAGGAATTGTGCCCGTTAACATGCGTGCATAGGGACAGTGATATTTTCCAAAAATTGGTTTCAAAAGTGTTTAGTTTTCCGTGCACAACCTACAGGAATTAAAATTTTCCAAATTCGGTGGAAAATAGGAGATATAGATATCAGGAAAAAAGTATCAGTATTATTTATATTGGTTATTGATAAAAGCATTGTTTTACGAAACGATATATCGACAGAAATATATCGTGTTTCGGTTCATCGGAATCCGATATTTTATGTATTAAAAGGACTCGACGAGTGTAAAATTGCTTGGAATATCAAATGTTGAGGACACGAGGCAGTGCAGAAAGATGTGGCGCCTGTTTTTGGTGCAAGTTGTCCGAGTAAACATAGTAATTTTTTAATTCAATTTTTGTATTGATAACCGAGCTTATTAAAAGAGTATTTTAAAAATATTTATTTCCGATGCCTGGAAGAAGATGCTGATTTCGATAAAATATCGTCGAAATATATAGATGATTTATATCGATATATCGTTATTTCGATATATCGATAATTTTCCCATATAGATGATTTATATCGATATAGAGTCGATATTATATCGTTATATCGATAATTTTCCCATATAGATGATTTATATCGATATAGAGTCGATATTATATCGTTATATCGATAATTTTCCCATATAGATGATTTATATCGATATAGAGTCGATATTATATCGTTATATCGATAATTTTTCCAACATCCCTAGTGAGAAATGCGCTGAGTTGGCAGCGCTGGTTTCGTGTTTCCTCGGTTGGTAGCGGGCGGTTTCTGTGGACGGCTCCACAGTTGTTTGTGTTCTGCGGAGACGGCAGCGCGGTGATTCGGAAGAGCTGTGTCGCGTTACCAGTGGCGAAGTACCGCATCGCCGGCCGAGGCTGGAGTTAATTGGGGCCATCGTATCGCCGCCCCTCCGTTCCAAAATGTGTCGGCGAGATGTAAATTGGACCGCGGCCAGTTTTAATGCCCGCGATCGTATTTCCAGCGCTGTAAAACGGCAATGAAATCGAGGTTTCTCCTGGCACACAGCAAGTTTTATTTTTTCTTATCCGCCGTCGATCTTTCCGATATGAGACTGCCGGGCCAATCGTTAACGAGTCTGCAAGTCGGATTAAATGATTATTTTATGTGCATTTCTGCCATTATGTGAACCGTCACACCGCGAGAACACACTGAATTGTTCCTGTTAATCCGTGCGGCCACGCCGTTAAGTTCCGATTTCAAGTGTTGCGGTCAACGCAATTATTTTTTCGGTAAGCGCTCTACCAGTGTTCAACGCTTGGATTGCAACCATTCGCCGACGTTCTGCTTGCTCGATGGTATTCGCATTAACCATTCGTCTCAAAAGAGGCGTAGAAAATTTCGCACATCTGATTAGCCTCAAGGAAGATTGGTGCTTCGATGTGTACTGTACAGTACCCGTCATAAGTATAACCCATCTATAACGTAACCACGGCCGTAGACACGCTGAGGGACTGATTTTTAGCTGTATCTTGTGTTATTTTGCTATGTAGGCTAATGACCAGGGACCTATATCTTTAAGAGTCAGGCTGAAGTACAAAATTGCACGTACTCACATTGTGTTGATCACTGGATCACAAATCATTTTAAAATCCTTGGAATACTCGTCAAAATAAAAACGAGGGAATAATTGTCAACTTTGTTTAGACACGCGACACAGAAATGACAGCCCGAAGTCTCGTGTTCCTTTACAGTCGCCAAATATAAACCCGAATTTTGCAAGCAGCCGTGTCTAATAATAGCGAATATTTTGGATGCACCCGATTTTTGCGAAAATATTTCGTGACTAGTCGTACTTCAAAGAACTTTGACTCGGACCCGATTTCGTACTTTAAAGAACTTTGACTCGGATCCAATTTCGTGACTAGTTATACTTAAAAGGACTTTTACTTGGATCCGATTTCGTTATTAGATGTACTTCAAAGAACTTTGATTCGAATCCGATTTTGTGACTAGTTATACTTCAAAGAACTTTGACTTGGATCCGATTTCGTACTTTAAAGAACTTTGACTCGGATCCGATTTCGTGATTCGATGTACTTCAAAGAACTTTGACTCGAATCCAATTTCATGATTAGATGTACTAAAAGAACTTTGACTCGGATCCGATTTCGTCACTAGTTATACTTCAAAGAACTTTGACTCGGATCCGATTTCGTAATTAGATGTATTTCAAAGACCTTTGACTCTGATACAATTTCGTACTTCAAAGACTTTGACTCGGATCCGATTTCGTGATTAGATGTATTTCAAAGAACTTTGACTCGGGTCCGATTTCGTGACTAGTTATACTTCAAAGAACTTTGACTTGGATCTGATTTCGTACTTTAAAGAACTTTGACTCGGATCCGATTTCGTGATTAGATGTACTTCAAAGAACTTTGACTCGAATCCGATTTCGTGATTAGATGTACTAAAAGAACTTTGACCCGGATCCGATTTCGTGACTAGTTATACTTCAAAGAACTTTGACTCGTATCCGATTTCGTGATTATATGGCGCACTTCTTACGCAGCTTAGTTTTCTGCCTGCGAATCACAGACGTAGAGTATCGGAGTAACCTGGTTATGATTGGCTCATCCAAGTAGGTAATGTTTTCTCAGGAAGACACTCGGCCAATAGGGAGAGGGAAACTGCTGTCATACCCCTAGTGCTTTTAAATCTAGAATGGTCGGAAGACTTTTCGCGAAAGTCGGGTGGCCGTTCGAATATGTTATAAATAGAGCCAGTGATTTTTCACGTAAAAATCGGAGCACACAGTAGACTTCAATGCTACACAAAAACCTCAGCTGTTGTTATACCTCCATTGGCTGCTGGTGCCGTGTCCGTCTTTGACCAAGCCACTCAGGACTAAGTAACTCCGACACTGAACCTTCGTGATTCGTGCGCAAATGGTTTACATGGGTCAGAACATTTTTTAGCCAATCAAAGAAGCTGGATGACCCTACAGGACTGTACCTTGTCTGGAAATCTTTTCGCGAAATATCACTGCCCCTAGTTATAAACATGCTGTATTGTACATAGTCTGAAAACCATATTTCCATTACACGTAACTCAATATGCACATTTGAGCAATCTTTTGGTTCTCTAATGAGCGAGGTGACGCAGTGGTAAATAACTGGACTCGGATTCGAGAAGGCCAGGGTTCGATTCCCATCCGGCCATCCCGGCGTCGAATTTGCATGGTTTCCCGACATCACTCCAGGCCATAAGCTGATTACTTCCCAGTTCCTGCAACTCGCTCCATCTCTAATGACCTCGCTGTCGAAGAGACTTAAAAACCGTACTTAAAGGCTGTTCGCGGTAAGATGATCATTTTTAAAAGCCCTTCTTAAGGCGCCCGTCTACCTGGCGCTTGAACTGCGTTGCAGAGTGTTCGAAATACACGTTTTTCAACGAAACTATTAAGCGTGCGTCCAACGTTCTTATCTACGAAAAGANTAAGCGTGCGTCCAACGTGCTGATCTACGAAAAGAACACACACTTCAGACGCGAGCTGTAAAGTATTTTCAAAATACCACGTACGTTAGAAACATCAATTCAGAGTACTCCAAAACCGCTAAAAACGGCCTTTCCAAGGCGCTGTAGCTCAAAATGCACGCATCAGATACATACAAAACTACTATAGGCGCCTGCACTGAACCTTCCTAAAGACTTCCCACTAATAAAATAATATGGTCACCGCTGAAAGTCCCATAGGTACACGCAGCACGACGAGAACATTGCACGCCAGTTCAGAGCCTTGCGCTTAGCGGCGATGGCGTACTTGATGCGCGTGGCAGTGTCGCCCTTATCGCTCCCGCGCTTCTCGGCCTAAAAGTTCCAGGTAGACGGGGGCCTTAAGATCTGCTTGTACGTACATTCTGTATTCTTCTAAAATATGTAAAATTAACTGCGTCATGGGCCCGACCACTTTGTTCATGCGTCGCTCAAGTGAAACTGTGTGATTATTAGAAAAGTAAATATTTTACAAATCCATTCGTTTCTAACACTTACGTGCTTTTTAAAAAGAAAAGAGAGAAAAAAATAATTTAAGTTATCACAAACGGTTACCTACTTTTTATTCGACGTTAAGGTTTGGAACTACTTTCCATCCATCGTTACCAACTTTACTGGGCGCATTTCACTCAGTACGCCCGTTAAAATACATGCAAGCAGGGGCAGTGACTTTTTTTCTAAAGTTTTATTTCAAAAGTACTCACTTTATCGTGAGCAATCATTAGTAAGGCTTATTCTACTCAGGTAGGCAACAAAACGAGATTTCTCATGGGGGAGTTTGGTGTAGGGGAAAATTTCCGCCTCGCGATACGCTAGTGTTCCAATAGGTGACTTTAATTACTTTCAAATTAAAATCAGGTTACGTGCATAATAACACGAAAAGATTTTACATAGTTACGAAGTTATTTTATATTTGATTTATGATTATTGCACTATTCCGTTTTTTTTACGTGGAAAATAGAGAAAATCTGGTACCTCGTCTGCACTAGAGCTTGCGAAAAAAACTCCCCTTTGTCAAACTTTCAACACTGATCTTCCCAGGCTGTAGTGCGTGGAAGTAAGCTTGGCGTGGCGTGGGTCACGTGACTTCAGACGACGAAGTCGCCGCGGTAAGGCGGCGATGATTGCCGACTTAGCGGCAACCACGAAGTTCTGCCAGAAAGAGAAACAACTGCGAATCGCTAACGACCAGCCGACCCGGGCAGTGTGGTCGCTTGTTAGTCGACCGTTCATCGCAGCGGCGCACAATTGCGGAGCTACTTGATGGCAGCATAAGAGTCACGTGCGATTAGAGCCGAGATAATCGGCAGGCGTCTTACGTCACGACTCGACAATAGCCGTGGGGTGCTTCGGGGCGGGGGCCGACACGAAACTTTCGTTGATTCACGATCAGCCTGCTTCATTTCCCTATTCTGCCAACCGTGTATGTTTCCGGCGCACGTAAAATAAAACTTTAAAAAATATAAAGAAAAATTGGGATACAATTATTATTATTACTAGGGGCAGTGATATTTCGCGAAAATATTTCGAGACAAGATACAGTCCAAAGCACTGTAGGGTCGTCCAGCTTCTTTGATTGGCTAAAAAAATGTTCTGGCCCGTGTTAACCGTTTGCGCACGAATCACGAAGGTTCAGTGTCGGAGTTACCTAGTGCTGAGTGGCTTGGTCAAAGACGGACACGGCACCAGCAGCCAATGGAGGTATAACAACAGCTGAGGTGTGTATATAGTATTGAAGTCTACTGTGTGCTCCGGTTTTTACGCGAAAAGTGACTGGCCCTAATTATTACTATCCAAGCAACCGCTGCATCACAGAGTGAATAATAATAATAATAATAATAATAACAACAAACGTAGAGGTGAGATAGCCGCTTATTCCACGAACTGCATCCGCGCACGTCAACAAAATGGCGCCACCGCCCAGCAACATGTCAGAACGCCGTTCGCCAATCAGCGCCCGGTAACTTACTTGACATCTTGCAGCCAGGCCAATAGGGAAACTTCCGGGCCACGCAGCAGCCAATGAGACGCAAGGGCCCGTTCCCAGAACCTCGAGCAGCCAATCAGAGAACGGGCACACGCCCGCGTCAAATGAACCGCCAACGCCATTTCGTCTGCGTGTTCTCGTGTCTACTCTGTGACCACGCCTTTCGCTCACCGTTACAAATTTCTGTATGTATTCACGTAAGTTTTTTTTTTTTACGGGAATGTACCGTTAGCGAACAGAAGCGGGGGATCCGTGATTACGAAAAACGTAGCTGATCGTCGTAAATACAATATCTCCTTATTTCCCATAGCCTCGGGTTTTGGGAAGGAGAAATACCTAGTCTACACGAAGCGTTTTTCACTGTAACCAGATAACTCCAGTTCCTGCGACTTCGGCGTATTCCTCCGAACATCAGCAAACATCGCGAGGCGCCTGCGACAGTTGTCACGGTTATATGCACCTATCGTTGTAAGTGGAAACTTATTTATTTATTTAAATGGGGGTGTTAGTTAAGTGAGGATTTGTTATAACACAAACGGATCAGAACGAAAGAAGAAGAAAGAACATCTCTTCAATTTTCCATACAAAAATTGACAACCAGAAGGAAATAATAAATATCAGTTGTACGCACATCTGTAAATGTTTACAACTTACAGTATGGGCTACGACTGGTATTTAAGCAAAAAAAAAAGGCTCCTTTATGCATTTGACTATTTAAATAACACGAAATATGATTATATTCAAATCCTCACCACACGCATAGCTACGTTTTTGTTCCCAAATGTAAGCTATTTTTATTCTTCTTCCTTGTCGTCTGCTGGCCCACCTCTGATTGGCTAGTCACTTTTGTCGCACTGTCGCGCTATTGCAAGATTCACTTAAATCATTCGAGTATTACTAGAAGCTGAAAATGCTACGGGTGTCAGTATCTAGAAATAACGTACTCTATTTATAGACAACGCCGTTACAAGAAAGTGCCAGGAGCGCTGCATAATGAGAACTAAAGACATTTTCGAAATCTCCTTTTTAAAAACCACAAGTACAGAAAATCTAACTAACAACCTAGAGATTCAGTGGATCCTTGCATAGTTCTCCGAAGATTACGTTAAGTCGTGTTGGTAATTTGAAAGAGATTTATAAATACTTCTCTGTATTAGTGCTTTTCGGCAACTTCACAAAACTCGTTTTCTTACAGCACTGGAAACCCCGTATCGTTCTTAACGCGACAAAGTACACTAAACTGATATTTAAAATGCTGTGTTTATGACGTAAATAAATACCCCCCCGACAACATACATAAAAAGGCACTAAAAAAAAGTGCAGCTATCCTATAAAAACAAGTACTTCTTTCTTAATGACAGTTTTATGGCCTCTCGATAAGTATTGTAAGATGAACGCAGTTTTTTTTCCCCCGTGCTTCATCTTGGAAAGTTATTGCACGTCGCAGAAATCCGCACGGGACCGGGCGCCTTCGTTATTGCAATTATCTTAATAGCTTTTTTAATGGCCGCAAATCTACGCCACGAGACTATCGAGGGGATAACTTTCGTACTGCAGGCGATACGATACGTCTGCATTGTCGATTCGTACACTTGCGATAGTTGGAAAGCTGTAAGCCACGTGTTCACGACTTTCCTTTCTGGCTGGTCATTTCTCGTTCGTCCTCTGCAGAGCGAAGCCCAGTACCCACTGACTCCTTCCTTATACAAGAAAATGAACATTGCGTGATCCACACACACACACACACACACACACACACACACACACGGCACTAGTTTGTAAGAAAGAAAGTGAATATAGAGGTGTAGTTTACCTCAGAAATTTTGCTCAAAAATGAGCAACCCCTGACACACACGCTGAAATAATTATGTCTGTGGGACCAGAAAAGGTTTTATGGTATTGAAAAAAAAAAAACAATAAACGTGTCCTCTTATTGCCAGCATCGGCGATGTATTGTTTGTTTACACCGGAAGTTGTACAATAAACGTGAATAGTCGGGAGAAACATATTACGAATTTCAGGTAAGTTTTAACAGGTATTTCAGAAGTGAAAACCAAAATAATCCGAACAGGATTGACAGGGTCGCGAGTGGTGAATATTCAATAAAAATACTATTATAATAAGGAAACTGTTACTATATATATAGTAACGAGCCGACTGCCGCACGGGGCAGCTGACCTAGCTGGTGTCACAGCCCGTCCTCGCCCTTCTGGGGAAGCCGAAAACTTTATAGGCCGTACAAGAATATTCTGGGAACTAGGACCGTCGGCGGAACGCGATGTTTGGAGAACTTTCTGGGCGATCGCCGAAGACATTATAAATACCGCCGCAGTTGAAGAGGTCTTTGATAAAAGCTAACTGGCTGAGTGCGGCATACGGGTGAAGTCTGGCGTGGCGAGGGACATCGGCGAAGAAGACGGACGACGGTGGACGATGTGTTTGTGGTGTGAACGGACGAGAGGGCGTGAAACCCGACGAGTGAACGCTACTGCGCATGAGGGAGCTCGGAAACCTCTAGAACATTGCGGACTGTTGGAACCTGGACTAAACTGAGGCGGGACTGTATGGACATGCGATACAGACCTTATTGTAAATATCGGAATTGTCAAATATGTATATGTAATTTATAAAGCTATTCAAAAGGTTTCGATACACTGTATATTGGGAATGATTTTGCTTATTTAATTCCATTGGTATATTTGAGGTACCTGTTATTTGTACTCATTAAATTTATTATTGTAAATTGCATAATAAATCAATGTATTGTGAGATATTGAGACAAGAGTATTTTCTTTGTAAGTACTTGATGTAAATAAATTAGAAAATCATAGTTAATGCTTTTATTTTATTAAGACCTCCATCCCTTAACGAACCTGGATAGACCCACTGACTTTGAAAGAAATTTTAAGAATACGTAAGTTTTCATTTTAAATAAATAACTCGAGAATAAAACGTATTAAAAATAATTTTTATACATTTATTTTATAAATTTACACAAACAGAGTTACTGCAATTTAAACCTACATACTTGAAAATTTAATGAATATAGTTTCTCAATTTAGCTCTCAGGCATTCGGATGTCAACATACTCTACACCCAACATATAGGCTGTTCAGGGTAAAGTGGGCACTTTTGAGACCCTAGTTGCATTCTCCTTTCAACCATATTTTATTATTTAACCACCTTTTAAATGAATATTGCCATTTAAGTAATAAACACGGTTTGTTTATTCCATCGCACTCGAAAGTTAACGCCTAAGGATAAAATGATATATATTTATTGACTATTATTCCAAATGAGAGGACTTTCAAAAGTGCTCACTTAACCGTGGACAGCCTATATCAGCATGCAGCCAGCCACACCCTATACACGTGCGGGTGTAGAAGTCGCAGAAGGGACAGACCACGCGAACAAATCTAAGATCAGAAACGTCAAGATAAGAGGGTTAGGGATGGGAAGATTCTTGGTGTTCGCGGGGAAGCTGCGAGACGTCGGATAATCTTCGAAAGGAGCCCCGAGGATCGTGGAAGAGCCAGTGTAGATAAAGAAGGCGCCGAGAGAGGGGAGCATCTCTCTATCTCTCTCTCCCTCTCTCTCACGGCTGTAGAACGTTTTCCGCGTCCATAGATCAGGGCCGCGGCGCGCGCTTCCAGGCCAGCAGAACTTGTCATCATTAGTTTGAAGGGCGGGACTTCCTGCCCCGCCCCCTGGAGGGGNGGGGGGGGAGAAACCCCCCGCGGTTACCAGCAACCACCCCGGGGAGGGAGGAAAGTTCCAGACTAGCGCAGACGAGTCTTCAACCACCCGCACGTGTATCCTACTGCACAAGGAACTCAATTACTCGACTCAACTTGCGCTCGTGCAAACTGATACACTGAGGGAAACAAATAATCTGCTTGTAAATTTCCTTCCGTTCTCAAAAATTTTGTGGCATTGGAGAGAAAAAAAAAAAAGAATGATGCTGTCACTATAGTTTAAAGTTATACTTTCAGGATATGCCTCATGCAAACCAACCCGTTAGGTCACACATTAATTTCTGAATCCCAAGTGTTGCAATCGCGTAGTTTTTTTTGGCATGGACTGTACTTGTCTTCAGCACGTGTCTTTCAACCAGTGAACAACGTGTTGCGTGTTTAACGACGTTGACATGAACCATTCATGTTTAAGAGGAGTGGAAAATTCCACAAATCAGATCAGCCACACGGAAGACAGGATACTGATGCCTTGCTGTGTACAGCACCGGTCATAAGTATCATTCATGTGCAACGTGTCTGTGATTGAGGACACGGTGACTGGACGGGTTAATAATATTTTACTTGAGAACAGTTTGTTACTGGGCATGACCAACATACCCATTTTATCCCTGTTTTTATTCATACTAATTATAAATGAATAGTTTGATTTATTGTTTAATTTAACCAATATTAAGAGTGTCTAATATTAACATAAGTTTAAGACACCACTTGTGATAGTGACATATTTAGGAAACAACCGAACATGCCATATATGGGATGATTTTTCAAATGTTTGATTCTAAATGTGTGGAGATACTGCGAATAGCGTATATAATATACAGGGTCTACCTAAAGTCGACCGACAAACCTTGGCTGCATGTTAATCACGAAAAGAGAAGTTGAAAACATACGCACGACCTATGGTCTAAAATGAATTCTAAAGGAGGTACACATTTTTTAAGTTGCAACAGAAGAAAAAGTTTATTACGGTACCACTGTAATGCACCTCTCTCTGGAATCTCNCCCCCCCTTTAACAGCAGAAACCGGGTGTTATTCTGTATAGTGCGTGTCCCACCTGCCAAGGTATTGGTGAATATTACTTTGAAAGTAAAACACGAATTACTCGAAAACGGCGAGACTTGGGGTATTTACACAAGGCGACAGTGGCGAATTTTTGCGTAGGAAAAACTAGGCAACTGTCTAGGTGCCCAAATCTCGGATGCCACTGATGAAGACACAGGACACTGTTAACTGCCTAGGAGTCCTGGGTTTCTTACGTCCGGTCCTGTATTGGATTTACCCTTTCTTGGTTCTTTTATTGACGTATTTAGACCTGATTTATGCCCCACAACCTGTTAAAGAGTACATGGCCCCGTTTTTTTTTTCCGCGTTCGAGGCACAGTCACACGGGCAACAATAACACGCACTCTACACGCAAGTCGCTGAACCTAAATGCAACTGTGATCTGTACCAGTGGGATTCGATTCTTTTTCTCTTAGAATAAATTTAACACGATAAAAACTGAACTGCGCTGGCTTGGATAACTGTTTTTTTTTCCTGGCAAAAAGTCGTATTCCCAGGACATCTCTTTGATGCGATCCGCGTAAACGCGAAAGCAACGAATGCACGGGGAAATACGTCCGGACTACCAACTTGAAGGATGTGCGGTTAGAGCCGGCTTAGACGTTTGTCTCGGCGGTCGTGTCCGGACGGCGTCAAGCCTGCTGATACGAGAGACTCTGGGCGCGAGTGAAATGTCGCAGGGGGTTGCCGGCCTGGGAGGGGAGCTGCTACCATGGCTGCCAAATTCAAAATTATTTACGGCGAAATAGCGTGCCAAACGCCGGCCGTTTTTAATAGCCGCGTCCTTCTTAATTACGTGGCCAGGCACGCGATGTGGGTCATAACGCGGACAGCGATGATTGCGTAAGAGCCAGAGAGAGAGAGAGAGAGACGGATAGAGAGAGAGAGATATATATATATCAGGAGAGTCAGGAGAGGAACTGCTACACTGTAAATAATTTACTTACATAACGCGTAGGGCAGGAAAACTGCACTTGCTGTAAGGGGAAAATGCTACCCAAATGTGCGTTTTATTTACGTAACACGTAACGGAATCTTCCGCTACTACAAGAGACATTTATCTCACGAAACGGGAGAAAAAATTTAATTACATCAAAGTGAACATTCCCAGCAATGGAGGAAAAATTACTTGACCATGAAAATAACTGCAAGATTACTAATATTACAGTATAATGGGTCGGAGCGGTTTGCGAGGCATAGTTCTTTCATATTATAGATCCTGCTTTAATGTACTTACGTAAAACACTACGTCAGATTTGCGAATTTGCTGTTCACGGTAAACTGAGCACTTGTGAAAGTGAAAGTCCTGCTTAAGATCTACTTTTATGCACACTATGTATTCTTCCACCGTATGCAAAATTAACGTTGTCAAGAGCCTCATTACTTTGTAATTGCGACTGTCCAGTGAAACTGTGAAATTATCATACTTCGTCATTCTTACACTTACAAGCATTAAAAAAAAACTAGAAATAAAATAATTTGAGCATGAATAGACAAATGTTTACCCAACAAATTTAATTCAACGTTAAAACATGCAATTACTTTCCCTCCGTCGATAACAACTTAGCTCGGCGCTTGTCTGTCAGGTTGCCCGTTAAAATATGCAAGGAGGAGCAGTGACATTCTTTAAAGGTTGGTTTCAAAAGTGCTTCATTAACAGTGAACATCCTATACTCTGCATATCTATGACTGCAAGACAGCCTACGTCTCGAGAAATTCTTTGGGGGTGATAGGTCTCGACGTAAAATTAGTTAATCACTCTAAATATAATATAAGTAAGAGTCAGGACTTACTAGACTTCAAATGGNAGGTCTCGACGTAAAATTAGTTAATCACTCTAAATATAATATAAGTAAGAGTCAGGACTTACTAGACTTCAAATGGCTTCAAACATTCATTGAGTTTGTACTTTTCTCTCCTTTATTTTTACTTTAGACACAATAAAACATCTATGTTTCAGTTCATAAATGTAATTAAATAAGACAAAATAATTANCTTTATTTTTACTTTAGACACAATAAAACATCTATGTTTCAGTTCATAAATGTAATTAAATAAGACAAAATAATTACTTTCAGGAGAAAGTCTTTAACCGATACAAATTTCGTTAGTGCGTGCTTGTAAGTTCCCGAGCTGAACATATTACCTGCAATAATAGTTCAATACTTCATCATATTGTAATAATTTTGGAATATATTTAAATAAGCTGTTATATATGTATATACAAACGTACCTTATTTTTGGTTAAATTTAACGTTTACTTATATTTGATATATAAATTGAAAAANATATATGTATATACAAACGTACCTTATTTTTGGTTAAATTTAACGTTTACTTATATTTGATATATAAATTGAAAAATTTTATTCATAATTAATTTGTAAAACAGGGGGGAGGGGGTAAGGTGTGTTGGTAATGCCTAGTAATAAACAGTCTTCGTGTGAAATATTATTAAAGAGAGAGTGCCCGAATGCGGTGCGTTGTCCCTTTGCTGTAATTTTCTAAACTTGGTTAAACTTTTGTTTGCACGAGGCGGAGGAATAGCCTGAAAGTAGAACTTCAGCAGGGCTTGAGAAGCATTGGAAGTAGCAGTGAATGGACTATAGGCACAGAGACAGGCTCGGCTGTAGCAGCTGGGCTACACGGTGAACCATAACAGTAGAGGTTCTTCCCGGCATGTCGCGAGCAAGCTACGGTCAGGAGGTGCGGTTAAGGATCTGAGAATCTAGCACGGTAATTAACCCCGTACACTCCAAGCACGAGTGATATCAATCAGTGAGATAACATTAACTGAAACTTAGTTGATAAGGTATTGCTACAACCACCTGTTTTTTCGCGAAAAGATTCCATGACTAGGGGCAGTGATATTTCGCGAAAAGATTTCGAGACAAGATACAGTCCAAAGCACTCTAGGGTCACCCAGCTTATTTGATTGGCTAGAAAATGTTCTGGCCCGTGTTAACAGTTTGCGCACGAATCACGAAGGTTCAGTGTCGGAGTTACTTAGTCCTGAGTGGCTTGGTCAAAGACGGACACGGCACCAGCAGCCAACGGAGGTATAACAACAGCTGAGGTGTGTATATAGTATTGAAGTCTACTGTGTGCTCCGATTTTTACGCGAAAAGTCACTGGCCCTATCCATGACTAATTGTACTGGAAAACACACTAGTTCAGAAAAAATTTCGTAGTTGGATGATTTGAAGTCTCGCTTGTATGAGGTGTCTGTCAGCCAATCACGGAAGTTCAGTGCCGGAGTAACTTCATGCTGATAGGCCCAGCCAAACAGAGAATTTATCCTCACACAGACACCCGGCCAATAGCCCGAGGATACATGCTTATGTGCACGTATAGAATGTTGTTGTCTATCACGCGCATGAATCTTTTCGCCGAAAACAGGCGACCTTAACTATCACCGACTGGCGAATCAATCAAATGATCTGGGATCCAGTGACTTGAGTTAATGGAACTCTCGACGTTGAGCGGGAATCACGGGTCAGTGATATTATTCGGCCATCATAATAACTGGTCATCTGGCACTGGTCTCAAGTAGAACCATTTCCACTGGCTTTCACTTTTTTTTTTTTGGCTAAATTCTAACTGCTTCAAATTTAGAGTGTTTGTGTACCTGACTTTTGGGGTCATCTGGCATTTTTTTTTGTAAAGGGAATTAGTTTTCCTGTGCAATGTTCATGGATACTGTCACATAATGATCGCGTAAATTTACCAATGCTTCTTACAGTGTATGTTTCAACTGTCATTAAAAGCAAAACTACACGGACGTCGCCCGCGTTGCGTAGGACGGGAAGGGGCCTGGCGGGGTGAAGGGGGGGGGACCTGGAGAAAAAATTGTAGAAGTGGAAAGGGTTACAGCTTTATTCCAATAGTGAGATGAGTTCGCCAGCCAAGCCCTACGCAGAGACAAACGTGAAATTATTGGAAAACAAAAAGAGAGAGAGAAGACATGGTTGTGTAACATGAAACCGGTGGCCCCAGAAAGCCTGTAAAATTTCACTGCGAGCGCATAAACACAGGTTTTAATAGTTCTAGGAGGCTCTTACGCCGGTAGCGTCGAAAGGGCGATGGGGTCAAATGTTTCGTCGTTTAAGTTCGACCGTGAAAATTACTTCTCACATTCAATTGGTTTCACGCCGCGAAGAAAATAAACGGGAAATTCATTCAACTAGGGACTACGAACCAGCGCGTTCTTTCTAGGCCTCCACATACCGAGGAGACTGATTTTCTACGTGTGACTTCGGCCGGCAGGTAGTTGTCGACAGAACGAGAAGTGAACGCCGGATATCAAACCGCGTCGAAATAACGACAGAAAATAAAAGGAATCCGCGAAGTGGAAAAAAATTGACGGCAAGGGAATCTATCACTTGTCGCTCAGCTGTGAACAGAGGCTATAGTTTTACGGTGCTATGCTACACACGCAGGGGAATGAAACTGTCCGAGAGTTTTCTTTGGTTTAGAGCAGTCGCTGAAGTTACAGTACCACGCCGCAATGAAGTTATAGGCCTACTTGTGAGGTGCCTTAAATGTGCTACGTATTGATCATCTGTTTCAATCAAGTGCTC
>NQII01001778.1:318097-345148 GCA_002778355.1 Clitarchus hookeri
GTGTTTGGGGGGGGGGAGGTGTATCGCGTTGCCACAGCGGGCAGGAGTGTGGGACACGGTGTGAAGATAGTTGATGGTAACTTGGTTGAGTGTGTACGTGGTGCTTAACGTAGATGAGGGAGGAGGAGTTGCGTGGTCTCGTGACGGCGAGAGAGAGAGAGAGAGAGAGAGAGAGAGAGAAAGAGAGAGGTCGGCGCAGAAAGACGCAACCCCGTGACCCGACCTTCTGAACAACGGCTTCGTCCTCCCCTACACTCGCGCATCATCCTCCGCGCATGCGCTCTGCGAGCGAGCAGGACCTTCTCACCTTGGGGAGGGGAGGGGGGAGTCTCTCCGCACTAGGCCGTGACGCGAAGCTCTTCCAGAGAACCGCGAGCGACGAGGTCGTGCAGAGAAATGTGAGCGCGGCTGGAGGGTGGGTCGTGGCCAGGGAGAAACACAAAGGTCCAAAAACAACTGCGCTCTGGCAGAGAAAGGCCACTTGCCAGATATCTGCGAGAGTGAGCAACCTCGCAAGACAGGGGGAGATATCGCTGACGATTCCTGGAGTTCACTGGAGCGCGAGGGCTGGACGCCTAACCGAGCAGATTACATCTCGCTACATTATATACAGAATTAACAGAAAACATTATCCGTGGTGATCAGTTCTCACTCATACGCCTTCGTATTTACGAAACCATCCCTCTACTGTCGACGAGAGTATAGACTATTCACGGTAAAGTGGGCATTTTTTTAAGACCCTCCCAAGAGGGCGTTAACAACTTATAAAGAATATTTTATTACAGCCTCGGGCGTTAACCTTTGAAAGAGGTGAATGTACACGTTGTGTTTATTAATCACGTGGTAACCGTTTATATTAAAAAAGNGGGCGTTAACCTTTGAAAGAGGTGAATGTACACGTTGTGTTTATTAATCACGTGGTAACCGTTTATATTAAAAAAAGTGTCGGAAAGATAGAAATTGTCTGAAAGGAAAAATTTTGCATGGGCATTAAGAAGTGCTCACTTTGCCGTGAATAATAGTCTATACACAAATATCGTATCTGTTTTCAAACTGGAAAAAAAAAAAAAGTTTTTTTGAACCAAACAAAGTTTGTTAGGCGCATTGAAATATTTTGTTGTTGAAGACAAATTATTATTTAGTTGCCCCCGCAAAATATGTGGTCGGTGCAACTAAAGACTTGTTCGGCTCTACGTACAGTTAACAGTATCGGTTAATATACCCAAGAATCGAAGACCCCGACTGGGATTCGAACCTAGACCAGCTGCGACTTAGTGACCTCAGCTCAAGCGGCTTTCAANCCAAACAAAGTTTGTTAGGCGCATTGAAATATTTTGTTGTTGAAGACAAATTATTATTTAGTTGCCCCCGCAAAAGATGTGGTCGGTGCAACTAAAGACTTGTTCGGCTCTACGTACAGTTAACAGTATCGGTTAATATACCTAAGAATCGAAGACCCCGACTGGGATTCGAACCTAGACCAGCTGCGACTTAGTGACCTCAGCTCAAGCGGCTTTCAANAAGAATCGAAGACCCCGACTGGGATTCGAACCTAGACCAGCTGCGACTTAGTGACCTCAGCTCAAGCGGCTTTCAATGAAGTCGGAATGTTTTCAAACACACGCGTTTCAAATACTGGAAAACGTGCGTAAAAAAAACATTTCAAGTTTTACAGCCTTACTTTCCAGTTTCCCGTTGAACGTGTTCAATCAGGCTGTTTACACCACTAATAAGCATCCGTAAACGAACTAACAAACACNTCCAGTTTCCCGTTGAACGTGTTCAATCAGGCTGTTTACACCACTAATAAGCATCCGTAAACGAACTAACAAACACTGTAACTATCATAATTGTAACAAAAAATTACGAACAAACCCTCGAGCTGTATTTTCGAACGAAGACAATGAAATAAGTAACCAAACAATAATATGCAGAGTTGATTCAACCAAATATTTTGTTGTCCAGTCTAATTTCTAGGCACATGTTTTGTTAATTCAAGAGTGAGTATAGTTACATGGAAAATATTATCTTGTTGTTTTTCAAGTTTTATTTGCTCAGCTAAATAACTTGTTGGGGCAAATTAATATATTTTTTACCCTATACAAACATGGGTTTGGTTTGGCAGTTCTGTCGGTGCACTTAAACCTTACATAGATTTACAATTATTTCATATGTAATGTGTCGTCTTCGCAGTGCTGAACATTGCAGAGGGAAGAATTCCACGCCGGGGTCTCAGCTTGCCTCCGGGAAAGAGCAGCCAATAGCATGGCTGCTGGTGACGGCGCATGCGCACATGCCACGGAGCATACAACATGTGGCGTGCCTATCATACCGCACTTGTAAGATGTATGCTTTCCCAGCAACACACTACTTCGCTACTCTTCTTAACAAATGCTTCAAGGTCACTCGCGGTGTACAAGTAAACTGCCGTGTTGGCGCCCACTGGCAGCGACTGAACAAGAACCGCTTCAAGACGTGTCGCATTGCGAGTGCAACCATAAAACTGATGGCTGTTGGAGTTGGCGTTGTTGCGTTTCAACACGCCTGGGCACGTATTTGCATAGTAACTTACAATCTTGTCGAGCACACGGTTTCGCTTGGAATGGCGCATGAAATAAGCAATCGGATCCACGACAAGGTTAATTTTACGTATGGCGGAAATATATAAAATTATAGGTGAATTGATTAAAAAACAGGGCTTCCAGAAGTGCTTGATTAACTTCGGAAATGACTGTACGTATCACAGCAACGCAATTAGCGTATCCTTGCGCATTTGGAAGTGTATCTCCAGTCTGCAACAGTTTGTACGTAGCCTTAAACCAAAGCTGGTAGTGGTACTTGATTTTTAAAATTATTTGTTGCAAAATAATAACGGCACTTTATGAATGTATGATAACGAGTAGGCCAATCTCCGCGCAGTTTTAAGACTGCAGTAAACCGCGACAACTATTTGTACCAGGCTGCCTCGTATTGTCTGTTAGCCCCGTATTGCACGGAGCCCTCTGCTAGAGTACAACAGATAAGGAATCTCAGGGCTAACCTTCTCTTCTCAGTGAAGGCTAGAAGCGCGTTCTTTTTGTATCGAAGTCAGTGACAAAGGTCGTAAAAGTTATAGTTTTTAAATTGCGAAAGGGGCGAATAAAGCTGCACTAGAAACTACATTATAGCAGGCAACGAAATCGATTACGTTCATCTAACAAAATGCACGCTTGAATAACCAGAAAATCTGCGCTGGGCCAGAAAAAATTAGACTTTAAACAAAATATTTAGTTGAATCAACGGCGTATATTTGCTTGGCCACCCATTTGATCGTCTTCGTTCGAAAATACAGCTCGATATTTTTTTTGTAATTTTGTGTCAATATGTTAAGAAACTGTGTTTGTTAATGAATTTATTCATGATTGACATTTTGTATAAAAGTGTAATAATTGTAATAAAACAAGTTCAACAGGAAACTTAAAATTACAGCTGTAAAACTTGAAATATATATTTACGTTCGTCACACAGTATTTGACTTGTATATACTTAAAAACATTCATATTTTGTCAGCAGTCATTTTAGCTGAGGTTGCTAGGCTGTGGCACTCGGGGGGAAATGTCAAGGGTTCGAGTCTCGGTTGTTCTTACAATTTGTTTTTTTATGATAACCGAAAATGTTAGTGAACGTAGAGTCAAACAAATCTTTAGTTGCACCGATCAAATCTTACCGTTTGCGGCAANATAACCGAAAATGTTAGTGAACGTAGAGTCAAACAAATCTTTAGTTGCACCGATCAAATCTTACCGTTTGCGGCAACCAAATGAGAACAAAAAATAATAACTTGGTTTCAACAACAACATATTTAACTGCCCCTATACAAACAATCAATTTGGTTGCGCAAAACACACTTTCTATTCAACTAAACATTTTTCTCAGTGTAGTCAGTTCTGACCTCATATTCTACCAACATTGTTTTTGATAACGCTGTTGGCAGAAGAACAGTCAAATGTTGGAACACGGAGAGTGTGTACTGCGCAGCTAGCATGCGCACTATAACCAATTCTCCTTGTGCAACGCAGTCACTAGACACGCGATGGAAAACAACTGAAATCGCAGTAACCTCAGTAATCACTGATTCATACCAGTGATTCAAATTTATTTTGTAAACAGATCTCAGTACGTACATAAACTAACTAGTTCTCATGTTGTGGAAAGTGTAATGTTATTACAGATGCATCTTTGTGAATTACAGCAACAAAGACCATCCACGGCCCTTAGACCAGCCCAGAAACTATTCAAGTCATCAAAACGGAGCAAAGTGAATCGCCCGTTAACTGCGGACTTAACTTCGCACGCTAACAGTTTTCAGTGGTGATAATAGTCGCTGATAAAATCGTCGAAACGAGCGCGTTATTTACAAAGTTTATTAACTTTTCAAACATTTAAATTTTATAGGCCGTTAGAACTGGTAGGGAGACACGCATAAAACGCGCTCATTTAAAATTTAAAACAGGGCAGTTGATATAAAAAGAGAAGCTCTTTGGACGCTTGTAAATCCACTTCTCTGTCTTTCACGACAAAAATAAATAACTGCTGCAGGTAGAATTCGTTCGACTGAGGTACAAGCTCGAGTGTAAGAAAAACACGCCGCTATTCGTCAATGTGGAAGACAGTTTATTTTGACACCTGAAATTTAATGAACCNTCGAGTGTAAGAAAAACACGCCGCTATTCGTCAATGTGGAAGACAGTTTATTTTGACACCTGAAATTTAATGAACCTGAGCCATTTGCTCCGTGAATAGTCATCAGTAAGGATATTAAAAAATATTTAAATATCCAAATAAAAATAATTTATTAATGACGTATAGATATAAATCGTCGATGTATTTCAGCGATATTTTATCGAAATCGATATATATTTCCATGTATCGGAAATAAATATTTTTAAAATGCTCTTTTAATAAGCTCTGTTTTAAACAAAAAAATTGAGTTTAAAAATTACTACGTCAACTTTGGCAACGTACACCAAAAACAGGCGTAACATATTTCTGCAANCGAGTGTAAGAAAAACACGCCGCTATTCGTCAATGTGGAAGACAGTTTATTTTGACACCTGAAATTTAATGAACCGGAGCCATTTGCTCCGGGAATAGTCATCAGTAGGGATATTAAAAAATATCTATATATCGAAATAACAATAATATATAAACTTTGTATCGATATAAATCGTCGATATATTTCAGCGATATTTGATCGAAATCAATACATATTTTTCCATGCATCGGAAATAAATATTTTTAAAATGCTCTTTTAATAAGCTCTGTTTTGAACAAAAAAAATTGAGTTTAAAAATTACTACGTCAACTTTGGCAACGTACACCAAAAACAGGCGTAACATATTTCTGCAATGCCTTATGTCCTCATTATGTAATATTCCAAGCAATTTTACATTTGCCAAGTCCTTCATTACATAAAATATAAGATTCTGATGAACCGAAAATTATATATTTTTCTTTCGATTTATCGTTTCATAAAACGATACTTTTGTAAATAACCGACGTAGATAAAATCGATATTTTTCCCAACATCGACATCCCTAGTTACATGCCAAGTCGGTGCACACACTCTCGCGTGCTAACACGCCGACCGCCGTGTAAATCGAGCAGTCGTTTGTCGGCCACTTATCCGAGACTACACGAGGAAGAGANATGAGAAAGAGAGAGAGAGAGAGAGCACGAAGATGCGAGAGAGAAAGAGGCGGCATAATTAGCCCCGGACAACTTCCCACCGACTTGGCAACTTTTAATGACATCCCCCCTCCCCCCTCCATTCGCCCAGTAACGGTTCATTTGCGTGCGAAGTCCACCTCCCGCGAGAAGCGAGCTGCTGGGAAGAGAAAATATACCAACTCTTTTTTTTTGTTCTTACAAGTTTCCTTGCGTTTATTAAGGCGATAATCCCGCGCGCTGCGAGGAGCCAGGGAAACACGCGACATTCCACACCACTCCGTTGCGAAGGAGACTAGATTTTTTTTAACGAGAACACGTCTTTAAAACCAGACCGACACATGGGATATGGCTGTTCACGGTAAACTTAGCACTTTCGAAAGCCCTGCTTAAGATCATAATGTATGCGCATTGTGTATTATTCCGCCATATTTAAAATTAATATTACCGTGGGCCTGATTACTTTATCCATGCGNAATGTATGCGCATTGTGTATTATTCCGCCATATTTAAAATTAATATTACCGTGGGCCTGATTACTTTATCCATGCGCCGATCATGTGAAACTGTAAAAATTATTTATTTTTAATTCTTGCACTTAGATGCATTAAAAAAAAAACAGAAAGCAAAATAAATTGTTTTAATTTTCACAAATGCTTATGTAACACTTTTAATTCAACGTCAAGGCATTGAACTACTTTTACATTCGTTGTTACCAACTTTACTGAGGTTCGAGGATACGTACACTCTAAAAACAATTTCTGGTGAACTTCCTAAAGTGAATTGGAAGTTTTTATCCCATACATCGTACGGAAATAATACCACACATCNGGAAGTTTTTATCCCATACATCGTACGGAAATAATACCACACATCTGGCTACAAGTACGGAATTTTTAGCGTCGCTGCTCTACAAAGATGGGAAGATTCCTAAGCATTTGACGGTTTCCTGAGCAAATGTTAGAATGCTAGCATGAATGTATGGGAAATAACTTTACCACTCGAGCTTTCTCACTCTACGTACAAAACCTTTTTGTAAATTTAAGAATAATTTCTTAAGAGTGTTGCAACGTGGCATAAAGCCTACATATACACTGAAGACCCAAAAAAAAAANGTTCGGAAGAGATCTCCACCGCCTCGCACTCCTATGGATTTGTTGACTGCCCTGCAGGATTCATGATGTGAAATGCCTCCTGCATACCTTTCAGACATTAGTCGAGTCCATGCCACGTCGTCTTGCGGCACTTCTGCGTGCTCGCGGGGGCCCTACACGATATNTCAGACATTAGTCGAGTCCATGCCACGTCGTCTTGCGGCACTTCTGCGTGCTCGCGGGGGCCCTACACGATATTGCACGATATTAGGCAGGTGTACTAGATTTTTTTTTGGCTCTTCAGTGTAGTTTAAAACACGAAATGGTCCTGTCCCTACTGATTGAATAATTTCTGGAGCGAGCGCCATAGTACGCCATGAGGGAGTCCTCCCACCGTGGTGCCCCCCAGACAGGACAGTCGCCTGTCCTCTGCGGTCAGATAGTCCTTCTCCCGTCGCCGCAAAACATCCTGCTCGTCCTTTTCTTACGTCCGGCCTCCCTTTTGTCCGCCAACTATTTTCAGAACGCGCCGTCATTGTTTTTGCGCGCCTAGTTTGCCGGATATCGAACACCGACACTTCTTTCTCTCCCGCGGCTTTCGCGCATCTCTGGCCCGGGTGGGGATCTTCTGGCCACTTTGCCTACTTTCCAAGGTGCTGGATGCAAACCAGCTGTCCGGCCTACCTCTCCAGTAGATTCGAACCATTGCCTCAACCACAATACTCGATCCCACGACAATAATACCGCGGCAAAAGTCAAACATCTACGGGAAATCTTCCACTGCTCAACTTTCTTAGTTGTGGAACGCACTGCCCATCACAATAAAGAACTCTATTAGTTAAGCCTCTTCCAAGAAAAACTGGTTAGAGTACCTCTGTCCAAAGTAACTAAATTTTACTCAATGCCTGTCATTCTGCTGCGTCATATTTTCGTTATNTGGTTAGAGTACCTCTGTCCAAAGTAACTAAATTTTACTCAATGCCTGTCATTCTGCTGCGTCATATTTTCGTTATGCTACTGTAGATTGTTGCGTTTGCTGTACTAACACAAATTTATAAAGAACTGGTGTGGACGTTGTGAAAACAAAAACAATGGTAAATAGTCATTAAAACTACTAGGATAATATTAGTATTTAATTATGTANGTGGACGTTGTGAAAACAAAAACAATGGTAAATAGTCATTAAAACTACTAGGATAATATTAGTATTTAATTATGTAATATTATTTTAATTAACTGTATTAGTTTATACTAAATTAATAATATATTTTGTTAAACCGTGTGCGAAATATTGCATCACGTGTTACTTAACTTGTATAGCTGGTTACATGTAGGAGATGGAGGGCATACATGGTTCTAACTTTGCCAGCATAAATATATAAATAATAATAATAACGATCAATTTCAGTGTGTCCTGTCGCGGTTACGCCTGTTGCAAGAGACAGCTTCCGTTAAGGCGAGTGGTCACTCTTAATCAAGCACTTTTGAAAGCCCTGCTTAGGATGCACTTAGATTTTTCATTTTGTATTCTTCTGCCGCGTGTAAAATGAACACTGCCACAGGCCTCATCACTTTGTTGATGGACAGTATAAGTGAAACCGAGGTGCTAACAAGAATGTCTCTCTGTTACTGATATGCAAAAACACACTCTAACGTGTATAATGCTATAAATACTATCTTCAGTGTCCATAAATTTAAACACCACACTCGCAACACAGAGTAAAGTCACAGAATAGATAACTACACAGAGAAGGAATGGCGTGGCAGTCACTTTGATGCGGACTTACCAATTCTCTGAATGGCCGCGCGAGGCTCTGAGAAAGGCCTTGTGTCTGATTGGCTTCTGCGTGCTGCGGAAAATACCCTCATTATTGGTTGGGCTGCGACTTAAGCGTAGGTCACCAGGCGCTGATTGGTGAACGGTTTCCCAACATTTTGCAGGCTATTTGTCATTTTGCTACCAACTTATCTCCTGCATTCCAGCGTCTACGGTATACGCATTCATATATGATTAAAAAGCTGTATTTTTTTCGAATGTTTTTTTTTTCAAAAGTGCTTTCTTTGCCGTGAACAGCTATATTCTCCAATCAAATATTTTTACCACCGTTCTTCGACCTTGCAATTTACGTAATTGCTACTTGTTAAAGATTCCTACTCATCGACAGTTGACATGTGTATATACAGATACAAAAGAAAATTTGATATATGTTGAGTTTCAGAAAATGCAAAATCCCTTGTCTAAGAACAAACAATCTTTGGTTGAAAGACTCGCTGTCATCTCGGCTTACTACAATTACCGAGACTAGTGCGCCTCAAATAGAAACGACTGCTAAATTGCTCGGCGCTAGCCTTAGAAATAGTAAATACCTTAGTATATCTGACCCGAACTCTCTGAGCAACCCACCGGTACCATTGAGCGACAAACACAAATATGAAACGCGCTCAAAATTGAGTATTCTTCTCGAAAACTTTCTTTGCATCTTCGTCTCGATATTGTAATAGATCATCTGCAAAGATTAGAAGCTCGGCAAAGGGCTACAAAGAACACTGTTGAAGATGACTTGTGTGGTAAAACTCTTTATGTGTAACAATTGTTTGCGCGTAAATGCGTATCAAAGTATCAAAGCAAATAAATGTTGTGGGAATACGACGTATTGCTAGTAACGAAAAAAAATGTGGACAGGTCTACGAAAATAATATTTTTTTGCCTTCTGCTTTTTTTAGCGCATGAAAGTGTAAGAATGAGCAAATCTGTAAGATTTGTGTACTAACCTTTCTAATAATCCCACGGTATCACTCGACCAACAAATGAATAAAGTGATCAGCATCACGCCCTTGGCAATGTTAATTTCACATATGGCGGAATAATACACCATGTTCATACACGTAGATCTTCAGGAGTGCTTTCGAAAGTACTCAGTTCACCTTAGACAGCTTATCAGGCTTCATCAGCGTTGACCCTATAACTGTGGACTGTCGGTTTCAGCCTGGCCTTCAGATGAACTCCCAAAATTTTCTGGTCTCTTAAACTGAGCTATCATTAGAACTATCATCAATCGAAAGTCTCGCTTTCATTTATCGGGTTATTACAAAAAAGGCTTAACTGGCTGCGCTTTGACGAGAGACGATTATTGAACCCCCCATCGCTGGTTTATAAAATTGTGTATAAATCTGGTCCGAACTACTTCAGTGACCTACTAGTGACATTGTGCGATAACCACCAAATCAACACCCGCTCTAGGTCCGATGTTCAACCGAGTATTCCCATTCACGAGAGACAGTTCTACTCAAACTCATACATCGTAACCGCTTCACGAGACTGGAGTAAACTTCCACAGGAGAAACTCGGCAACGTCCTCGGCATTTAGGAGAAGGCTCGGTAAACACATAATCAAAAGTCGCCCATGATTCCAACAGCTAACTTGATACTTCTGCACACATTATCGTATGTTGTTTAATATTTTAGTTAACTGTTATTACCTATAATTTATTTTTATTCGCAGATTTATTCCTACTTCATTAGTAGTTGACCATAATTTGTTGTTGTTTTTATTATTATTATGCATTTTCCAGTTCATCAATAACATTAAAATCATTCTCTGTTTATTACTTACGATTGAGTTCGTAGGTTAAGTATATTAGTTTTATATGTTTAATATCGCTTAAAATGGTTAAGTGTAAGGAAAGGCTTACCGCCTTAAATTCGCCATAAAAAAATTACTAGATAAATAATATTGGTTGGCGAGAGTGAGTGAGGTTGTCGAAGACCCTCGCTCCCTCACTTCCGGAGTCAAGTGGACACATCTGGACAACACATGTGTTGTCCCGGGTGTGCAGGGCAGGGGTGTGCCTGCTTCTTGCCTGTGATCTCCCTCAGAAGCTGACCAACCACGTCAGTTCATCACAAACCCCGCCTTCCGGTACTCCCACGCCGTGTCCAGAATCATATATTCCTTATTTTGTAATTAGTTTTTTCGTAAGTTTCAGTTCGGACGTTGTCGACAGTCACTTGTTTAGCACCCGGAGCAACGCACTTTTACATTAGCAAACAAATTTTCTTAAAATGTAAATTTAATGCTTATAACGGACGTAATATTTCTACAACCATTACTGGAATTCTGTGAATATGTGAATGAATAAGAATATGTTAGTAAATACATTATGCAATAACGACTTACAATAATTTTTTTTGTTGCGAAATATATAAACAAAGCAAAAACACTTTCTTGTTATTTAAAACATGCCTAGTGTATTTTTTTTACAGTTATTTGTTATAAAGAAATTGTNTGCCTAGTGTATTTTTTTTACAGTTATTTGTTATAAAGAAATTGTTTTTATTACGCATTTGCGTATGTGTTTTAAACGTCGAAACAAACATGGCGCCGATTTTGCCATTTTGCATTTTTTTCTAACATCTGCGATATACTGTCTCTGCAGCACATTACATATTACCAGGAGTTTTTTTGGGGTTGAACTACTCGAAACAAGGAAACAGGACAGAGTGAGGGATAATTTGCATATAAATAATTATTATTGTTATCTTATTTCAAAAACCGAAACAAATTATTTGCATACTATCATTTACAGGTTATTAAATTTGCATACATGTATTTAGAGTTTATTACATGTGCAGACTTTCCTGGTAGTTTTTTTTTTTTACTGTGGTACTCCTCAAAACAAGGCACAGGACAGAGTGGAGGATGATCGAGACAGTTCTTGCACATGTAGATGGTTTGCTTCGGTTTACAGTTTTCTCTTCCTTTGCGATTGCATTGGTAAAGCAATATGGAGCAAGCAATGCAATTCGGCTTGTGGTTTTTGTCACTTTGTAGCCCAATAAAATGGCGTTCACTCAGTCTGGCAAGTGGGACAACATCAGCACNTTTTTATTACGCATTTGCGTATGTGTTTTAAACGTCGAAACAAACATGGCGCCGATTTTGCCATTTTGCATTTTTGCTAACATCTGCTATATACTGTCTCTGCAGCACATTACATATTACCAGGAGTTTTTTTTGGGGTTGAACTACTCGAAACAAGGAAACAGGACAGAGTGAGGGATAATTTGCATATAAATAATTATTATTGTTATCTTATTTCAAAAACCGAAACAAATCATTTGCATACTATCATTTACAGGTTATTAAATTTGCATACATGTATTTAGAGTTTATTACATGTGTAGACTTTCCTGGTAGTTTTTTTTTTTACTGTGGAACTCCTCAAAGCAAGGCACAGGACAGAGTGGAGGATGATCGAGACAGTTCTTGCACATGTAGATGGTTTGCTTCCGTTTATAGTTTTCTCTTTCTTATCGATTGCATTGGTAAAGCAATATGGAGCAAGCTAGGCAATTTGGCTTGTGGTTTTTGTCACTTTGTAGCCCAATAAAATGGCGTTCACTCAGTCTGGCAAGTGGGACAACATCAGCACNGGCTTGTGGTTTTTGTCACTTTGTAGCCCAATAAAATGGCGTTCACTCAGTCTGGCAAGTGGGACAACATCAGCACAAACACGGTCTTTCTTTTTTGGTGCTGGTCGAGAATATTCTTACACAAATCCCACAATGAGGTAATTCCTGTATTGTATTGCAGACATTTTAGTATCTCGCGACATACTGAAGGCAAATTTACCATTCACGATTGCTGCTTCAAACACAAAATGCCACAATACGTGATACCGCTTCCTGCCTTTGTGATAGCAACAGTATGATGATGACAGTTGGTCAAAACGATCTACACCATTCATGTTCCTGTTATACTCCAATGCCGTTTGGTTTAGAAATAATTATGTACCCATTTCCAGTTTGTTTAGCTCTTGTTCTCACTTCAGTCAAATCATTGCCATGCACAGTTGACAACAGAGTAACTCGTTCAGCAACTTGCTAAGAGCATACAATCATTCCCTCTGCTTTGTTCAGCCAACATTTTGGCTTGTCGCCTTTCTTCATTTTGCAAACTACTTGTTTACGCTCAGTTGGCAAGCCATGACTGTTTGTTCAAACTGTCCCGCAAGATCCTGTGTCAATTTCTCTGAGGAACTAGTGGCGGGCTAGAAAATAAATTGTCACATTAGAGAATTCGCTGAGTGTGTACAAACCCCAAAGTAAGCTTTCGAACCACTCTTTCACCTAACCCCAGGGGGCGACAAACATTTACTTGTAGCCCACCTTTTCCGACATAAACATCGAACCTCAACATGAAACCTGTTTCACTGTCACACAGTGACCATAGCTTCACGCGCTACTGTGTAGAAGGTTTTGATGGCGAGTATTGTTTGAACCGTTGAGTTCCTTTGAAACGAAGCATAGTTTCATTAATAGATAAGTTTTTTGACCTGATTAAAATTCATGCATGTAAGTGTCTTTCACTATGTCTATGATTGGGCAAATTTTGAACAGAGGGTCATAATCCTGATGTGATGTTGGTAGTTGTTTTTTATTGTCAGCTAAGGGCAGAAATAACCTGAGAATCTGGTATCTGTCACGAGACATAATGTTTGAATAATTTAAGGTAGCACTTATCCAGGATTTTTCACAGACATACTGTTTATTGATGTTTTGCGACACAAACCAATACCAATTTTTACATCTGTCATTGCCTGTATGTCCTCAGTATTACACCAATTCCACTGATGGTACCTTGAACAAGGTGATAACTTCTCTGTTGTCATATTTTCATAAAACAGGGATGCGTATACATTTGTTTGATTTGCTACTGTAGCAAAAATAAACTTGTAAATTTTTTTTGTGAAAACGGTCTACTGCTGTGCCATTTAAGGTTGTGGTTTTTAGTGACGAATGTAATGGAGATTTGTTACACCAGTCAAGGTAAATATTTATATTTTCCCTGGACGTGTTCAACCTTTCATTACTATTTACGCATTTAGTTTCCGATTTATGACCTTTCGAAAACTGTTGCGCAGGATCGTCACTCACTGTGTCATTGTAGCTGTCACTGTCACTCTAATTTCCTGACACCGCACTACAATTTTTCTCATCTTCCGTATTGTGAAAACAAACTTCGTTTTCAGATTCACTTAGCCCCAACTCTGAATCCGAATCAGCAAACAAAATATGGTATCATTTTTTTTTTGCGATAATCCTTTCCTACTACCCGGTGCCGTTGTTATTGTTGACGAGAATAACAACAAAGATAACAAAATCGCAGTATGTAAATACTGAGGTTTTATAGTCAAATAGAGTTGAAAAACATCAATATATCAAATTTTACTGGTAGCAGCACTTATTAAAAAAAAACTATTCCATGCCAAACGCACATCGCAACTTAGGAAACCACCAAATTCGACTAAAGTCTCATGGCGCATGTAAGCGATAATTCTCGATATTCCAGAATAGTCGAACATCGCAGGGTTTCCTGTCCTCGCCATTTTGAATAAGCTCATCCCTGGATGTTTAAGGGCTTATCCGAACTACTAAAAAATGGATCACTGGAAATGATCATTTTTTATTAGGGAATCTCCAGGCAAGAGGCTTCCAGGGAATACGTTTCACCATGATTCTTCAGCAAAGGAGGTTTGTGACAAAGAACGTTACATATAACCGTGAGAAATGGTTGGCCAGGGCACGTGACCGCATTCAGCAACACAGATAGTTAAGCCGCTCTTGCCTGCAGCGATCGTGTTTCTGCAGCCGCCTAATTACTGGCGGAAATGCCGTGCTGTGTGACACGTGTCGCAGGAACAGAGCTGAGAACCGACGCCGGGACGCTCACCCACTGCCGTCACATCCACCCCCTCCCCCCCTTCAACAACGACAACTCTGCACTTGTGTAACGCCCCGTCACGTGAAGCGCTAACTGAACATGTCACATTAAGGTGGCCGCCTGGTTGAAGGCATTTNACTTGTGTAACGCCCCGTCACGTGAAGCGCTAACTGAACATGTCACATTAAGGTGGCCGCCTGGTTGAAGGCATTTTGCACGTCTGAGGCCTAAAAGCCTCTAGGGGCGACCCCACACATGCGCATCAACTCTCTCATCGCCTCTACGCGCAACGCACTGAGCTGGCGTGCAGTCTTGCCTTNAAGCCTCTAGGGGCGACCCCACACATGCGCATCAACTCTCTCATCGCCTCTACGCGCAACGCACTGAGCTGGCGTGCAGTCTTGCCGTCGATAACGCGCCTCTACGAGACTTTCAGCGGAGACCATGCCATTTTATGACGTAATAATACAAATAAAGGTTTTGATGCACGTCCCTATTACATTTTTAATGTTTTGTACCGGAATGTTCATACCTAAAAATGAACGTGAAAACACCCGTTTGAGACATTTTCGCTATCGCAGAAACATGCTCTAGAGAGAAATGGAGGAACTGAACAACGTATAGAGATGCGTAAGGTTTTCTAAATGCTATTCGTAAGCAGACCTCACTCAGACACGTTGGACGGGTTTTTAATGAAACGTTTTCTGCTGGAGCTGTGCACACCGTTCGGTGACCTACCCAGGCTGCCACCTTAAGGTGCGTTCACACTTGCATATCCGCGTGTCACGCCAGTGATAGGTTACGATGCAACTCCGCGTAACTTCCCTCCCGTGACGTCAGTCCGTACGCGTATCAGAACGAGGGAAACGAGGAAGTGCGTACACACGAAGTGCTTGTGACTACGCACTGCAGTCGTCAAGTGTNGCGTATCAGAACGAGGGAAACGAGGAAGTGCGTACACACGAAGTGCTTGTGACTACGCACTGCAGTCGTCAAGTGTGGAACTGGGACGACGGCGAGACGCAACGCGTGCACGCCCACACTCCAGCAAGGCGTGTCGTCCCTTCGACGCGGCGGCCCGAGTCCGTCAACTGAGCGAACATGCAGTTACGTATCACCGAGTCACCGTTGTGCAACGAGGCACCGTCCGCATTTTGTAATTCGGGATTGTGGTATTACGGCGGTGTGGTACAGCTGAAGTTTTTTTTAATGTTACTAGCGACAGTCTTCTGATTCAGTTCTTCTGGTACTCCTGCAGCGAGGTTTTTCGGCGTTGAGGTGTGGCCCCGTCCACATTGACACGCGAAGGTGATACGACACGCGGACACGCAACAAGTGTGGACGCACCTTTAGACACGTGCACTGCTCAATGGTGGATAGCACAATGCTCACTGCTGTGTGTGAGTGACGTATGGTGCAGGTCGTCTTCTGCGCATGTACCCAACATTGATCTACCCCACACAGATGCAACTGGCATGAGTTACAGCCTAGTTCTGACTGGTCAAGTCAGGTACCAGAACGCCCTCTATCTACGACAACCAGCCAAAAACCAATAAGTGAACTGCATTAATAGAGTAGCTACTTAAGAACACAGAGGTGAAATATTGCTAACTCCAGCCACACCTGCCAGCAAAATGGCTTCCACCTCATAGCAATATGGCGGAACGTCGTTCACCAACCAGCTCCTGGAGAGTAACTTGCCAGACGGCAGCCCGACCAATAGCGAGCACTCCATAGCGCGCAACGGCCAACCAGACTCTAGGCCCGTTTCAGCCGCTTTGCGCGGTCAATGGGCGACCGGGTTCACTTACATCAAAAGAGTCGCAATGCCGTTGCGCTGTGCTACGGGTACGCTCGTAGCATTTTGAAGTCTTGCCAGCGTGGAATTTTTATTTTCTCGGAAAACAAATTTCTTTTTGGATACAGTCCATTCGCAGTTTCTTCGTACTTTTTTAATTAAAAATTTTAAAAATACCCTATAGAAGCGTGCTATACTTGTGTTAGTATATAATACCTAATTTTCTATTAAATCGAACTTTCAATTACATTTTATTTGTAAATTATAATAATTCATTTATAAATAATGTGAATTAAAAAAAGATGAAATACGTGTGTTGGTAATACCTAGTAAAAATTACTTCTTACGCAAAATGTTTTTATACCGAGGGCGCATGAATGCGGTTCACTGACCCTTTGATGTGATTTTCTAGACTCGGTTAAGCTTTATTTGCATGATGCAAAGTAGTATCCTGGAAGTAGGACTTAAGTAGGGCTCTATATAGTTGGAAGTAACTTTAAATGGATTATACAATATATTCGGAGACATCGCGGAGACATAACGTTAACTCCTTAACTTAATGTATTAATGTTTCGTTCCAGATGTTCCAAAGAGGAGCTTTCTGGTCAGAGAAGTACTTGCGAACTCCTTGTAATATCTTATACTAGGAGCGTTATGAAAAGTAATTCTATTGGTCTACNGGTCAGAGAAGTACTTGCGAACTCCTTGTAATATCTTATACTAGGAGCGTTATGAAAAGTAATTCTATTGGTCTATGACATCGGCAGCAAACCAATAATAACAGTTTTTGTGTACTAGTAGCAGCCAATAGAACTAACGAGGAAAAAGACGTTATATCTGTATTGGTGGTAGCTCCTGACATTGTACAGCAGAGACCATGATTTCACCTATTTTTCAGCAAGACATGCGCGAAAGAGTATATGTCAAAGGGGTTCAAATTCAGTATGGAAATTTCCAGAGAAAAGCGCGGCACATGCCCNCATGCGCGAAAGAGTATATGTCAAAGGGGTTCAAATTCAGTATGGAAATTTCCAGAGAAAAGCGCGGCACATGCCCTCTCACATTTATCCTGATTAATTGTGAGTCGTGGTGCGGGGCCGCGGTGGCGTAGTGTCCAGGGCGCTCGCCTCCCACCACGTCGATCCGGGTTCGATCCCCCGGCGGGTTCACTCCCGGATCCTCGCATGTGGGACTCGCGCTGGACGATGCCGCTTGCCGGCAGGTTTTCTCGGGGTACTCCCGCTTCCCCCGCCCTTGCATTACAGCGCCGCTCCATTCTAGGGTCTCATTTATGTCATACCCGGGGATGACGGTCGCCTACGGGCCCCAGCTGGAAAGACCGTCACTCGGAGGGTGTTGCCTTGCCCTGGGTGCACTCCCCACACGCCATTATTTGTGAGTCTTGGTAACTGTACCTAATCGAATAAATAACAACTTTTAGAAGGAGCAGAGATGAGTTGAGTCGTGGCAGGCGCTGCGGGCAATTACATTGTCACGTCTGGCTGCGACGAAGGAGAGAGATACGCGGAGGAGAAAAACAGCGAATGCCGCAGTAATTAGACGTTGGTCGGTCTTTCAGTCGTCGAACATGCACCTGCATCGTCAAACGCCTTTAATGACACACCGAGAGTGATTTTTTTTTGGTTGGCTTGTTCCTTATAATAGTCTACCGTTAGTAATAAAAGTCGTACAGATAAGTGAAGTCATTAAAATACCTGCNGTTGGCTTGTTCCTTATAATAGTCTACCGTTAGTAATAAAAGTCGTACAGATAAGTGAAGTCATTAAAATACCTGCAGAGCACAAAATTAGCAACAAGCTTGCACGTAATTATACCTCTAAAGGATGAAAGTAATGTCACGTAAGGAATATTTCAAGAAAAATAAATAATGCGTTCATAGCTTGGAGACTGGAAACTAGTTGAGTGAAGAATTTGCATTCGATAATTTTGCAAAACCGGCTCTACCTCCGAATGCAGATCGGGAGTGAGCAGAATTATGGCATCTTTAAAGAAAGGCCTTTCTCGTGTTACTATCTTCAGCAATTTAACTCGCATCTTGTAATGATCTACGTCATCGTAATTACATTTACTGTGCACTTGGACTATATTTACGTAAATACCGACGTCACTATGGACGATGATACGAATATAGGTGAAGTGAAGTGCTTCTATTCTACAAACCAACTCAAATGCGAATACAAATGCGTGACGGTGGAAAAACCGGTGGATGAGATATTATTAGGTTCTAATATATTTTCACAAATATCAAGTGCCAGACTTTACTTCTAAGGTAATTACAACACATCCATAGAAAGCAATAGTTTATTTACGGTTACTTCACACTTATTTAATCAAACCTTTGAAAAATCATTCCATATTTGACTTGATTGGTTGTTTGTAATGTTTTATAATCGTTTTAAACTTGAGTTAACATAAAAGTACCTTTTACTTGCATTTGATTAATAAATTATATTATTTCATTTATGATAAATATTAATAGAAACAATGAGAAAACAGGTGTGTTGGTAATGCCTAGAAGGAATTGTTCTTATGCAAAATATTATTACATTTAGTTCGCACGAATTAGATGCGTTGTCCCTTTGATGTGATTTCCTAAACTCGGTTAAACTTTGTTTGCATGAGGCGGAGGAGTATCCTGGAACTATAACTTCAGCAGGGCTTCAGGAAAGTTGGAAGTAACCATAAATGGCCTATACCAACAAAGAAACGAAATGGAGTACTGGTTCCTTTGATGCGAGCTTGCCCGGTAGGTGACTGTTTGTGTATTGTAAGTCGTGTGTTTTTTAGACAATATTTCTCAAGGACGCACAAATTGGACTAAAGTTTAAATTAAAATTTCGAACGTAGGTTGAAAAGCAAACAAGGAGGGATGTGTCAGTGTGTGTTTATGAGCGCGCGGCGTTGCCAACACAAACTTCGACAGCACTAAAGTTATTGGTAGAGAAGATCGAAAATAGCGAAAATTTTTGAGCCAACATATACTTTATAACACNTCGACAGCACTAAAGTTATTGGTAGAGAAGATCGAAAATAGCGAAAATTTTTGAGCCAACATATACTTTATAACACTCTAATCAGGTCATTATTATTTCATGATTGGACGAACAAGATTTTGACTCTGCTAAGTTGTTTGCAGAGCAATCACGAACGTTCTGCCGTAAAGTATCAGAATCCTCATTGGCCCAGTGAAATGGGGCAGTTGCTTCATTAGCTTCATACATGCATGACTAAATTCGCGGATTCATTTTAGGACAAGCTAGAATTCAAAACACGACCGTTTATATAACTTTAGCCGTTGGTCCACACGGCGTTTGGCACCTCCTGGAGAACGGTGTCCAATTGCCGCCTTCCATTGCGACGGCAGACAACCAATGTGCAGTTGATGTCGGCATATCTGTACATACTACTGTAGAGTCTAGCATTAAGGTCATTGAACTCGCGAATTTTTTAGGTCTCTATGCATGACAGCCAGTAAGGAAAGAAAACTGGTGAACATGCGTACAATACGTCGAATCCTAGCAAACAGTCAACTTTTCCGGCGATAAACCATCATATCTAGTCGTTGGCCATAAAAACTCATTTGACGAGGAACTGAAGACCTAGCCGTACAAATGAATTTCACTGAAAACTGTAAGTAGAAGCTGTGAAGTCGGAACGCAGTGTTTAATGTCTTTGTAGGCTGATCCGACATCAAGATGAAACAAAAAACAATGTTGTATTCCAGAGCGGCTATAGCGCTCGCCNTGTATTTCAGAGCGGCTATAGCGCTCGCCTCGCACCAAGGTACAGCGGGTTCGATTCCCGGCGGGGTCGCTCCCGGATTTTCGCTCGTGGAAATCAGACGCCTAAACTCCTTCGCTCTCCCCCTCCAGTGTCGGCGCGAGTGGCAGGTGGCGCCGGGTGCAACTAGCGGCAGTGCAGTGAACTACCGCGGTACGAGCGAACTGGTCGTCCGGAAGGAAGCGGGCCGCGACGGCCATTTTCACGGCTGATTGCGCGGACGAGCAGCTTGCACCCGCCTGGTTTTCGCTCGCCACGCCGGGTTCTGTTCCAGTCGATGTTTACTGGTCGTGTTGTGGTGAGGGAGTGTTTACCGCCAGTGCAGAGTGCGCGCTCAACACGCGCGACTTCGACACCGCTACTGGCCACCACGCTGAGGACATGGTTTTGTTGAATCAAACGACGTTTGTCGGGCGCAACCGAATTGTAGGCTGCGCACGGTAAAGTGGGCGCTTTTGAAATCAACCTTTGGAAAATGTCACCTCCCCTGCCTACGTCTACTAACTGGCACACCGACTGACGCGCGCCCGGTAAATTTGGCAACAACGCCGAGTGAACGAATTTTTTTTTTGCTATTCTAACTTTTTTCAACTCCAACACAAGAGTTTTAAGTTAATTTGGGCATGTATTTTCTCAAATGAACCAAAATTAATTTTGTCGCTCTTCAAGTTTTATTTACTCGACAACATATCTTGTCGGGACAACTAAATACATTTTCGGCCCTTAACAAACAAATGTTTTGTCGGCTGTTCTGTCGGCGAGAGTAGACAAGTACACAGAAGCGCAAAGACGTGGCGGTTCCTCTGACGTGATTGGCTGCTCGCGGTTCTGGGAATGGGCCTTGTGTCTCATAGGCTGCTGAGTGTTGCGGAAGATCGCCTATTGGCCGGGCTGCCTGCTGGCAAGTGGGTTGGTGACTAACGAACGGCGTTCCGACATGTCACTGGTCGGCGACGCCATTTTGCTGGCGTGTGCGACCGGAGTTACAAGGTGTATGGGATATTCCCGGTAAAGCGAGCACTTTTGAAATACCCTCTCGTTTGGAATAATAGTCAATAAATATATTTTATTATGACGTTAGACGTTGATTTTCGAGTACGGTAGAAAACACTCACTGTGTTCATTACTTACATGGCAATATTTATTTAAACACGTGGTCAAAGGATAAAAAATGACTTAAAGGAAAAAGTAACTAGGATGTCAAAAGTGCTCACTTTACCGCGAACAACCTATGAGTAGGGGCAGTGATATTTCGCGAAAATATTTCGAGACAAGATACAGTCCAAGGCACTGTAGGGTCGTCCAGCTTCTTTGATTGGCTAATAAATGTTCTGGGCCGTGTTAACAGTTTGCGCACGAATCACGAAGGTTCAGTGTCGGAGTTACTTAGTCCTGAGTGGCTCGGTCAAAGACGGACACGGCACCAGCAGCCAATGGAGGTATAACAACAGCTGAGGTGTGTATATAGTATTAAAGTCTACTGTGTGCTCCGATTTTTACGCGAAAAGTCACTGGCCCTACCTATAAGGCAATTTCAACTCAGTATTGTTATATAGTCTGTGGCCCGGGGGTTATTAGATGTCCGGCCATAGGGCATGTTCTCCTTTACGCGAAACTCAGAAAATAAAATATCATGAGAATATGACGTCTTTTCTAGAAAAGATATAAACCAACCACATAGACCAGTACGGTTTTGTTTTTATCATATTAAGTGTATAAAAAATCCCGAAAATGATGAAAAAAATAGCATTTTTAGTGTTGGCCTGTGAATTTTCCTTAAGAGACAGCATAAAAATAAAACCAGGAGTTACTTGTATAACTAATGAGCCTACTTTCCTCAACATGGGCGCACCAATTGTTTATAACTTCTTAAAAGCTGAGTTGGTAGGAAGGACTTGACTTGTCTTTGAAAGCAATAACTTTAGAAAAGAAACCAAAAACGTTTCCAGCAGTAGTGAGACAATTACAAGTACACACATGCTTTACCCGGGATTTGAACCCATTACTTTCGTATTTGATGCTACCGTACTAAATTGCAAAAAAGGAGAGGCTCTATATACGACGCTTCTAATGTATACTTTCTACAAACAAATGTTGGTAAAATTGTTTAATATATCCAAACTTACCTAAATGATATACGAAGCTGCCATTTTGAACATCGCTGTCTGACACATTTAAATCATGAAAGTTAAGATGGCCTTCTGAAGCGTTTATTGTGTGCACAATTTGGTACAAATTTATTTAAAATGTTCCAGTGCAACACTGCGTGTGCACGAATGCGGTGCGTGGTCCCTTTCGTGCACTTATCAAGACTCGGTGGGTCTTTTTTTTGCACTAGGCGGAGGAACATTCCGGAAGTAGAACTTGAGCAGGTGCTCAGAAAAGTGGAAGTTGCCTTGAATGGGACTACAGTTACATGCGCGGGCTTTCATCGCGTGTAATGAAGTCCCGTCGTTACAGGTGTAATTAGCAGAGGAAAGCGTGACGACGGAAGTATGTACTGCACGCCGGCTTAGCGCCTTGCGCATAAGGGCGATGGGTCGCTGGGAGCGCGTGTTATTGTCGCCCGCATCGCTGCGCCTCGAAAGCGAAAAAGAAATATATATATATATATATCTCGGGGCTTTTAAGTTTTCCTTCTGCCTGGCGTTTAATCTGCGTTGCAAAGTGTTAAAAATCCTGGTTTTTTGACGAAACTAATAAACGTGGCCCTAGTATGTTATGTTTACTTACGAAAATACAGCATACCCCAGACGAGGATGGAAGGATACTTTAAAGTTACCACGCATCCTGTAATTATTATTTTGGAACACTCCAGTATAGTTAAAGACGTCTTTATCAGACTGCCGTATCTTAAAACATACTTGCCGGGCACGAGTCAAACTACGATAGGAGCCTGTGATGAACTTTGATACATACTCATCATCAATAAAATGATAGTGTCACCGCTGAAAATGCCATAGGTGGACGCAGAACTACGAGAACACTGCACGCCAGTTCAGAGCCCTGCACGTAGAGACGATGGCGCTCTTGTATCTCGTGCCAGTGTAACCCTTATAGCTCCCGCGCCTTTAAGCCTAAAAANAATACATCATACCCCAGACGAGGATGGAAGGATACTTTAAAGTTACCACGCATCCTGTAATTATTATTTTGGAACCCTCCAGTATAGTTAAAGACGTCTTTATCAGACTGCCGTATCTTAAAAAATACTTGCCGGGCACGAGTCAAACTACGATAGGAGCCTGTGATGAACTTTGCTACAGACTCATCATCAATAAAATGATAGTGTCACCGCTGAAAATGCCATAGATGGACGCAGAACTACGAGAACACTGCACGCCAGTTCAGAGCCCTGCGCATAGAGGCGATGGCGCTCTTGTAGATCGTGCCAGTGTAACCCTTATAGCTCCCGCGCCTCTCAGCAACAAAAANGTTCGAAATTAGAATGAAAGACGAGCTCGGGGGAGAACAACTAAGCCACGTTCATTTTCCGCGAGCCACAAATCACGCACCGAGTAAACGCAGCAAGATTTGTTGGCGGTGTGGACGCAGCCACAACGTAAAATTGTTTGGCCGCCGAACTCCCACCCACCCACCTCCCAGCCTCGGCGAGAAGTTCGTACTCAAATGGTACGCAAGGAAACGTGAACAAAGGAGTAGGTTAAAGGGACAGGGTCCTGAGTCAGACATAACCATCAGCCATCTTATCCCTCATTGTGGATACAGGTGACCTTGATCTTAATCCTGTGACCATTAATGACTTTAAACACAAAAATTTATATTAAAAAACATTAAAAATAAACCCCAAATATTTATAAAAAATTACAAAAAATTTATTTTAAAAATTATAAAATTGAATTTTTTTAATATTTGGGCTTAGAGGTGACGATGGACTGGAACCAACCAGCCACCATGTTATAAGGTCACCCAACCACTATGTTACACCCAGGTGACCTTGACCTTGAGTCATGACCTTGATCCTATAACCATGACATTTGATGACCTTAAAAACAAAAACTCGGAAAATTGTTAAATATTGAATAAATTCCTAAAAGTCAGCAAGCATATTACATTACTGACTACTACAGCAATCTTGTATACAGGTGNTAAATATTGAATAAATTCCTAAAAGTCAGCAAGCATATTACATTACTGACTACTACAGCAATCTTGTATACAGGTGACCTTGGCCTTTGACCTAAACCTGGTCACTTTTGACCTTGAACAAAATTTTTTTCAAACATAACAAAAATGTCATTAAGGATTTGGCATAAAATTTATTTTAAAAATTCTTAAATATATTATTCCAAAATGTATTAATTTTTTGTAATTTTTTAAATAAATTTTTGTGTTCAAGGTGATCAAGATCAAACTCATTAATGGTCAAAGTCATTAAAGGTCACATGATCAGAGTCATTAAAGGTCACAGGATCGAGGTCAAGGTTCAGATGGCTGACAAAAACAAGATGGCTGATGGTTAGGTCTTACTCCAGAACCTGGACCACTTGTACTGATTTGGCATATCCCTAAGCCTATAAAACCAATATGGCCTCCACTGCTCTGCCCTCGAGAAGCGACCCTCCCAAATCACCCCGAATTGGCTGAACATTGCCTTTCTGCGGCTCGTTTATGCAAGCGGGAGGCTAGATAATTTTTTGAGGAAAAAAACGGGAATTTTTTAGGGGGAAAAGGGAAATTTTGAGGGATATCCAGTCGATTTTAAGAGAAAGGGGGAAATTTTTAGGGAAAAATGGCCGCCGTGGACGGGAATAATAGAGCATGAACAGCTCTGATCTCCGATCCCAGTTATCGATGCGCCAAAATCGGCATAATAATTCTACAATTGGTATTTTTGTATTAACTTATTTAACTTAGTAGCCTTCAATTCGGACATCGAAGATAAGTCACTTGTTCAGCGATGGTTGCGATTGTTATATATAGTATTTTATTATGTTTCGTTACATACTAAAAACTAAATATTAAAATACCAATAACGTCTACATTTTAGTCAAAACTATTTCGGGTCAATCTAAAATTGCGAATTCTAACGCAGCCATAGCACGGAGAACCTATGGTTGTTCACATGTTATATTGGCTGTTCATTGTTAACACAGCAGTTTTGAAATCAACCTTTGAAAAATGGCACTGCCCCTACCCGCATGTATTCTACCAGGCACAAAGACTTCCATTCGTCCAGTAAAGTTGGTAACGACGGAGGTACAACAATTCCAAATCTCAACGTTGGATTAAAAGGGCCTGGCAAACATTTGTGAGTACTGCAAGTATTTTTTTTAACTCTCTGTTTTTAATGCATACAAGTGTAATAAATAGAAAATTTCTAAAAAAAATATAATTTTTTATAATTCTACAGTTTTACTTGGCTGACACATGATTAAAGTGACGAGGCTCATGGAAATGCTAATTTTACATATGGCGGAAGAATACACAGTGTGCATATAAGTAGATCTGAGACAGAGTTTTCAAAAGTGTTTTCAGTTCACTGTAAACAGTCCATGTAAGATAGACCTGCGTTGCCGTGTCGTTGTTTGCTGGCAAGCTGTTTACGATCACGTCCGTTCGTTCGTTACTTTTAATACCCGAGATTTTTAAATGACTTCTGGACAAAGACTAGACGCTGCCGTGTTTCTATTATATTTTATTAATTTCACTAAGGAACGAATTTTTAAAAAAAATATATTTACAAGTGCTTATGGTTTTTGCTTTATACTTCCGAAAGTACGTCATTATTTACTGCTACCTGTCGGCTCACATCCAAATTACGTTTTTTTTATATACGTGCCGAGTAAAATAAACGTTTAGATTAACGAATTTAATTTTTTTAATATATACGCTTAACGGTCCTGAACTAGTGCATCAATTCACGTCGACAATCAAACAAATTTGTGGTTTAAAACATTTGAAACGACGTACCTATGAACTGCTCTTTCCGCACGAGTTCAACTTTTTGACGAGCGATGATTGGCCGTTGAAGCGTTCTGCTGTGCCTGTCCGGCGCGCACGTGAACCAGGCTTAAGAGAAACTCCGCGTGGTAGGACGCCAACGCGGAGAAACTGCACCTGGCCTTCAGGTTGGCCAACCCCCCCACGCTAATAACAGTCATTACTGTCATTTCTTGCACGCACGATTTAACTGAAGAGGGACGCACGTTGAGACGCTGCTTGGCTTGGGTACGCTGTTTCAACCCGCGCCGCCTAATTGGTTCAGCTGCATTGCCACTACTGTCATTTGTTATAAATGTGTATCATTTGGACTTTAAGAGTATCGTTGTACAGGTTGTTCAGGGTAAACTTGAGAACTCTCGAAAGCCCGGCTTATGAACTATTTGTATGCGAATTATGTTAACTCTGCCACGAATCCGACCACTTTATCCACGTGCCAATTAACAGAAAGTGTGAAATTATTTATATTTGACAAATGTATTCGTTATTACACTTTTTTTGCATTAAAAAACAGAAAACCAAAGAAATAATTTCATTACTTACTAATCTTAACTCAACACTTTAAAGTTTGCCCGTTAAAACATACGCAGATAAGTGAGAAAATGAGTGGAGAGATTTGGGCAGCTGTTAAAATCGATCTTGAGGGCCGGTGAGGGTGAGTATGGAACGGCGCCGGAATGCACGGTTGAGGAAAAACGGGAGATCCCGATAAAACCCGCCGACCAGCGGTATCGTCCGGCACGATTCCCACTTACTAAAATCCGGGAACGACCCCGCCGGGAATCAAACCCGGGAGGCGAGTAGTCTAACCACTAAACCACCGTGCCTCCAATACGCAGATAAGGGTAATGATATTTTTCAAAGGTTGATTTCAAAAGTACTCAGTTAACCGTGTACAACCTATACTCCACATTATCGTTTAAACTGAAGGCTTAATTTACACTCCCCAGCCGCCCCCCCCCCC
>NQII01001778.1:345240-387768 GCA_002778355.1 Clitarchus hookeri
GTGTTGGTATTCCGTAGTTGGTATCAAAATAAATACGTCTAGTGGCGCCATCTATATTGAACTGTAACTATGTATGTGCTAAAAAGGAACAAATAAATCAGTCTGTTTCGGAAGCTTGACGTGTTTCTATCAGGTTATGGGCCCAGCACGATTTATTATGTAATTTAGGTTTTAAAAGCAGTGTTTGTGAACCATGTTTATTTTCAAAAATGTATGATGATGTAAAAATCATTATTGGGCTTTATGTTGATGATTTCTTGATTTTTTCAAATAATGATTTAGAGACACAGAAATTAAAGCATGTATTAAGTACAGAATTTAAATTAAAGGATTTAGGACCCGTTAGGCAATATTTAGGCATGAGAATAAATATGGACAGGAAAAGGTGTATTATTACTGTTGATCAACAACATTATATTGAACAACTTTTGTCTAAATTTAATATGTCTGATTGTAAACCTATTGATACTCCAATTGAGTCTAAACTAAATATAGGTAAGCCAGAAAAATGTGAACCTAACATTCCTTATCAAGAACTAATTGGAAGTTTAATGTACTTGGCGGTGTTGACTAGGCCAGACATAGCATATTCAGTTAGCTACCTTAGCCAATTTAATAGTTGTCATAGCGAAGTGCATTGGAACTATGCTAAAAGGATACTAAGATACTTACAAAGTACTAAACATTATTGTTTAAAATATAGTAATACTGATCTAGACTTAGAAGGTTTTGTTGATGCCGATTGGGCGAGTGATGCTTTAGATAGAAAATCCTATACAGGCTTTTGCTTTATTATGTCAGGATCAGCTGTTTCGTGGCAGAGTAGGAAGCAACAAACAGTATCACTGTCCAGTACTGAGGCAGAGTACACTGCTCTCTCAGAAGCATCAAGAGAAGCTGTATATTTAAGAAAGTTATTGTATGAACTTACTGATAGTCATTGTGTAATTCCTTTGCATTGTGACAATCAAAGTGCATTGAAACTGGCCACAAATCACCAGTGTCATAATAGATCCAAACATATAGATGTAAGATTTCACTATATAAGAGATGTTGTTAGAAATAAATTTGTTAAAATTAAATATATTCCCACTGGGGAAATGCCTGCTGACCTGCTGACAAAGGGGGTATGTTTATTAAAACATTATAAATTTATGAACAAGATAGGTATTGTGCCTATGTTATCCAAATAACTTGCTTATTTCGATAAGTGGGGGTGTTGGTATTCCGTAGTTGGTATCAAAATAAATACGTCTAGTGGCGCCATCTATATTGAACTGTAACTATGTATGTGCTAAAAAGGAACAAATAAATCAGTCTGTTGCGGAGCTTGACGTGTTTCTATCATAAAATTTAACCCTTTCATTCCCACATAAAATCATAGTTTCTAGCGTTGCAAATTAGAAAATTTTTGATGCGTGCTGTACTTAATCTGGCAAAGAAATTGTTTCGTTAACACAACCAATAAACTACAGTCTTCGTGTTCGGTGATCAGTGATATGAACCAATCAAAACGCAAAACGGCAGTAGCACGGTTTAAAAATCAGTTACCCAGAGTGAAGATCTTTGGGCACTGAGCCTCGCAGAGTACAGCACCGGTCAAATATAAGCTTCCCGTGCAACATGCAGACGATTATCTGCACTGGGCATGAAAGCGTTAACAATAAGTTATTGATATAACTAATGAGCCTACTTCCCTCTACGTGGATGCAAATAATGTTGACGAAGTTTTTAAAAAGGACATGATAGCATGGGTCTCGACGTTTCGTTGATGCGATGTCATTACTAGAGACCTGAAAAATTCGCGAATTAATTTCGGGACAAGCTAGAATTCGAAACACGCGTGTTAATAAAACTTCAGCCATTGGTCCACGCGGTGTTTGACACCTCCTGGAGAAGGCTGGCCCAACCGTCACCTTCTACTGTGACAGCAGACAACCAATGTGCAGTTGATATCGGCATATTTGTACATAAGACTGGAGAGTATAGCCTGCAGGTCATTGAACTCGCGAATTTTTCTGGTCTCTAGTCATTACAGATGCAACGAGAAACAAATGCAGTACCAGCGGGACAGTAACAAATACACAGGTGCCTAACCCGGGACTCTAATACAGAACGGACTCGTACTGTCAGGTGGCGCGCAATCAACTACATCACAGAGGTAGGATTCGGAGTGTCAACTGCGGCAGTAGCCCGTCTCAAGTTTTAGCAGACTGAGTACAGCAACTTCATATATCTGCAGGGGCATCATTTTGAAAACAAGCGAGGGAATCAATTACATCATCTAGGTTTACATGGCCTACAGTAGCACTACTTGTGAGCAGGATTAGGTGGAAACAGGTTGACTGGTTGGAATATGGCATAAAAACTTTAGCTTCTAATTTGGCGCTATCATATAAAAAAGGCCTAAAAACAGGCCCCGTATTAGGATATCTGATGCGTATAACAGATAATGGTAATATAAAAATTTTGGTTGCAATTTACCAAATTATTTAATAGACATTAAATTATTTAAATAATTTATAATGCACCATTAAAAAAAATATATTTGTGTTTTACTTAAATTATGCAAGTTTACATGGGCCACTGTAGTAGGTACTCTTGTGCAAAATTTGGTGGGATTTCGGATATGGCATAAATGTTGTATTTTATCACGTGACACTATCAACAAAGGTGATCTTACTGAGCAAATTTGATTCTTCTAATGACTACTCTCAGCAAACTAAGTTTAAATGAAAGCGGTTAAAATATTAATAGATATGACAAAATTATCTAAATGATTTATATGACTTCCATACTGTAAATAAAGCCAGACGCACTTAAAACATGGCCTACTCACGTAAAAAGTATAATGGAAATCTCTTGGTTGGTTCTGGACATATGGCATAAAAGCTCAGGTTTATTATGTGGCGCTGTTTTCATTAATATATTGGTACATTCCATGTTTGTCATAGATACTGCTACATACACTGAAGAGCCAAAAAAACTGGTACACCTGCCTTATATCGTGTAGGACACCCGCGAGCACGCAGAACTGCAGCAATACGACGTGGCATCTACTCGACTAATGTCTGAAGGTATGCAGGAGGCAATTAACACGATGAATACTGCAGGGCAGTCCACAAATCCAATCTGCGCCAATTTTAGAAAGGGTTGCACGCCTGTCACGTTTAATAATTCTCGTCAGTCGTCGTTTGTCCCGTTCTTTCACGATTTTTTTCCGGCCGCAGCGATGTCGAAGATGTGATGTTTTACCGGATTCCCGATATTCACGATACACTCGTGAAATGGTCGTACGCGAACATCCAAATGTTATCGCTACCTCGGAGATGCTTTGTCCCATCTCTCGTGCGCCGACTATAACACCACTTTCAAACCCACTTAAATATTGATAACCTGCCATTGTAGCAGCAGTAACCGATCTAGCTGCCGACCGCATCGCGTTACTCTGATTGGTTCCACACCTCTGTTATTTGCATACGCACGCCTATACCAGTTTTTTTTTTGGCTCTTCAGTGTATTAAAGTCGGTTGAATCTGTTTGTGAAATATGGCCTACTAACCTAAATTATTAACATGGCCGTTATTTTAAAGATATGTGACTACCTCCGTAAGTCATAGAAATTTAGATGGACTACAAAAGTATTACTTGTAGCCTGGATTTGGTGGGTATCACTTCACTTAATAGTTTCCCGAGATAGGGCATAAAAGCGTTATCTTTCATGTAGTGCTACCTTTCAAAATGGCTGACAATTTTTTTTATAAATTAGCTTCTTTTATGCTTGCATAGATACTGCCAGCTTACAAAGTAAACTGTGACGATTTTTTGATCCACTTTATACTGTTCTGTTTAAACAAATTACCTAGAAATATTTGTGCATTTAACACAAAATTCTGTAGAATTTCTTCTGTTTGTGTTGTTAGTATGTTACATGCACTACTTTTGCTCGTGTTTTAGTTATCATGTAGACTCAGAAAAAGTCCCACATTAAGAAATGTTTAAACAATTTCACCAAATCACGATTTTAACTCGTGAAAACAAAGTTACACGTTTCTGGCATTGAATTACCGATTTTATATCACCTATGAAGCGACATTAGCAAATTATTTTTTAATAGTACTTCATGACCGTCTTCCCTAAAATTAACTTATTTTTATTACTGTTATGCCGTCATCAACGAACATCAGTTAAATAATTGTTTTTTAATACGACGTTTCGTTCGGAATCTTCCGTCAAGTTGATGAGATAACGAACAAGAGAAGCGCTCATCTTAGGAATAATTTTCCATTCGCCCACGCGACCTTCCACTGTCACGTGAGTGTTTCACTTCATAGAGTGCCGCAATCTTACCTTAAAACTAAAGGAGAGTATGTTTGACATACAAGTATCACGACTTTTACCGTACAGATATCGTAAATAGCGCCGTTTTTTTTGCACATATTTTTTGTTCGGCATCAATAATTTCCTATGTATAAAAAGGAAAACTTCCACAAAACAATACGCACAGTGAACAAAGAAGAAATACGTATTTATAACTATATTGTCTAAATGTATGTAAAACAAAACATATTGACAAAGGAAAACATGATCTATACCTCGTGAATACACAAATTCCACATTAGGAGAAGCACAACATCTAAGAAAACATTCACGTCCTTCACTGCTAATTTGACAATGTCAAATTGAAAAGAAGTGCCCAGATTTGTAAATGTTAATTACTACTTTGTCCGGCGCACAAGAATTGTTTGATCAAGTCACGCTTTCGATTAGGCCACCCTTAATTAGGCTCGAAATTGATGATTCCGAGCAGGCAACACGCACGTAACGATGAGTCAGCCAACACTGAGGCTCCAAGATTAGAAGGGAATTTCTTAAAATGAGGGCAGACAATGGTAGAATGACATGTTCGAGAACGCAGAACAATGTGCCTTTAGCCTTTGTCAGAAAGCACAATTTTTTCCTCCGACTTCAAACTAATAGAAAATGTGTGTTTGTCACTACAAAACGTTTGTTTTTAAACTTGCAACCAAATACAGACATTCAATTGAAAAAAATAATGATTTGATTGTAGTCAGGTTTTAGCATTTTGTCGAGAAGTTCTGCTCGGCCCACATGTTTCTTGGTTTGAAAACCTTTACTTCTGGTTTGGCCAACAAAAAGTTTAATACAAGCTTATTATATATATATTTAAGTTTTCCAAAATATTGTTTATTTGTTGAAACTAAATCGGAATATTATTTCCTGTGTGTGTAGGAAAGGAATGGAAATATTTGGGTGGCTTTTAACAAAGAGGTCTTTAGAGCCGATGAGGGGGGGAATGACGCGAGAATGGGGCAGCGCCGGAATGAACGGGCGGGGTAAAAGGGAGGTCCCCGAGAAAACCCGCCGACCAGTGGCATCGTCCAGCAAGGTTCCCACTTGCGAAAATCCGAGAGTGACCCAGGCGGTCAACAAACGTTGAATTTTGTGACTTAATGTTCACGTGGGGAGTGAAGTTAGTAAATACGTCGTCTTACAACCCGCAGGCGAACTTGGTGGAAAAAGTCAACCGGAACATTAATGTGGCCCTGCGTTGTTTCCAGTTAGGAACACAGAGAGAGATGGACACCATTTTGTACAATCTTGTTCTGTGTTTTAACAACGTAATACATAGTGCCCAAAAGCGAACTCCATTAGCAGTCTTTTTGGGAAGGAAACTTTTGCATCCTCTTTTAAATGCATGGGCATTGCACTGCAGAGTCAAGCCTGCAGGTCATTGAACTCGCGAATCTCTAGCAATAACCGAAACCGTAAACTAAAGTGAGCACGAAAGGGTTGAAAGCCACGTTTGGTGTTCTCCTATGTAGAACTCCAACAATTGGTTGTAATTGGCTGCAAACTGTATAAAACTGGCGGGACACAGCCCACGTAGCAGCTCTCGCCTCTGCAGGTCGCGCTAATTGACGACAAACAGCGAGGAACCAACAGAAGCACCTCGCCGTCGGAGCAAGGGGCAGCGCGGAGTTCTGGGGGTGGCGCCAGGGAAAATGCCGCCAGATCCCGAGAACCACCCCCGCCTATCGGGGCCGCGCCAACCACGGTCAGATAAACAGCTCGGGGAATTAATTTTCGCTGGAACGCTTCGGATATTACAGTCGCCCCCAAAGTTGAGAGAGTTTGTTATAGAACTTCCCCCCTTCCCCCGAGGGCCTTGCGAAGCCAGACGCCAATTATAGCATCTCGCTACTCACCCACGGGCCGGGGAAGAAGGACGCGCCGAGGAATCCTGAAGCGCAAGGAGCCGGCGATGACGGAGGCGGCGGAGGTAAGTGTGTGTACCAGCTCGTTAGCAGTTCAACTCGGGATGAGTAATTTACTTTAGATTACCAATGAGTTGCCGCCCCTTCTCTCTCCTTTTCGTCTCCCTCAGACCACGTTTAATTAAACCCCGATGCAATTAGTTAAAATGTCGCCTCATTAATGCCCTTACCATCCCCGCCTCCCGCCTTTTTTTTTTCCTTCCTTACGCAGGCTTCACGCCGCTCGTAATGGAAAGCTCCTTCGCAAGTCAAGTGGCTACCGGAAAGTGGATCGGTGTCGCACTTCAACGCCGCTTCTTTTCTTCGTGTCTGTGGGTTCGAATCCATTAACGAAATAGCAATTTTTTTTTTTTCAGTGAGTTGTAATTTTATTCTACAGTTACATCGCCTCGAATTGGCAGCTTAAACAGTTTTTCCCCTAAACCAAATTAATTAAGAGTAGATTATTTACTATTACTGGTGAAAGTATTTATATCATTTTTACCACAATCGCAACTTATCTACAGCAATACAGAATGAAAAACAAATACCGAAATCAATCAAACTCAAACAAGCGGTAATGCATTTTAAACTTATGTACTAATTTCCATAAAATATAAGAGCGAGTTTAAGAACAGACCATAATAAAATATATAAATTTTTTTTTACAATTTTTAGTGGAGAAAAACGTTTTTATAAAAGTTGCTTTGTGCGTCTACAAGTTAGTGAAAAATGGACGTCTTTAAGAAATAAAAGAACCAAACTTAGACCAAAATTCGTAATTTATTTCCAACTGTATAAAAACACATACTGCTATTATTTATAAAAAAAAATGTCTATCCATCCTATTTAAACTTATTATTTTATTTTAGAAGTGTGCGCAATTTTTATGCTAATCTCTATTATACTAGTAACTGTGATAGGTTGTGTCTCTAATTATATTTAAAAAAAAGAATAGGTATTTAAAATATTTCTCAAAGACACCAAGTTATGTGCATAATGGGGAAGGAGAGGCCTTCAGCCCCTGAAGATGCCACCGCTCCCCCCCCCCCTGAATACGACTCTACTTNACCCTGAAGCAATCAGCTAGGAGCGCGCGTGTGTACACACACACACGCATGTACACACACAATAGCTTGCTGTTTCAGGCTTCTTAGGGGATGAATTTCAAGAGAACCTGAAATCAGTTTTTAAATATTTATATTGGTAGTGAGAAGGGAATTAAGCTGTCTCATCGGGTTGATGAGCTATTAAGGAGTCTTTAAAAACACATCTAACACCTTTTCAAACGCTTTGGGATTGAATTTTTAAAATCCTGAAACAATTTTTAGTCATTTCATTGCTATAGATACCCGGTTAAAGCAACGAGCACATACGACACCTTATCGGGTAAGTGAGCTATGGAGGAGTCCTCGAAAACACATTTTACCTCTTTTCACAATTTCAGAGACCCAATTTCGAAAAATTCTTTCTTCGTCGGTACTTGCGCCGTAAGGGGATGCCACCCCTAAGCCTTCATGGTTTTCGTCCAGCGGTTTGGACTATACATTGAAGAGCGAGTGAGTCACAGTCGGGACACTTCAGTTTGTACACAGAAATGTTTTTTTTTACGTGAGATAATTAATTTTTTTTTCAACCGCGCGGGGGTCGGGGAGAACCAAACGCTAACTGACGTGCACGTCACTGTCGATTACTTGGTTTTTACGATCGTACTGGGATCAGAACAAAACGCTAACTATCGATAACTTGGTTTTCATAGTCCTACTGGGATCAGAACAAAACGCTAACTATCGATAACTTGGTTTTTACAGTCGTACTGGGATCAGAACAAAACGCTAACTATCGATAACTTGGTTTTTACAGTCGTACTGGGATCAGAACAAAACGCTAACTATCGATAACTTGGTTTTTACAGTCGTACTGGGATCAGAACAAAACGCTAACTATCGATAACTTGGTTTTTACAGTCGTACTGGGATCAGAACAAAACGCTAACTATCGATAACTTGGTTTTCACAGTCGTACTGGGATCAGAACAAAACGCTAACTATCGATAACTTGGTTTTTACAGTCGTACTGGGATCAGAACAAAACGCTAACTATCGATAACTTGGTTTTCACAGTCGTACTGGGATCAGAACAAAACGCTAACTATCGATAACTTGGTTTTCACAGTCCTACTGGGATCAGAACAAAACGCTAACTATCGATAACTTGGTTTTCACAGTCGTACTGGGATCAGAACAAAACGCTAACTATCGATAACTTGGCTTTCACAGTCGTACTGGGATCAGAACAAAACGCGAACTATCGATAACTTGGTTTTCACAGTCCTACTGGGATCAGAACAAAACGCTAACTATCGATAACTTGGCTTCCACAGTCGTACTGGGATTATAACAAAACGCTAACTATCGATAACTTGGCTTCCACAGTCGTACTGGGATCTCGCGCGCCGAGTACCACGGTCACGCGGGGAAGATGGAAATAAAGTGTGTGTCGACCACCCAGGGGACGTCAAGAGGTCTTCACGACGCGACCTTACCAAGTCCCGTAGCCTCATTTCAACCGCTCGGGCGCGGAGCGTCTTGGCGCCAGTCGCTGGACCACAGATGCTGACGTCGGCGGGAGAGGACGAGAGACAGCCAGCCGTCGGAACTCCCCCAGCCGCCGTCCACCTTGGAGACGTGCGACACAGACAGAAAGGCACGAGGGTTGAAACAGCAGACGGGCAAAGCGGAACGTTGGAATACGGACCCACAAAGAGACGGGCGGAAAGAAAAATTGTAGAAGACATGACATGTCAAGGGCGAGACGTCTTTTAAAGCTGGCTGTCCATTAAATATTTGGCCATGCTATCATTAATATTCATAAATATGACAATAAAGGCACCCAGAAGAGACTAAAGTCATTTTCTACATGTTAAGCATATTGCACATCTTCTCGTTGTAATATTTAATAATAGTTTGAGAAAAGTACGAGAATGCGGAAANTTTAATAATAGTTTGAGAAAAGTACGAGAATGCGGAAAATTACTTTTAAAACACCAAGAACATTTTTGTAGCACAACAAATAAATTAAAGAATATTTAACAAAACCTTAGTGTGGAATGTCTAAAACTAATGTTGAATTTTAACAAGTAAGTGTTGTAGGCTCGAAGTTTTGAGCCAAACAAACAATTATGTATGCTTTCTAAAATAATGGGTTGTAATTATACAATATTTCAGATGTTGAGTTAGAAGGACATCTTGGCAATATGCGACCAACGCCCCCAATTTCGAAAAACCAAGGGAAACCTATTACAGGATGTGTCGGCCAGGAATCTAAGCCGGGTCCTTCCGAATGTGAGTCAAGTGGTTTTACCGCTGCGTTACTTCTCTCAGTAAGCAAATGTGATGGGCACAGAGTATAAAATCTGAGTTGGTAACTATTGTCTTCTGCTAAACCTTTTTTTAATGATTGTTTTTTTTACGCCTACAGTATAGTCTTCATTCAAATGTAATTACTAACACTGGAATAGATCTAAATACTAGAATTCAGGCAATGCGTCGATCATAGACGTATCCAGGATGTATCTTAATTACACGGACAAACTACTTCAGCAGGTTAATCACGAAAAAAGGTGAAAACATGCAACATATGATCTAAAGTGAATCGTTAAGACGGCACACATCTTTGAAGTTGGAACTGAAGCACTAGTTTATTACAAATACTGAAGAAATTACTTAAGATTGAACACTGAGTATCTGCATAATGTGAAAAGTTAATTGTGGCGTGCGGATTAATAATACATCTTTTAAATCCCGAGTTTGCTGTAGCGTATAGGAAAATAAGGGCAGTAACCGTGATTACATTCATGAAATAATTTGTTGACAGCGACAGATAAGTGTTGTGGTTTTTACAAATATTTGTTCCGTTACACATTATCCATAATGTTTTNAATTTGTTGACAGCGACAGATAAGTGTTGTGGTTTTTACAAATATTTGTTCCGTTACACATTATCCATAATGTTTTCTCCAATATTTGTAATAACTTAAGGTCCAACTTCAAAGGTGTGCACCACCATTACGATTCACTTTAGACTGAGGTAGTTTGTATATTTGCACCTTCTTTTTTCGTGATTATCCTGCTGCCGAAGTTAGTCAGTATAATTGAGATACATCATGTATGTACATATTCCCTTTATTGCTCCTGAAATGGTCATTAACATCGAGGTCTTGACAGCAGATGAGGTTCAAATGAGTTGAGTATGCAAGGGCTGGGAAAACGGGAGACCCCGAGAAAACCCACTGATTAGTGGCGTCGTCCTGCACGANTGAGTTGAGTATGCAAGGGCTGGGAAAACGGGAGACCCCGAGAAAACCCACTGATTAGTGGCGTCGTCCTGCACGATTCCCACGAGCGGAAATCCGGAAGCGACCCCGCGGGGAAGACGACAAAGGGAAAAAGTTCGTCATGTGAATTCCAGCTCGACGGTTGACGGGACTAGCGAAGTTGCTGAAATTCGATGTTATTTCACTGTCGCATCACTGCACGGGCTCTTGGCTTCGCAACAGCTGAGGAGGTAAGGCAGACACTGCGGTGGCTGACCGAGAACGAGATGTGAGAGAGAGAGAGAGAGAGAGGCGAAGGTGAACTCATCGGCATTACCGTTCCAGTCGTATGACGTCATCTGGAGGGCAATGGGACGGCAGATCTCGACGCACTGCATACAAACACCTCACACGTGTCCGCTCGAACGGCAATAACAAAATAACTGGCCGGTCATTTGGCTCTATCTAGCGTCGCGCTTCTGTACTCGACACAAAGTGCAGTTTCCTGTGGAATACCCACCGGATGCTAACACAACGAGGCCTGCACGTACTTGCAGGCATTCAAGACGACCTAGGAGTGGAGTCGCCTATACCCTATCCACTTGTGCACGAGCACTTGATCTGTTTATCTCTTATGTTCCCACTCATCACTGCCGTACTGGTCCACGCCGCTTTGGACAAACTCACCGTTCTTGGCAGCGCTCACTATTGGCTAGTCATCAACCACCTGTGTTGTGGGCGGGGGTGTTGATTTCGTCCCAATTCACTGTATTTTATTTTGTAATATGATGTACAATAAGTAGNCTGTGTTGTGGGCGGGGGTGTTGATTTCGTCCCAATTCACTGTATTTTATTTTGTAATATGATGTACAATAAGTACGGGCAGTGATATTTCGCGAAAATATTTCGAGACAAGATACAGTCCAAAGCACTGTAGGGTCGTCCACCTTCTTTGATTGGCTTAAAAATGTTCTGGCCCATGTTAACCGTTTGCGCACGAATCACGAAGGTTCAGTGTCGGAGTTACTTAGTCCTGAGTGGTTTGGTCAAAGACGGACACGGCACCAGCAGCCAATGGATGTATAACAACAGCTGAGGTGTGTATATAGTATTGAAGTCTACTGTGTGCTCCGATTTTTACGCGAAAACTCACTGGCCCTAATAATATGTCATGTCCTTTTGCGTGGTGATAACACAAATAAAGTTTGTATGCAGGAATATTATTGTTGTCGAGTTGAAGAGTTATTGTTAGAGCCCCGAGTATTTCGCTAATCCATTCGGTGGCGAGGTGGACTTCAAACACTTGTTCTCTTCTCCTTCCAGTGTGATTGTACAACAGTTGTTTGGACACGCCGTGTTTATCTGTGAGCCAGTAGTAAGCAGGAAGCAGTAGCGTGAGTTAGTATTGAACAGTGCTGTACAAGGGCCTCACTTGATCGCAGCAACCAATAAGCAAACGATAGTGTCTCCAGTGTATAGAGGACTGTGCAGTCTAACCTGCCGACACATCAATACGCGAAATACTCGTGGCCCTAGTCATTGTAAAGTTATGGTTGACACTAGCAGAATGATAAGTCTATATCCATAGAGTTTTGCTTACAAGGACAAATAAGTTTTTCACAATAGCGTTACCACACTTCATTTAAATGATACACGCCGCTGTCTTGACAGTGGCGTATAAGGTTCATGCAGTTTTTTTTCGATTTGAGAGCATCCTGGACTTTAACTATCCTATGTGCGTACCAGCATCTTTCCTTCAGTTCACCCAACGTGTCCATGATTCTGGATTTGTTGCACATGAATGATATTTATGACCGGTACTGTCCACAGCAAGGCACCAGTGCCCAGTTTTCCTTGTGGCTAATATTATTTGTGGAATTTTCTACACCTCTTCGACATGGATGTTTAATGGCAATGTCATTGAGCACGTGGTATGTTGTTGACTGGTTTCAAGACAAGTCATTGAAAAATGACACAATGGAAGTTGTACAACTACAGTGGCATTGAATATTTGTACAGTGACCATGCAGCAGTCCAAAAAAAAAAACACAATTTAAGATTTCAGTGCAATGAGTGGGCGTGATTTAACACATACTTCAATATGCGTCAATCAACACCAATATTGTGTTTATTAAGTCATACATTCATGTATTTTCACCAAATACTTGTAGTATTTTCCCAATTATTGAGACCATTTATGTATAATGACAAAACAAAAAAGTAAAATTACCAATGACGTTTATGTGCAAATTTACATTTTTTTACATTGTAGTGGCCGAAATTAATTTCCTGTGCGTTATTGGCACAGGTGTGTGTAGACTGCGTTTGAATGTGTTAGGTTATAGGGTAGGTAAATTCGGGTTACGTCAGATCTGTTAAGCTTTAAGTAAAACGAAGAAAGTGGCCAGTGTTGTGTTTGTGGACAACGAATAATTACAACAACTTGCTCGATGCTACCGGAGTGGTATGGGAGCACAGAGGTGACACAACTTACTAAGCAACTCAAAATCTCTGCAGCTGAATACCGCCAAGTCCGGGACGTATGTAAATTCCAGTTAAAATGCATCTTAAGCTGATATAAGCAAGTAATTGAGATTTCAGCTGGATAAAAAAAAATTGTTTGTGTTTGGCCATCACGGACAATGTAATATATTCATAGTATATTCGTTCGGCGTGAAAGGAAATTTTAAAATAAAATCAACACCTTCCAGTTGAAATTTTCCGTTTTTTTTTTTTTTGTTATCGTCAATTAATTATTCTGCTCTGCGCATGCAAGCCATCCGAGAATTGTCAACTGCAATAGTGACTTAAATTGTCATTTCGTACGACATCGGCAATCCAGGCTGAATAAAATCCAGTGCTAAACGCAGCAAAATCGTATAGCGCATTCTGATGTCAGGCTGACTGACACCTGCGGTACGGAGCAGGATTCTGCGCACTAGAGACTTGCGCTGCGGGAACAATATGAATGCCGGTAGATTCGTTTTCCTGGCGACGTCATCTTCAGCCGGCAAGCAACCCACTTCTTGTTACTAATGTCAGCAGAAAGCGACTGTGTACACCTGGTGTTTACAACATGTCCCCGTGACTTAGCAAAACAAAACCTAGAAAAAAAAAATGCTGCACTTTGGAGCACGCAGCTGCAAAACACACCGTTGTCACAATATTCGACCGCGGAAGAGATTCGGCGAGCGTAGGCCGAAACCCGAGTACAGAGAATACCGGAGAAAGCAACATCACGTATCGACTTTCGTCCGAAGAAAAAATGAACTTTGCAACTTCTGAAGGCTAACAAAGAATTAAGCGGCGTTAAGCTATTATACTATCACTGCAAGTATTTTTCAGGTACAAGATACGTCTGTTGTCGTTGAAAAGTTAGCTTAACTTCAAAGTAGAGTTCAAAATATACGTCATTTAGTAAAATTTGTTTGTTGGACGGTGTTATGGGTAATAATCTGTTCGCGGTTTCTTCACTGTTTTCTCAACCAATCTTTTGAAAAATCGCCTCGTGGATGATGTACTTGGTTTTTTCCTAAATACGTTATGTATTACAAGCGTTTTGTAATTACAGTAACATAAAAGTATTGTTTAAGTTGAACTTTCCTCCACATTTTATATATAAATTATAATATTTCATTTATAATTAATATTACTAAAACAGGGAGAAAATATGTGTGTTGGTAATGCCTAGTAAGAAATAGTTCTTATGCAAAATATCATTAGACTGAGTGCGCACGAATACGGTGCGCTGTTCCTTTGGTGTATTTTCCTAGACCCTTTTAAGCCTGGTTTGCATGAGGCGGAGGAATATCTTGGAAGTAGAACTTTAACAAGGGCGTCAGAAAAGTTGGAAGTAACTTAGAATGGATTATAATTGCTCATTGATAATAACCCCCAACAAATAATGAATTTTTACTACTTTTTTCACACCACTCGCACGTTTGTACACAACCCTTGCACACAAGTACCGGATCAGCGAATCCTGACTACGAATAAGAGAAATCNCTGACACCTGCGGTACGGAGCAGGATTCTGCGCACTAGAGACTTGCGCTGCGGGAACAATATGAATGCCGGTAGATTCGTTTTCCTGGCGACGTCATCTTCAGCCGGCAAGCAACCCACTTCTTGTTACTAATGTCAGCAGAAAGCGACTGTGTACACCTGGTGTTTACAACATGTCCCCGTGACTTAGCAAAACAAAACCTAGAAAAAAAAAATGCTGCACTTTGGAGCACGCAGCTGCAAAACACACCGTTGTCACAATATTCGACCGCGGAAGAGATTCGGCGAGCGTAGGCCGAAACCCGAGTACAGAGAATACCGGAGAAAGCAACATCACGTATCGACTTTCGTCCGAAGAAAAAATGAACTTTGCAACTTCTGAAGGCTAACAAAGAATTAAGCGGCGTTAAGCTATTATACTATCACTGCAAGTNAAAAAATGAACTTTGCAACTTCTGAAGGCTAACAAAGAATTAAGCGGCGTTAAGCTATTATACTATCACTGCAAGTGTACAAGATACGTCTGTTGCCGTTGAAAAGTTAGCTTAACTTCAAAGTAGAGTTCGAAATATACGTCATTTAGTAAAATTGGTTTGTTGGACGGTGTTATGGGTTGTNAATATACGTCATTTAGTAAAATTTGTTTGTTGGACGGTGTTATGGGTAATAATCTGTTCGCGGTTTCTTCACTGTTTTCTCAACCAATCTTTTGAAAAATCGCCTCGTGGATGATGTACTTGGTTGTTTCCTAAATACGTTATGTATTACAAGCGTTTTGTAATTACAGTAACATAAAAGTATTGTTTAAGTTGAACTTTCCTCCACATTTTATATATAAATTATAATATTTCATTTATAATTAATATTACTAAAACAGGGAGAAAATATGTGTGTTGGTAATGCCTAGTAAGAAATAGTTCTTATGCAAAATATCATTAGACTGAGTGCGCACGAATACGGTGCGCTGTTCCTTTGGTGTATTTTCCTAGACCCTTTTAAGCCTGGTTTGCATGAGGCGCAGGAATATCTTGGAAGTAGATCTTTAACAAGGGCGTCAGAAAAGTTGGAAGTAACTTAGAATGGATTATAATTGCTCATTGATAATAACCCCCAACAAATAATGAATTTTTACTACTTTTTTCATACCACTCGCACGTTTGTACACAACCCTTGCACACAAGTACCGGATCAGCGAATCCTGACTACGAATAAGAGAAATCAACTCAAATAGAATCACTCATAGCATAGTGACTAACTCGTGACCCGTTCAGAGCCTGTGTCCATGCTCAAGGATACACTGCATATGAAGGGTATTTATGGTCGGAATAATACAATAATACAATAATACAATTTTGCTGAAATAATCTAATAATGTCAAATTTGGTTTTTGTGCGAAACCGTCTACACCTTTGCAGTCATTGAAATAAATAATTTATTTTCTAACAGTGTCTGCAAGATTGAAACAAATCTTTTTCTCAGCGGAACAGTCTACTTAAATTATTTCTATCATTATTTCAGATGGTCTATAAATACACAAGATAAACCAACCAGGGTATTTGGAACGAAACTGACATGTAAAAAGCTATTAAGGAAGCTGTGCGCGTTGATCTTTGAACTCCTTAGACTTGAATTACACCATACCGTATGCAACTTTGTACAAGCATGTGAAAAAAAAATTGGGATCAGCTGAAAAGAAGTTAGGAAGATTTAGAACAGTGTTTATCCAGGTGCAAGAAGACCAACTAGTAGAATAAACCATAGTTAGTTTATTCCATGATCTGACGAGGAACGAGTTCAAGAAACTTGCCTTTAATTTTGCTGAGAAAAATGTAATTCCTCATCCTTTTCAAAATTGATGTGCTGCTGATGAACGACTATTAGGGTTTATGAACAGGCATCCAAATATATCTCTACGTTATCCAGAGCTTACTTCAGTTGCTAGAGCTAGGGGATTTAATCGTCTGCAAGTGTTTAAATTTTATAATTTTCTGCGAGAACTTGTAGAGGAGCATCATCTTGTGGCATCTCGTATTTCCAACGACAGGAATACGAACTACAACTAATAAAACACCCAAAAATCTATCTACGACAGGTAAAAAGCAAGAAAGGATAATTGCCAGTACTGAAAAGGGGAAAACTTAACAACTGCTGCTTGTTGATGCAATGCAGTCGGTTCTTTCTAACCACCATGTCTTATATTTGCAAGTAAACATATGCAGGGAAGGGTTCTTGATGATACTCCTCTAGGATGTCAAGATTCTTGTTCGCACAATGGCTGGACCAAGGGGGATGTTTTTCTTCAAAGGCTGCAGGCTGCAGTTCTTTGTCGAACAAGTTCGTCCTACCCCAGAAAGAAAGAAAGACCTGCCAATTCTTGATAATAACGAATCACACAAATACATTAAGGCTTTGGATTTTGCCGAAGAAAATAATGTTTTGTTTCTCTCATTTGCACCTCATACGACACACAAGATGCAGTCATTTCATATTGCAATTCATGGGCCTTTGAAATTTTGAAATTGTGTTCTGAACATGCAATTTGTACCCTGCCAAAAAAACAATCCTGAAATGATTGTAAATCGGTATGATGTTGGAAAACTATTTTCCTCTGTATATTTGAGAGTGGCAAGTGTTCAAAACGCAACAAGTTGATTTCGATGGCCAGGCATTTGGCCATACAATCCTCTTATTTACTCTGATGTTGATTATGCTCTAGCTTCTGTTACGAGATTGTCCATTATCGTTTGTATAGGTGGGTGGTATGGCAGGTTGGTCTTGTCGGTTGTTCTAGTTAGTTTTGCAGGATCTGGTCTCGACAGTAGCTAGTTTTATGCTCAGTCAATCTCGCCAGGAACCAGTCTTGGGTGGAGTTAGTCTTAGGTGAAGTCAGTCGTTGGCTAGTATGGCTTGTCGGTATGGATCCATGTTGTGACTAACTAGTAATGGTCAATTGTATGGACTGTGATTTTCATAGATTTTTCGAGTTCTATTTTATTGGAGTCAAGGTCAAGGTCGACAATAAGCAGCAAGATGGCTAAATCAACAGCTCCTCTGGCGGTGAAATCGATAATTAATACACTAGCAATACCTAAATGATGAAAAAGTAAACAAATGACAAACGGAGAAATGAATAATGGTGTGTGGAGTGCATTCTACAGAATGATTAACGCTGAGGGGGTAGGGGGGAAGAATGTTAATACTATGAGAAACATTGGTGACAGGTAGAACGAATGTGAGTAATCAAACAATAAATAACACAGTGGGGTAGCGAAGCAAACACAAGTAATCAACTAATGAGAAACATTAATGAGCGTCAGATTTCTGCTACACATGGTGCTGAGGGAACCTTACGGAAATGTAAGTTTTTTTTTATAAATTTCTTAAAATATTTTTTTATACATTTTAAAAATAATTTTTTTATTTTTTTGATCTTTGAGGTTTAGGTTATTCAAAGTCATGGATATAGGATCAAGGTCAAAGGTAAAGGTCATTTTATTTAATATTGTGGTTGGGTGATGTCATAACATGGTGGCTGGTCGGCTGTAGTCCCCCATCCCCTCTAAGCCAAAACATTCAAAATTTTTAAATACATTTTTTACTAAATTTTTTTTTAGCAATTTTTATGAATTATATTGATTTTTTTACATTTTTATCAAATGTTTGTTTTAAGATAATGGGGGTCATGATCACTGGCATCCAACATGGTGGTTAGATTTGAAAAAAAATTTTTAGTGACTTTTAAAAATTTTTTTTGGGTATTATTTACAACTTTTTGGCTTTAAGTTTATCAAAGGTAAAGGTTGAAGGTCATGGTCAAAGTTATCAACATATAACATGGCTGACGAGAGGGACACTGGCCGACTGTCGAGGGCCAGTCGTGTTGGGAGTTTGGTCGATCCACCTGACATCGAACCCCGGACCTCCTACATGTACATATTTAAATCATTTTTTTAAATATTGTTATATTTTTTATATATATTTTTTTAAATTTTACCATTTTTTTTTCATTTTTTATTTTTTGGGATTTTAAGGCTATTCAAGTTTATGGACACGTGGTCAAGGGTAAAGTCAGTATCCAATACGGCCGTTGACCGACTGGAATGACAGAGCATGAAGTCGGCCGGACGGCGCCTGGCGCCTTCCCCCTATCCCTTTGTACCCGACTCATCTATTTTCTACTACTTTTACTGATTGCAACACTGAGCTCGTAAATGAACACAAGACTGAAAGGGATAATTAACCAATAATTTCACCTGGTTTGCAGTTGGTTATACCGTTTCAAAGCATTGATTCCCAGTAAATTATATGAACTTATTCAGAAGTCAGAAACTTTATTTAGTTGAATTGTCAGGCAGCGCTGTTCCAGTGATTGAAACCAGAGATTCAGGCCCACTGTGTGCTCTTGTAACTGGAGCACTATTACATTTAACACCAAGGCAGTGCCTGTGTTCGTGGCCATTTACCAAATTTTTTGAAAGGGGAATTTTCTGTAGCGTCTTCAAAAAACGAAACTGGTTTTCACTGATAGCCGGGCAGTAAAGAAACAGTCTTGCACACATACAAAGAAGAAAAAAAGAGACAGTGAGAGAGAGAGAGAGAGAGAGAGAGAGAGAGAGGGAAAGAAAGACATAATAAGAGGGATATGTTTGATAAACATGACACTTTAAAGTTAGGTGAGGTGCCATTTAATATAACGAGACTTTCAGTATTTGCTTGCCGAATAGATATAAGTACTGTGTAGCTGATCACAAGCGTATAATTGAACGCAAGAACAATACTAACAAAATGCCATTCACCCAATTACTATATATAATAGTTGCATACGAAGAAATGTACGAGTTACTCAATTCTGCCTACGTTAGGAAACTGCCGTTGCAGTTAATACAATTTCCCTAAAAACTAAAATTCCCAGCACACATATTTAGTATGTTCTTTATTTCCGTTATAAATTCTGTTGTTTTGTTCGCACCCGATGATAAAAATAGCAAAGCTTTTGAACAGCGCGCCAACGTTTTATTTTTTGAATGGNATTACTATATATAATAGTTGCATACGAAGAAATGTACGAGTTACTCAATTCTGCCTACGTTAGGAAACTGCCGTTGTAGTTAGTACAATTTCCCTAAAAACTAAAATTCCCAGCACACATATTTAGTATGTTCTTTATTTCCGTTATAAATTCTGTTGTTTTGTTCCCGATGATAAAAATAGCAAAGCTTTTGAACAGCGCGCCAACGTTTTATTTTTTGAATGGTTTCTCTATAAAAGAAACGAGCATTAAAAAATGCAACAAAACAGACTCGTGTTATGAAAACATTTCTGTGCCAACATCGCTTGGCTAACGCTAAAATTGGTACCAAGCCCAATTCTTCTTCTAATTGGCGATAATTACAGCATTTTTTTTTTTATCTCGAAAGCATAAACGGATACACAGACATGAAAAATTCACGGTTTTATATTTTCCACTCTATTACTTCAATAAAATAATCAACTGAAATAAAATATTAATTTAACCTTTACACTCCCAGATTAATTTCTGGTTTCTGGCGTTGCAAATTAAAATGTGTTTGATGCGTGCTGTACTTAACCTGCAAAGAACTTGATTCGTTACCACTGCCAATAAGCTGCACTCTTTTGTGTTCGGTGACAGCGATATGAACCAATCATGACTTATAGCAGAATAACGGTTTAGGAATCAGTTACACACAAGGAAGATCATTCGGCACTAAGCCTCGCAGAGTACAGCACCGGTCAAATATAAGCTTCTTGTGCAACATGTTGACAGTTGCCTACAATGGGCGTGAAAGGGCTAATACTTATTGCTAGAAACCTGAAAAATTCACTAAATTCATTTTGAGACATGATTTAATTCAAAACACGTGTGTTTATATAACTTTAGCTTGTGCACACGGTGTTTGACACCTCTTGGAGAACCCCGGCCCAATCACCGCCTTCCACCGTGACGGCAGACAACCAATGTGCATTTAATATCAGCATATTTGTACATAAGACTGTAGAGTCTAGCCTGCAGGTCATTGAACTCGCGAATTTTTCCGGTCTCTACTTATTGCTTGTTTTGTTTCTTGAATCAAACGTACAAAAATTTTACACGGAAATTACTCAAGACAGTTCATCGCACATAACAACGTGTTTTGGGAAAGTAAAATCTCTTCAGTTGCGTACTTAACCNAAATTACTCAAGACAGTTCATCGCACATAACAACGTGTTTTGGGAAAGTAAAATCTCTTCAGTTGCGTACTTAACCCCACTTGTAAACGACGGGGTAGGTGTCGCATGTCGGAGAATACTGCGTGTAATTAAATTCACGAACGAAAACCACGTGCGCATGCTTTTCGCCTGAGAGATTCCTCAAGCGTATTCCCGGGGAACAGAAAAATATTTGAGGAGTAACCTGATCCCGAAGTCACGCTCGACCAGCGACTGCTCGGGGAAAATAATTTGTCTCTCTCCACATACCGCTCCGGCTATTGGGTAAACGAACCCCCAGCCAGTGCAGCCAACAGTGTGTTCCTAGCTTTCAAGCCCCGTCATTACCGCCGAGGCGAGGGTAATTAGTGTCTGTTTATATTACCGGGGGAATTACTGGAGAAAACCTTCCCCCCCCACCCCCCTACCATGCCNCGCGGGACTCCTGAATATTCAACAAAGCGGTTTTGAATTTCATGCCGGACCGTGAAATAATCAGAGGTTCCCTGTTTCAGCGCCGCGTCCATTAACATCTTTTCTCGCGACGCAACGCGACATAAAACAACAGCAGCGGTTCCCTTTCTTTGACGTCTGCAAATAATCGCCGGCTTTCCAAACACACCCCACACCACGAAATCGGCCTGTAATGTCTGGGTTAAAAAAAACAATTTCAGAAATCGCGCGTTTAACATCCCTGTAATAACTATCAATAAAATTAAACGTTTCAAATAGTTGAACGCAAGCCCAATAATCAAGTTCTGTTCATTTGTCAATTATCTGTTCTCAAAATTTTTTAAACATTACTCGTTTATAAATGTTTTCATAATTCTGTGGGAATCATTGTTTTTATGATTCTCGCCTTCTTGTATTACCAGAAGCATTAAAGTTAAATTTAAATTTTCTCCTGAGATGACAAAGACTAGTAATTTATTAGCATTCACTTATTGTTAATAAATCAATTACATCACAAGATAATACATGTAATAAATTGAAAGTTATCTTCGAGTCACAACAGTAGGAAGAAAATAATCAAGAGCTTTGCTTTCACGTCAATATCTCGTCTCGGGTGTCGCAACAGAAGATATTTTTTGTCCTTGCAAGTATTTATGTAAAATAACTTGCACAATAAAACCCATGTAAAGATTTTCTGTTGGTTTATGGCACAAGCAGTAACTATTTGAAAAATGTTGCCAACAGACAACAGCCAACAGCCAACAGCCAACAGCCAACAGCCAACAGCTTCGCCCGGGAAAAGACGGTGTCTATATTGATACTAGCTTCTGGACTCGTGCAGCAACGACCGTGATATTACCTCAACTATCAAAAAGGCGTAGGGGAACGAGTGTACTCACGGTAACATGTCAACGGGTTAAGTAAGAAATTGTGTTCTTGTAATGGCACGGTGTCGATTACTGTGCGCGTCAGTTTAGTTGGCAGACTGCAAGGAAGTTAAGTGCCTGCGTAATAATACTAATATTTCCAGTTAGAAAGATTGTTGAACTTCGGACTTTTTCTTTTACATGGCCATCCATAGGTGGAACCACGCATGTGTGACCTTCCACCCCTACAACTGTACCCTTTCTGGGAAATGAAGGGGTGTAAGGTATCCTTTACTTTTGCTGATTTTCCTTATATTTTTATTTTGTCCTGTGGCTTTATTTTGTAGGGCCACATTAATTATATATATATTTTTCATTTATTACGTGCGTTTCACTATGTAAGTGGTTTGCCATTTCTATATCTGTTCTTGCCCTTTACACTCTAAATTCGAATGAGTGGAAAACCACAGAGTCGCAGTGAAATTCAACTACTAGAATCAGTGAAAATGGCTCTACAGAACCAGTGGAAAACCACAGAATGTTTGAATGAAAAAATTTCATCACTGATTGAATTAGTGACGTGAAACAATTTCACTGATTGAATAAGTGACGGCCAACTGCTGCGGCGAATTAAATATTGTTTTTATCGAATTTAGCCCAATAATTACGAGAAATAAACATAATTGAGATAGTTTACTATTGATATTGCGCAATTTAACGTAATTTAAAAAAAGTAAAAGAATTTCTGGAGGTGGCCGGGATTGAACTCACACCCGTCCCACTTTGCTTTTAGGCCGTTACCTTAACATCTTTTTTTTAAAGTTGACTTTATTGACTTCATTGACTGATAAATTTGCCGTTGGAGATAGCGTGTGGCGTTTGACGTCGTGAGTGTGTTTTGCCGTGTGACGAGCTCAAGTTAGACCGACCTGATGACGTATTCACAGCACACGTGTGCGCGACAGGCGAACTGCAAATCTGCCGTGGAGGAACCGGGATGCGAACCCCCGACCCTCCGACTACGAGTCGGTCAACCTACCCCTGAGATATGGGGGCAGAGCACCATCTGCGCTACCAAATAAAGTTGATAGATAAGCCGCAAATACATGTGTTATGGTTATTTACCGAAATTGTGTAGTTTTAAATTGTATGCCTTTGAGTTTCGTTTTTGGCTTGATTGGCACCGTTAGGATTGTTAAAACGAATAGTGCATACGAGTGCACTCTCTTCATCACATTACATGCAGTTTAAACCTTCAAACAGAACGCTGTGATGGTTACATGAAAACGAAATGAAAGACGTAAAAACGGAATGAAAGACTGAATGTTCACGTTACCTCGTAAAATGGTGTTTTGAAATACGAAACAGGTTTTAGAGAGTATTTTGTATTGGTTTCATTAGTTTATTCGATGTTATTTCTCTTGATACACGTTTTTTAACGGTAATTTTTACGCGATGATTAACCGATCCACCAAACAAAAAACAAATCACGGAAAAATGTGCGGAAAATGTTATAGAATCAATAAGTGAAGGAATACTGGGAATTGTTTCACTGATTCAACAGTGAAATACACTGAAGTGACTGATGAATCAGTACTGTTAACTGATTGAAACAGTCGAACTTGGGAAAGGTGTTTGAATGTACACTAACTGCATTGTTACTGCTCCCGCAACCCCCGCCGGCCCCCAACTGAAGTGACGGGCACTGTGGGTGCGATTATTACTCGCTCACCTGCGTGTCGACGGCCCAATAACGCGAGCCTCGCTGCACAAGACGTAGCTGGCAGGCAGCCGACCACTGCACTTCGTACTATCCGACCAAGACAAGTGCGCAGCAGAGGAGGGGGTGAGACTCGAGTGTCGGCGCGGCTGTTGAGTAAGCGGAAGAACAACGGCGAGCACGGGGAATTACACGCCGTCATCTGCGATCGCGCGCACGCCTGTCCACGCGAGTCCGAGCAACTCGCACAGTCGGCAGCCCGCACACAGGCAAGTATCGACACTGTGACACGAGTCACTACGACAATTGACACCTGCAGCCGAGGAGGAGGGAGAGAGCAAAGGTCTGTCTGCGCTCGGGCCGTACCTGAGGATGTGAACGTGCCCGTGTCTCGGCGTCAAGGGACGTCACACTGACATAGTACCGAGTAGGGCCTGCGAATGCGTTGCCCACATCACTCTGGTTAAACCAAACCAGCGCCAAATAAGAAAGGAAGACCCCAGCCACCTCTCTATTAGTTTCTCCTCTCCCATTAATAAAGAGCATAGTACCCACCTATCTTCATCCTGTAGCATTTTCTCATAATGCATGTAATAATTTTTAATTATTTCCTGTCGAAAGGGTTTTTACGGTGTCTGTGCCGGTTTTTCCCTTTCTCTTCTAGATGTAGTTAGTTAACTATAAGTACATTAGGGAGGTTTTTCATGGCCAAACTCGGCCATGGGAAACCCAATCCCTCTTTGCCGCGATGCACGTCTCCTTGCATGTTCTTCCTTCCCTTGTAAGCGTATGGGGCTAGCCCTGAGACGCAATAATCCAGTTACTACCGCGGATTAATATATAACGCTTAGTTTTAGAGCAGGTTAGAAAAAAAATGCGTTGTCCTAAGCCGAGCTTTCGGAATCTGACACTAGATCGCAGTAAATTCGGCACATCGCTTGTTGTCACGTAGTGACTTTTAAATATCGCTGAATTATTGATTATTTAAAGTTTACGAGACGGGCGATTTTAATAGTTTTTCATCTTTGTGATTGTTGGCCCGACATTTTTTATTTTAAAAAGTTTACCAAACGACAACCAACAATTTTCTTTGAACTTTACGTTTTTACAAGATTCGTCCTTCGTATTAAATATTTCAGACTGAACGTAGACAGCACTAATTAGAATTTCTTCACGTTTGTCTTGAGAATGCGCACCTTGCAAGTCCATCCTTTACATTTACAACGTAAACATTCTACGAATGCGTGCAAAAGTATCGCAAGTCTTCTTTTACTTTCACCTTAGGACACAACTTGGGACAAAAGTTCGATTTTCGGAATACTTCGACTTGGGAAGCGTAACGCTGGGACAGCGTCACGACGTCAGAGAGTCGCGTGCACCAATCAGCGAATTCTTATCTCAAGACACGGGTGGTTCGGATAGCGTAATTTTAGACAAGTTTCCAAGAGAAGACGGAAGTGAGAGAACGGGGGCGACGACATATTCTCCGGATGCACGCTTGGCTCGGTCGAATAGCACCACGATAACTCCTGCCCCGCTCGTTGTTTCCACAAGGTGAATCGCCCGCCGGATGATCAATCGGGCAAGCGAACGAGAACCGCGCTTGCAAGCGGAGCACCGCCTGCCGCCACGGAACGAAGACGTGTGTGTCGCTTCGCGCATGCGCGCTGGATCGGAAAGCGGGAGGGGGGGAGGCATCGTCCGTCCCGGCGTGACGTGACGCGGTAATTAAATCAGATGAGTTACTCCCGACGGAAGACGCCGTCGTCGGCGGGGCCTACCCGCGCGGTGCCAGCCATGTTGCCACATGTTCCTCGCACTAATAACCTCCCCCACCACCCCCCTGGCACCAACCTCTAGCGAGGCCATTACCGTCAGTTGAGTCGGACGGGTTATAAAGTTACCGCAGGGCTCCCCCGCACACCCCCGGGTGCGCGGGCGGGGGTCGTTAGTTTAAATTTAACGCGGGCGAGCTCTCTGGCGCGAGGAAAGTAGGAGAAGGGGGGGGGGAGGCGGTGATGGCGGCGATAATTGTATGTTAAACGCGAGCTATTAATCTGGACGCCTAGCGTCACCTGCGGCACGCCCCCATAACGACCGATCAATCACGACGTCACGCGCCAGACGCCACATCAGCCTGCGAGGGGCGTGCGAGAGATTCAGAGGGTCGTGGAGGGGAGAGGAGGGAAGCTGGTTAAGTTTTTATTTCCGGTGCAACCGCGCAGTCACGCCCATCGTCGGGAAGAATCTCCAGATGCTGCCTCAACGCTTCTTTTTTTGACGAGCGAGCGAGTGAGGGGAAGATATTTTGGCTGCTCTTAACTTCGAGGTCTTGAGGGACGATGAGGGTGAAGCGAGGTGAGCATGGAGAAGCGCCGGAATGAAAGGGTGGGAGGAAACGGGAGATCCCCCAAAAAAAAACCCCCACCAACCAACGGCATCGTCCGGCACGATTCCCACGTGCAAATATCTGGGGGCGACCCCGCTGGCAAACGTACACGAACCTCTTCCCGCATTGGTGGAAGGCGAGTAGTCTAACCACTACACCACGGCGGCCCCTGCGCACAAACGAGTTGAGATCTTTCGGACACACGAGTACTTCGCGCTCCCGTCTATCTGGGGCTTTTTTCCCGCGTTTGAGACCGAGAAGCACGAGAGCGATAAGGATGACAATGCCACGCGCATCAAGTGCGTCATCACCTCTAAGCGCAAGGATCTGAACTGGCGTACTGTGTTCTCGCGTCGTTGTTAAGAACCGCCTGAATATCTCAACTTATCTCATTCGCAGGTAGCATCATTTCTCGCAAATTAGATATGTAACGGAAAAGGCTGTGATTAAGCCGACCCTACACGATACCTGTTTTCTGCTACCTCCTGTTACACCCATGGGCAATACAAAGCGTCAAAGTTTCCATAGCATAGGAGAATAAATAATGCACCAGTTCATAGCCACACGTTACCTTAAGTGCTAACAGTGTGTTGTAATGGCGGGCAAAACAACTGCACATGGCAGACAGTTCGTAGTTGTCAAGGGTTCAAATGCAATCAAATCTTATCTGTAGACCCATTTTGGTGCATCCAAAAATTACGAAGATTGTTTTTTTTTTTTTTTCCCCTGAAGACTGGATATATTTCAGTTTATGAGTACGAGTGCTATTAGACTAGTGTATGGAAAACTATTGAATAACGGCACTGCTTATGTATGGAAAACAAAGTATTCGCATATTCTGTATGACGGACATTTACGCCACCAATTTAAAAAAATGGAAATTATGTAACTCTTTTTCTCTAACAAGCATAATATTAAATCTTGTGATTTCCGTAATTATACTGGCTTCTACGGTTAGAAGGCCAAAATAAGACAAAAAAATCACAACACTAAAAATAAGGGTTTTATGCGTGTCAGTTAAAATTATTTATGCTACACAGCTTAAATGATCTACTTTAAAAACTAATATATTTGATTAGCAAACAACACCACAACCATTCGACTGCATTGTGAAGTTACTTGCGCAATATTGCTTTTAGACGAACGGATCCTAGAAATAAACGTTTTCCAACAGCAACATAAGTTATAAACAGCAAAATTATATCGTATAAAATAACTAAAAAATTTTGTTATGCAACGGAGACTTGAACTCTATAATATTATACACCAGTCAACAATTTCTCTGAACATACACAACAACAAAATATTAGTTGCAGCTATTGTCATAACTCAGTGTGATATGAATTTTTTAATTAATCTACTTTTAAACCAGACGATACCAATACACGCTGGAAGACAAGATACGGTACACATCTCGGCAAGCACTAATTACACGAACGTACTTGTTGACGAACGCCACCTGGCGGCGTCAGTTGTAACTGTCTTCGGCTATTGCGTCACAGCGTCAGATTTAACANGAACGTACTTGTTGACGAACGCCACCTGGCGGCGTCAGTTGTAACTGTCTTCGGCTATTGCGTCACAGCGTCAGATTTAACATACCTGTTATTACGAAAGTGGTAAATCACTGACACCGTATGCATTAATATTCAGTTTATTTTCGAAAAAGTCTGAGGTATGGGATACACGACGTCCCATCCTATATCCACCAACACAGCACAAGACAGTCGTATGAACACAGAAGTCAATATATGTATAGGAAAAGCTCTCTTTAATTGTGTTCCAGCACCATTGGCCCAAACATCAAACACAGAAATATTTAAAAATAAAATGAAACAAACTTCCTTCCTTGACAACTATTTTAAATACGCGAGTAGCAAAAACGTTTTGTAGAGTAACTCTGGTAGAGATTGAAAAAAAAAAAAAAAAAAAAAAAAAAAAAAAAAAAAAAAAAACTACATTATAGTTAAGTATAGTTGATAGTGGAATATATATTGTATTTTATAATGTGCTTCATATAAAGGTATAGTTAAATGTTTGTGTGTGTTTGTGCCACAGTGACTCTTTAAAGAAAGGAGACTGACGAAGTTTGCAGCCCGTAACTATAAATGCTTTATTTGTGTTATAAATTTGTATATTTATTAAAGTAGAGCGTTGGGTAATTGTTGCTGTCCTACAGTGTATAGGGTTAGCGCCTGTTTATTGTCGATTTGTTAAAATTGTATGTACAGTACTACACATGTTTCTACACTGAAGAGCCAAAAAAACTGGCACACCTGCCCAATATCAATGATGGTCCGTGTTGAATAGTTCGCACGCTGGCACTTGTCGATGCCCCAGCATTTAAATCTGCGCCAATTTGAGAGAAAGGGTTGCACGTCTGTCACGTTTAATGATTCTCGTCAGTCGTCGCTCATCCCGATCGTTCACGATCTTTTTCTGGCCGTAGCGATGTCGAAGATTTGATGTTTTTACCGGATTCCCGATATTCACAGTGCACTCGTGAAAAGGTCGTACGCGAAAATCCAAATTTTATCGCTACCTCGGAGATGCTATGTCCCATCTCTCGTGCGCCGACTATAACACCACGTTCAAACTCACTTAAATATTGATAACCTGCCATTGTAGCAGCAGTAACCGATCTAGCTGCCGACCGCATCGCGTTACTGTGATTGGTTCCATACCTCTGTTATTTGCATACGCACGCCTACACCAGTTTATTTGGCTCTTCAGTGTATATTTCTGTAATGGGGATCTGCAGATCACAAATAAAAATTAATTAATTAAAATCCATAGGGGATAGTTTTTTGAGCTTCAGGTGACGGGAAATCGCGCACGATGCAGGGCAGTTGGCAACCTTATTGAAGCGGCGCTGCAGCCAGCACCGCCGTGGGATGTTCCCGTCACAGACTGGCGGGGTGGTGGGGTCACGCAGCAGGTACCAGTTACCAGGAAGAGAGCGACCCGGGTCACGGCGCCGCGTGAAAGGTAATAGGATAGTGCTCTTCGCGGAATGTGAACGCGCTCCTTGTCGAACACGCGGACAAACCATATGCTAAAGATGAGGTAGAGTGATCTCGCTGGCTGCGCACAAACATTCAACTGCTTTCCTGCCAACATGTCTAGCGAAAACGGCGTGGATTGGATTTGAGGTTAGAATACTGATTAGTTGAGAGAGAGAGAGAGAGAGAGAGAGAGAGAGAGAGAGATATGTTTGTGCCGATGAGGGTGAAATGAGGTGTGGAACAGCGCTGGAATGAAAGAGCGGGGGAGACGGGATATACCCGAGAAAACTCCCCTACCAGCGGCATCGTCCGGCACGATTCCCACTTGCGAAAATGACCCGGCCGGAGATCGAATCTGGTTCGCCTTGGTGGAAGGCGAGCACTCTAACCGCTCAGCCACCGCAGTCCAACACTTATTAGTAAACTAGTACTTGGAGATGTACTGTGTCTAATTCCTTTAACGAGCTTGTAATGCAGTTTGATTAAATTCAAATTTATAAAAGTATTTTATTTATATAAAAGTGCTTGTCTTTTGAAAATTGATACATAAACAAACGTGTTCATCACTGTTGACCATGTGGCTTTGACAGTTGTGTTCCTTTGGGGCAGGTCAGTGTTGGGCACATGCGCAGAAGACGAACGATCGGTCTACCTCGTCTTTAATCTGTAGGACAAACGACATGCAGGAACTGAGTTACAGCCATAACAATGCAGTAAGAACGATACATTTCATTCGCTTCTATATGCAGTAAAATATTTTTCTACGTGTTGCAAATAGTTATTTGGAAACTACTTTCCAAAGATTTTCGTGTAACTCTACAGCTGAAATATTGTAGTCTTACAACTCATTGTTTTGTGGATCATACGGTATTGTTTATGTAGCTCTGTGTTTATAATCAACTCAAAGTCTACAGTACTTGCTTGTTTTATTTCGACATTAGTTTTATACATTCCATATCAATTTTTGTGTGGAATTTTCTCCAATTTACATGTAGTGTTACAAAATTAATCTTGGCCACTAGTTTACAAAGAAGTCTTTGTAAAAATAAGGAAACTTTTACAGTGCACGGTGCTCGCTTTCAGAGCATTTATAAGTTTTATTTGGATTTACTGTTGTGCCTATCCCACAACTTGCTCTGTGCAGTCTGCTTCTGTCGCGTACCTGCCACATTATTCATGTGCCAGCTAAGAACGAGAACCTGTCAAGTTTTTCGGAATGTGAATAGGCCTATATTACTAATGTGCCAACTGTTACACTCACGTGCAATAAAAAAAGGAACACAATTATGTAAACGGTAAGTCCAAATATTTGAAGGTAATTTTTTAAAACGCAGGTGAATACATGTAACTATAGTTTTACTATACCTCGCTTACTTACTGCAAACATGTCACTCTGTGTCNAGAGAGAGAGAGAGAGAGAGAGAGAGAGAGAGAGAGAGAGAGAGAGAGAGATATATATATATATATATATATATGTTTGTGCCGATGAGGGTGAAATGAGGTGTGGAACAGCGCTGGAATGAAAGAGCGGGGGAGACGGGATATACGCGAGAAAACTCCCCTACCAGCGGCATCGTCCGGCACGATTCCCACTTGCGAAAATGACCCGGCCGGAGATCGAATCTGGTTCGCCTTGGTGGAAGGCGAGCACTCTAACCGCTCAGCCACCGCAGTCCAACACTTATTAGTAAACTAGTACCTGGAGATGTACTGTGTATAATTCCTCTAACGAGCTTGTAATGCAGTTTGATTAAATTCAAATTGATAAAAGTATTTCATTCATATAAAAGTGCTTGTCTTTTGAAAATTGATACATAAACAAACGTGTTCATCACTGTTGACCATGTGGCTTTGACAGTTGTGTTCCTTTGGGGCAGGTCAGTGTTGGGCACATGCGCAGAAGACGAACGATCGGTCTACCTCGTCTTTAATCTGTAGGACAAACGACATGCAGGAACTGAGTTACAGCCATAACAATGCAGTAAGAACGATACATTTCATTCGCTTCTATATGCAGTAAAATATTTTTCTACGTGTTGCAAATAGTTATTTGGAAACTACTTTCCAAAGATTTTCGTGTAACTCTACAGCTGGAATATTGTAGTCTTACAACTCATTGTTATGTGGATCATACCGTACTGTTTATGTAGCTCTGTGTTTATAATCAACTCAAAGTTACAGTACTTGCTTGTTTTATTTCGACATTAGTTTTATACATTCCATATCAATTTTTTTGTGGAATTTTCTCTTATTTACATGTAGTGTTACAAAATTAATCTTGGCCACTAGTTTACAAAGAAGTCTTTGTAAAAATAAGGAAACTTTTACAGTGCACGGTGCTCGCTTTCAGAGCACTTGTAAGTTTTATTTGGATTTACTGTAGTGCCTATCCCACAACTTGCTCTGTGCAGTCTGCTTCTGTCGCGTACCTGCCACCTTATTCATGCGCCAGCCAAGAACGAGAACGTGTCAAGTTTTTCGAAAAGTGAATAGGACTATATTACTAATGTGTTATCTGTTACACTCAAGTGCAATAAAAAAAGGAATACTATTAAGTAAACGGTGTGTCCAAATATTTGAAGGTAATTTTTTAACACGAAGTTAAATACATGTAACTATAGTTTCACTATACCTCGCTTACTTACTGCAAGCATGTCACTCCGTGTCTCAGCTAAAAAGAGTGCACACAACAGTGAGCGTTATTTCGCATTGCCCGGCGAGAGGCCTCTTTCGTATACTATCTCTCACTCGATTTTNGGGGGGGAGGTTTACAAACAAAACATACTATATAAAAACGTGGAAGATTTTAACAGCACTTATACAGGTTGTCAAGTAATTCGCGGATACAGAATGTACCACACGAATCTGTGATCAAAACAAAGTAGAAAATACTCTTTGGTAAAAATGCATAAGAACCTTCGTTTACTAGAAAAACGACATGAAATGTCCAAAAACCAACGTAGCAAACATGTGGTATTCCAGTTATATAAGGGCGAGGTGATGTGGCGATGCTGCAGCTAATGACGGTGGTAAGACATACGGCGAGGGAACAAGCATAGCTGAGTAGTGCCAAGGAGGCCATGGAGTTCACATGCAGTGAGTACTGGGACTTGGCAATAGCCATGAGTGCATCCGGCGGCCGAGCTCCGTGCATGCCGCATGCATCCGACATGCGGGAAAGTGCATTGCTATGGCAGAGCAAACTTAGAACACCTGTTATGATGTTTCTAAGTTGTATACGCTGCTGCTTAACGTCCAATAAAGTCATTTGATCTACTTTAACGTTGCTTTTCCCGTGTTTTTTTTTTTTTTACCAAAAAATATATTCTACTGGATTTTGATCACAGATTCGTGTGGTGAAGTCCGCATCCGCAAATTACCTGGCATCCTGTATCTGCGAATATATGCGTCGATGGTCAAAATAATAAACTACCCCGAGTCTTGTTTCAAATTTAAACCCCCCTTTCCAAGGCTCAGATTGATTTACCGCCAAACGCTCTTAGAGAAAGCATTGAAAACGTATGGCCAAAACTGCTATACATTGTAAACCACAAACTAAAATAAAAAGCTGTTGAAACCAAAACTTTTATTGAGATATGAAGCCTTGACAAAATTTAACCTATCCGTAGGGGCACTCGATTTTCGCAAAAAGATTTCACGACTTGGATCTACTTTCGTGATTGGATGAATTACCCCTTACGCGTCTTAGTTTCCTGCCTGCGAATTATATACATACAGTATCGGAGTAACCTGATTATGATGGGCTCACTCCAAAAGGCAACGTTTTCTCACGAATGCCAGCGGCCTATTAGGGAAGGGAACGAGCTCTAATAGCCGTATTGAAATCTACCCTTCTTGCCCTACATATCCACGTCTGAAATAACCTCAACTTCCACGTGTAAAAAGAGCAAGAATGCTACCAGAGACCACGAGAGAGATCAGCAAGTATACAACTTCGTCATCTCGCCGTTTCGCTCTGCCCAGCAGGACTGAGAACCTGTTACACACCTGCAGAAATAGGCGGGGCGAAACACGCACAAAACGTAGTATAAATTGGGACTCCCGAATTCCGCGAAAATATTCACGCGCGTGTTAGGTTTCAATACACTATGGACATATCAACAGTTTTCTTTTGCTTATCGGTAGAGACCTGAAAAATTCGCGAGTTCAATGACCTCTGGGCTATACTCCATTTTCGTATGTAAAATCGTGCAAATACCACTGTTAATTGGTTGCTTGTTTTATTAGCGAAAGGCGGTGATTGGGTCTGTATTTTACTGTCTGTTTATTATAGACTCGGAGTTGTCCAGCAGGTGTAAACTGACTGGCGGACCAATAGCATAAGACATACAAACGTACGAGGTTTTGAATTCTAGCTTGTCCCGGAATGAAACCGGCGATTTTTTTCAGGTCTCTACTTATCGGTCGCGTGTGCTTGCGTGAAAACATATTCGTACTTCGCCGGCCAATCAGCATTAAGTTTCTCCTGTGGTGTGCGTCTGTGATTGGCGAGCTGACACACAAAGACGCGTGACCCGGTGAACATACAACCAAAAAAGTGGATCAGTGTTGTGAAGTACGACTGGTCCTGGAAGCTTTTCACGAAGATCGCGTGTCCACAAGTATAAAAAATGAAGTGCTCAACATGAAGGCGCCAGCAATGAACAAACGACAGCACCCGAGGGAACGTACAGCACTGTCCACAAGTTCAAAGTATTCGCCGCGCCGGCAGNAGCATTAAGTTTCTCATGTGGTGTGCGTCTGTGATTGGCGAGCTGACACACAAAGACGCGTGACCCGGTGAACATCCAACCAAGAAAGTGGATCAGTGTTGTGAAGTACGACTGGTCCTGGAAGCTTTTCACGAAGATCGCGTGTCCACAAGTATAAAAAATGAAGTGCTCAACACGAAGGCGCCAGCAATGAACAAACGACAGCGCCCGAGGGAACGTACAGCACTGTCCACGAGTTCAAAGTATTCGCCGCGCCGGCAGTTGGAACTCGAAGCACCCGTGGTGGCTGCCCACGCGTATTCATGGCGCGCTGTCACATGTACTTGTGTTCGATTTGCTCTCGCGTCTCGCACGCACACTCGGCAGGCGGCTCGGTCCAATCACAGTTGGCCGTGCACCAGTTGGCAGAGGGCTCGCTACGGACGGAAGTCTCACAGCGGCACTCCGAGTAGCACACGCACGCCGCTGCCGGGGGAGAGGGGGGGAGGCACGGGGGCTCCTTATTAATTGCGGTCAAACGAGCGGACGCCAACAATGTATGGGTTCTTGGGAATGCAGTAAGGAGCGTAAGGGATATGAAAGACGTTTATTTATAACGCTCCAACGTAACCTGTTTTGCGAGCTACCAGGGTATCGACAGGAAAAGAAACCGAGACACATCCTTTCCGAGAAGAGAAACTAAACCTACTTTGAAGAGCCAGAAAAAAAAAACTGGTATATGCGTGCGTATGCAAATAACAGAGGTATGGAACCAATCACAGTAACGCGATGCGGTCGGCAGCTAGATCGGTTACTGCTGCTACAACGGCAGGTTATCAAGATTTAAGTGAGTTTGAACGTGGTGTTATAGTCGGCGCACGAGAGATGGGACATAGCATCTCCGAGGTAGCGATAACATTTGGATTTTCGCGTACGACCATTTCACGAGTGTGTACCGTGAATATCGGGAATCCGGTAAAACATCACACCTTCGACATCGCTGCGGCTTATCGTGAAAGAACGGGACAAACGACGACTGACGAGAATCATTAAACGTTACAGACGTGCAACCCTATTTATATATTCGATTGACCTTAAAAAATGCGGGGGATTTCAAGCACATTAACGAGATATTTTTAATTATTAGTAAACTGAAGGATCGGGGATATATCGCATGATGTTATGAACTGCTTTCTTCTGAAATTGTAATAACAAAATAATTCTAATAAATTATTATAATAAAACATTAGGGTTTTCTTTATTTTTTTGTGTCGTAAACGTTTTCCCTCGCAACTTTAAAATAGTTCTGTGGGGACTACTAATCTATTAACAGAAAGATCTAAATATAGAATGATAATAAAGACTGTGGGTTCAAGTTTATCGAAGGTGATGGGCATGGGGTCAAGGACACAGATTTAATGTCAAGGTGAAGGTCACCTAGATCTAACATGTTGGTCTAAGTCATCAGTGTCACCCAGGTGTTGAAAATGTAAACAAATGACAAACGATAAAACGAATATGGTGGGTGGAGCGCATTCGACAGAATGAGCCATGGAGAGGGGGGTAGAANACAAATGACAAACGATAAAACGAATATGGTGGGTGGAGCGCATTCGACAGAATGAGCCATGGAGAGGGGGGTAGAAGCCAACCGACTAATTAACAATGAGAAACATTGAAAAGAGGAGGGGAATGTTAGTACAATATTATTGATTGGAGGGGTCAGTCGTCTACTGGACATGGTGCTGTGGGGGACCTCCGGAAATTTAAGTTAAATTTTTTTTTTTAATTTCTAATAATATTTTTTAATAATTTTTATAAACAATTATTTTGGGGATTTTTGACAATTTTTTTTGGTTCAAGGTAAAAGGTTACTGGGTAAAGGTCAAAAGTCAAGGTCACGCGGTAAACGTCACCTGGATCCAATATGGCGGCTAAGATGGCTGACAGAACAAAGATGGCTGATGGTTGGCTATGGCTCCGATTCTGGATCCAGTGTATCTATTTGGCATACCTGTGTCTATAAAACCAGAATGCCCACCACTGCTCTGCCCTCTAAAACGATTCCCCAATTCCTTCCGATGGATCGAGAAGTGCCTTTCGGGGGATTGTTTTTGCAACTGGGAGGGTCGGTGCATTTTTTTTGAGGGAAAAACCGGAAATTTTGCGGGAAAAATGGAAATTTTGAAGGGGAAAAAAGTAAATTTTGAGGGTAAAAGGGAAATTCTAAAATGGCGGTGGCTGGCTTTGGCTGTGGTTCCAGGTCCCAATGTGCCCGAATCAGCATAATCATTCTACTTACGTCGCTTTGAAAAAACAGCTTTTAACCATGATGGAGTGCTCTGGAAGCATAGTATGAAGTGTTTGTTATGTTCGTAGTTCGGCACATTAGACGCACGATTTATAGTTTCGTAAAAGAGAAACCTGGATATCATACACTGCAACGCAGTTCGAGCGTAAGGCAGGCGGCCCTGCTATACAATAAAACCGCTACGCTATTTCGTCTCTCCCTACTTATGTACTGAATTTACAGGTTGTTTTAAAAAAACTGCGACCCAATTGAAAGAAGAAAGTCAAATGTACATGTGTTTGAAATTGAGCTTGTCCTCATCGGTAGAGACCTGAAAAATTTGCAAGTTAAATTACCTGCAGGCTATACTCTACAGTCTTATGTACAAGTATGCTGATATTAAATGCACATTGGTTGTCTGCTGTCACAGTGGAAGGCGGCGATTGGGCCAGCGTTCTCCAAGAGGTGTCAAACACCGTGTGCACCAATAGCTAAAGTTGTATCAACACGCGTGTTTTGAATTATAGCATGTCTCGAAATGAATTAGCGAATTCTTCAGGTCTCTAACTGCAGGCTAATGAACGTACAGTATATGTGTAACCTAATTCTGATTGGCCAGTCTAGTAAGAAAATGTGTTAAACTCAGAGACACACCGCCAATAACCAAAATAATGCTGCTGGTAAGTCCGTAGGATACTAAAGTCTAGCAAGTGCGGAAATCATTTCTCTAAAAAAACAGGTAGTCCCACTCATCGGTTAAACGAACGGCTTTTCTTTTTTATAACGGCAGTGAGACGGGACGAGGTCGTTCAGCTGAGCGCTGCGATCGCTCTCGATGTGCGTGACGTCACCGAACGGGCCGATAACACCGCAGCGCAGTTCGAGATTCAGTCACGACCACTTAACGGTACGCGAGAAGATCATGCAAAAAGAAGAAGAAAAAGGAGTTAACGTGCGGCCTCGCGCGAGAACAGGTTCGCAAACGGCAACCTGCCGACTTTCGCACGCCGCGGTATAGTCTCAGGTTGTCCGCCATCGTGTGAATGAGCGTGGTGCGAGCTTCGCAACCTCTGGTGCACCGGGGCAACTAAACACTTCACCACTTTCATATCCGCAATCATCTATAATTAGAGGCCGTGATATTTCGCGAAAAGATTTCCAGACAAGATACAGTCCAAAGCACTGTAGGGTCGTCTAGCTACTTTGATTGGCTAAAAAATGTTCTGGCTAGTGTTAACAGTTTGCGCACGAATCACGAAGGTTCAGTGTCGGAGTTACTTAGTCCTGAGTGGCTTGGTCAAAAACGGACACGGCACCAGCAGCCAATGGAGGTATAACAACAGCCGAGGTGTGTATATAGTATTGAAGTTTACAGTGTGATCCGGTTTTTACGCGAAAAGTCACTGGCCCTATCTATAATTTATTCTGTTGCTAATTAAACATGTTTTGATGCGGGCTGTGCATAAGCCGGCAAACAACTTGTCTCGTTAACATGACCAATAAGCTGTAGTCTTTGTGTTCGGTGACAGTGATATGAACCAATCATAAGATAGCCCAGAAGCCCGGTTTAGGAATCTGTTACCCTCAGGTAAGATCATTGGACACTGAACCTCGCAGAGTACAGTTCCGGTCAAATATAAGCGTCCTGTGAAAAATTACACGATTTTATACTATCAGCATGAAATGGTTAAAGGTCATCCTTTGTAAAATATTATAAACGTCTAAATATCATGTCCGTCCGTAAGTAAGCATTGCAAGGCCGATGGGGAAATAAACATAAACTGCCTTCACGGGTGTTCTATTTCCTCAGCATCTTCAGTGCGCACTATGAGGTTTTAATACAACAAACTGTGGATGTAGTATATAACACAGTTTTTTGCAGAATAAATATTGTAAAAAAAAAAAGGACACTTACAGCGATTTCCGCTTACTTTGACACTTTTCAACGACTACATTTGTTTTTCAATAAAATGTTTTGTGAATTGGAGTTAAAACTTCGACTTTTATTTCTGTCCTGAATCAAGATGCACATTTAATTCTAGATAGTTTTTTTTAAAATTAGAATGAGCACGACTGTTTACAGTGTAACTCATATGACTACTGGGGAGGCACTTTAACAATTTTGAATGCGGCAGATATTGATATACGATCAAGAAAATTTAGAAATGAGTTGCTTATTTAAAATGGTCGGAAATTCATTACGCAAACTACAGACACAGTTTCTTTGAACCAATAGTAACACAAACGTTATATGTACTTATATCCGGAAACATATTTTTATATCACAGATTTGTGTTCAAATTTGTGGCTTACAACACCTGACGAACAAAAANCGTGTTATATAATTTGCATAGGAAATAGGCGTGCGACACTGCATTTGTTGTAACTTAGTGTCGTGCGCCTACGTCTTAGGCAACTTGTCATACACGCATGATCACACCGCCTTGTACTCCAGGTTTTGTATGACGCAAATTTCCAACACAATTATTTTATATAAAAATACGTTTCCGGATATCGTAAGTGTAAAGGGTTTTTTGTGTTACTATGGAGTTTGGGCCCTGAGTTTCCTAACACGTGATGTATACACCAGTTTTGTCAGTACCTAGGGTCACCTGTTTTTCGGGGAAAGATTTCAGGAAACACGTTACTTCAGAACTAATTTCGTGGTCGGGTGATTTCAACGCTCACGCCTCATAGTTGTCCGTTAGCCAAAAACGGACATTCAGTGTCGGAATACGCTATTTCTGATTGGCCCAGTCGAGTAGGAAATGTCTTCTCGCACAGACACGCGGCAAATAACTGCATTATGTTTGCGAGTGTGCACAAAGGATGATGAAGTATAACCTGCGTATAAATCTTTTCGAGTGAACGTCGAAGTCTTGAGAGCCGACGAGGGCGAAACGAAGCAAGGAGCAACGTCGGCATGAAGGAGCGAAGGAAAACCGGAGTCCCCCGAGAAAATCCGCCGACCAGCGGTATCGTCCAGCACGATTCCCACACGCGAAAATTAGGGAGTGATTCCGCCGGGAATCGAACCAGGCTCGCCTAGAAGGGAGACGAGTAGCATTACCGGTAAATAAATCTTTTCGAGAAAACCATTGGCTCTAACCACACTTTACCAGACGTGCTTACTGCAATAAACAACCTTCGTTATTGGTCAGTTGTCAGGCAATACAATGGCCAGTTGATAATGTCCCTTCCTAGGTAACATAACATTCAATCCGTGCTGTTCATTCCAGTCATTTTACAGTTCAAGTGAAGGTGACGTAAAATGACGTTGCAGTGAAATGCGTGGAGTGGAAACAGCATGCTGGCGACGTTATATTTACGTCGCCAGTGTGTCTGAAGAGCGCGGGATTAACTTTATTCCGATTGGCTCTGTTGCGTAAGAAACTGTCTTCTCACAAACACATGCGGCCAACAGCCAAACCAAAACTGCAAACACGTACGTTTGTTATTGAAGCCTCGCCTGCGCGACAAAGCGGCCACATTTTCCTGAACTGCGTAATGGAAGCATAAAAACGAGTTATCAGGTCCGTAGAAATGACTGAGGGAAAATTCTAGCAAACTCGCCCATGTGTTGTTACTTACTTTGTGGGCCAGTTACACACGTAGCAGGTTTCGCATCGGTCGCCTGCCAATCAAATAACGGGAAGCGCTCGCCTGTGTGAAGGACGGCGGAACGTGTCCTGCGAGGTGATAGCGACGAGACTTTCGCGAGCGTCCTCGACGCGAGAGCAGCACAGCAAGGAGTTTCTCACAGCCTCGTTGACACGTGGCCTCAGTCGTGTTCCGGTGACACGTGTACCGTGATCGGCGGTGCGGAGTGGTACAATAACACGTGGTCAGCTCGAGCGATCGCCTTTCAGCAGCGCGCACTCACACGGCTGCTGGTGACACTAACGCCGAGCTGGTGAAATGTGGTAGCTCCTGCGTGCTTTCTTCCCAACCACTCTCTCTCTCTCTCTCTACATCTGCGAGAGCTGACGTCACTTGTCCGTTCCCTGCTGCGCTGCCAGCATGCATACGGACTGCAAGTTTCACGGCACCCCACACATGCGTGCGTTTATCACATTCATTCCCACATCAATTTACGTTTTCACGTGTTGCAAATAAGATATTTCTCTATCCGTGCTGTAGTTAAGGGTGCCGGATCCTAAAAATTAGTTATATTTTAATTGTACCAAATATTGTTCAACACGTACGCATTTTATGTTGTAATATTATTCTGGAATAAAAAAAACACTTANTTTAATTGTACCAAATATTGTTCAACACGTACGCATTTTATGTTGTAATATTATTCTGGAATAAAAAAAACACTTAGTATTTTTTTAATACTTTGATGTCAAATACAAAGTTTTTCTGTTTTGTTGCATTCGTAATAACAAATACTAACTAAGTTGTACAGATAAAACAATTTACAACATAAACTCACGCCGTGTGGTACTGCTAGATATATGTAATCACCAAATAAAAGTTATACATTTTTTTAAATGTTTAAAATATTCAAGTATTTTTTTATATTTTACTTTTTTTTTCTCCATAGTTTGCTATTTTGTGATTACGTATTTGTCACGCGATAGCCAATGGGATNTTTAATTGTACCAAATATTGTTCAACACGTACGCATTTTATGTTGTAATATTATTCTGGAATAAAAAAAACACTTTGTATTTTTTTAATACTTTGATGTCAAATACAAAGTTTTCCTTTTTTGTTGCATCCGTAATAACAAATACTAACTAAGTTGTACAGATAAAACAATTTACAACATAAACTCACGCCGTGTGCTGCTGCTAGATATATGTAATCACCAAATAAAAGTTATAAATTTTTTTAAATGTTTAAAATATTCAAGTATTTCTTTATATTTTACTTTTTTTTTCTCCATAGTTTGCTATTTTGTGATTACGTATTTGTCACGCGATAGCCAATGGGATNTTTATATTTTACTTTTTTTTTCTCCATAGTTTGCTATTTTGTGATTACGTATTTGTCACGCGATAGCCAATGGGATTAGTTTACTTTGTGAATTTTTTCGTTTGTACAACTTAGTTAGTATCTGTTATTACGGCTGCAACATAACAGAGCATTTCGTATTTGACATCAAATTATTAAAAAAATATAAAGTGTAAATTTGTTTTATTCTAGAAAAATGTTATCACATACAATGCGAACGAGTTGAACAATGTCTGGTACAAATATAAAATTAATAATTTTTGAGGTCCGACACACTTTATTTAACAGGTCAGTCGATAACACTAGGGGCACTATGCAAACTGCAATTACCCCGTTTAATTCAGTGGTGAGTTTTTAATGGTTTTTAGCAACAAAAGTGGTTAATTATTTGAAATCATAGCTTATAAAATTAGAAGCGCTAGTCTCTTCAAATTTAAATGCTTTCTCCGAAATCAGCTATCGCTGGGGCCACCCTATTTTCGTGAAAATAAATCCCGTGATGCAGAATTTTAATACACTTAAATTCAGGCCCACTTTCACTATTGGTTGATTTCGGCTGCTGCGCTTCTTAATCGCCTGCCCGCGAATCACAGACGTTCAGCAACGGAGTAACCTAGTTCCCATTGGTCCAGTCAAACACCGCGCTGCCTTCAACGAAGGCACGCTGCCAATAACGGAAGGAGCATGTGTGTAAGTACGACATTGAGAACCGGCTGCCATGCAATTATCTTCGCGAAAATCGGGCGGCCCTTACCATAACGAAAATAGCATTGACGTGAATGCAGTTATTGCGGGTTGCGTAATGCGCCTGAAAAGCTGGAACGGCCTCATGCGATGGAAAAGCACTTGAAGGAAATGTCATTTGTCAGCCTCGACCCCGTCGCGCGTGTACTTGTAATGGTAAATTGAGCTCTTCTGAAAGCCCTGCTCAGGGTCAACATTCCTTCTCATTTTATATCCATCCGCTGCATATATTTAAGATTAACATCACCATGCACCATCTCTCTTCTTTATTCATGCGCCATCCAAGTAAAAGCAAGGCATTTTTAGAAAAGTGAATGCGTTTATAATCTACAAATTCTTACTCTTGTGCATAGAGACCTGAAGAATGCGCGGATTAATTTTAGGACAAGCTAGAATTCAAAACACATGCGTTTATATAACTAAATCCATTGGCCCACGCCGTATTTGACGCTTCCTGGAGAATGCTGGTCCAATCGTCGCCTTCCACGGTGACAGCAAGCAACCAATGTGCAGTTGATGTCGGCATATTTGTACATAAGACTGTAGAGTCTAGCCTGCAGGTCATTGAACTCGCGATTTTTT
>NQII01001778.1:398794-445345 GCA_002778355.1 Clitarchus hookeri
CTTGTTTCCGTCCACAATAATTATTGTGCATTTGCTAGAACTAATAATGTACGCACGACGAAATGTAAGCTGCGCGTGAACGGCATTGGCCAACTAGAAGAATAAAAATATAAATAAAGTGCATGTCACAGATGCACCTGAGCAGTGTAAAATATCAGCCAGGTATTATTGCTGAGCCAAAGATTTACAAACAGTTTTGGGAATCAAAGAACGATTCCCGGTTAGCTAGTTAGTTTTGAAGATCCTGCTAGGTTTCTTCTCTCATTACATGCTCTACGCTATCTCACCCACACGTAACATGGAAGGAAATAAAGACTTATTCCATGCGAATATCATGAGACAGTTCGAAATCGTTAGGAACATTAAGCACGTTTCTTCCAAGACGATTCTTCCCCTCATATGCGCGAAACGAAAAGAAACCAATTCCGGAGCCAAATTATTTAAAATTTAATTTCTAACAAGACGTTGGGGAGGTGTGGGACATAAATTACAGCTATAGAGTTTGGTCGTAACATACCATTTTATGGAAGTCAATATAGGGAAACAAAGACAGGGCAGATCTTACAGAATTGTTTTTACCAACTGTCAGAGCAAATATTTTACCAGAGTGGTGTACTTCTGCCAAGTTATTTTGGTTTTATCGGTGCAGTATATTATGCGAAATAAATGCACAGGTACAAATAATTACTCACACAGTTGGAAAAAGCCATTGTCTAGAATTGCACATTTTCAATTTTTCTATGTTGGTGTCAGATGGGTGGTAGGGAAATGGCATTTCTGAGACACTGTATCACATTAACCCTTCAAGTTACATGCCAGTTTTTTATTCCATGTGTTGCAACAAATGACATTTTTGGCCTGACAAGTACTATCCAATTTTCTGGTTTATGGCGTAACCTGTTCCCAGTTATAAAACATATGTGCGCTGGCAGCGTTGTACATGACTGAGTTTGCACATTGTAACCAAAAGGGAGAAAAAAAAAATTACAAAGGAGTAACCTGTTGATGGGGAAAAAAGGCTTTAAAATTCAAAATATGCAGGAAAATCGCCAAACCGTTATTACACTTAAACACGAAACGTGCAAAAACTTCAAATAAATAAAAATTAATTCAAATTATCAACATAACAAAATTATAACCTACAAAATGTTTTCAAATGTAAGTGTTGCAGAAATCACATTTTCCTACTACTGCTAAAGTGTTATCCTCGCCCATACATTAGTATCTGTAAAGTTGTCTTGCTGCTATTATCCTCTCATTTATGAGATTCACACTTGCCACTCTATGAGAGAAGGTCACACTTCATTAGCAGCCCTCCTCTTCTATAGCAATGAAGTGATTATTCGTTCGATGGTGAATGGTGGAATATGGTTCTCTCGGTGAGGGGGAAGGGGGCAATCAATCTCCAACACTTACCCTTCACACGAAAAAAAAAAATTATGTTAGAAGTGAATACCCTTGAACAACAAATATAAACCCACAAATGATGATGTCGCGATGTTATGTACTAAACGTGATTTCAACAAGAATTTTGAATTATTATTTCATGAATGAATTTGATTGGATTCTGATGAAAGTTTCGAGAAATTAAAGTCTGTTGGCAGCTACAGTAAATTTTAAAAATATTTATAAACGAGAAAAAAAAATGAATGAGTTTGAACACGTAAGCACAGATGCACACACGCATAAGCACATGTAAATTACCAGTGCTAATTCCTAGCTACCGTGATACGTAAGACGTTATAGGAACACAGAATATCCTGGAATTCCCATTTTACCCTGTTTCATTTGTATATAACCGTACGAAGGAAGACTCAAACCAACGAACCAGCGCTCACCCCTTTGTAAATGCTGAGGTAGAACAGCCTAGGNATGTTGAGGTAGAACAGCCTACGACTTACGCTACAGTAAAATACGAGATAATAATACAAATAATAACATGGATATTAGCAAGTATTTTCTCTAAAAAAATTAGACCTAAATGTAATTCTCCCAAAAATTTTTGGTTCCGCGTTTTTTTGACATGATTTTCTTGCAATATTTACTAATACAAAGGGTTTTCATAATTTCTTGGTTCACATTTTTTTTAAAGTTATTTCTTAACCATAAATTAAAAATATAAAAACAACATTAAAGCCAAAAATAGAAGAAAAAAAATATATGAAGGACTTTTTTTTTAAATTTGTGTGATTCTGATACAAAGTTACAAAAACTAGGGTATGCGATAAATGCGTATGATATATGCACGCGCGCGCACCCGTTAATAATGACATCGTAAGAAAAATTCGCGAGTGTATGTAAACTGCGTCTTTACAACACTCTTCTACGAATCAACTAATTTCGTTTACGCCATTTCATGTTTATAATCTATTCGCGGCATCTTTACACTTTTTTTAACAAAACATTTGCTAAAACAACCCACGTATACACTTCTGTTAACATAAACGTATACCATATTCGGTTAAATTGTACTTTTGCTTATACTTTATCTACAAATTATAATATTTCATTTGTAATCGATACTATTAAAAACAGAGAAAAAAAAGGCGTGTGGGTAATGCGTAGTAAGAAGTAGTTCCAAGCAAAATGTTTAAGTGTCCTGTCCTGTTGGATAGTTGTGTTCAGCTCTCTGATACGTGCAGGTGTAGGATGCCGTGTACAAATAGAGGACGCGGTGGTGTAGTGGTCATACCATTCGCCTCCCACCAAGGCAAACCTATTATAAAAATGTGAAGAAACCGCGTATGAATTATATCTAGGTATAGTTAGGGCCACTGACTTTTCACGTAAAAATTGGAGCACACAGTAGACTTCAATACTATACACACACATCAGCTGTTGTTATACTTCCACTGGCTGCTGGTGCCGTGTCCGTCTTTGACCGAGCCACTCAGGACTAAGTANCAGAACATTTTTTTAGCCAATCAAAGAAGCTGGACGACGCTACAGTGCTTTGGTATGTATCCTGTCTCGAAATCTTTTCGCGAAATATCACTGCCCTTATTTATAATTGGTTAAGCGCTTTTGTTAGCTCGTGGCGGAGGCATAGACGGAGAACAGAACTGCAACAGGACTTCAGAAAAGTTGGGAACAACCACGAACGGATCATATAAGAAATTGACAATCTACGATACTTTTTTAGTTAAATTCAAATGTTTTTTTTTACACATTCCGCCGTAACATGCTGCAAAATTTGCCTTAATTTACTTGTGGAATTATAAAAAAAATTTTTGGTAACTACGGTTGAAACAATTATTTGTAAAAATGAAACAATTATTTCCACAGTGTATTGCTGTAACCCCTCTGAATTATGACATTCCATGCGCCCGCTCGAATAAGGCGAGAACTATCAAATATAAAGAATTTTTCCTTGCTCGCCAATATGTTAAAAAGAAAAACAAGAAGAATTCTTCAGAGAATATACATCACCACTTATATCGCATTCGTCTCTACACGTACGCCGTACGAACGTCGATTGACGTCAGATCACATAAACTCGTCAGCGGTAAATTTTTTTTATAAATGGAGTGTAAAATTGTTTAAATAAAAATTGACTTCTCCTCAAAATCAGACACACAAATCCATCATAATGATCAGCTTTGTTAAAAACTAATATTTTTTCTTTTCCTCTCGCAGATCCCAGCCGAAATGTGACAGAGCGCGCGGCCATTGCAAATGGCTGTTTCCGGTCCAGAAAGGAAGGTGTATTTATTGCCCCGACACACGCTAACCAACGTGTCAATTACATTTCGCTCTTCAAAATGATGCTCCCGCAGTTGGCAGCAATTTTTTTTTTTTGCGTCCCCCTCTTCGCTCGTCGCTATTTGTTATCATCATCGTTCCTGTGATCTTGTCCGTACTTTTCCCCGAGTTTAATTAAATGATTAAATGCTGGAGGCTAACAATCTGGTGTAATCAATAAGCAATTAGTTTTGTGTTTTTTTTACGCTCGGGTTCAGGTGGTACAACCGGGGAAGAGAGGGAGAGGGGTGGGGCAGGAGAGGATTTGTTCGGGTTTACAACAGAACGATGGGGCGGGGAGGTGGTAAAAATGAAATAAACTGTGCAAACAAAATACGAATTAAAGAGCGTCTGGCCGAGCGAAAAGGCTGTTTTTTTTTTTTTAACGCAGCGAAAAAGCCCTGCGGTAAAACGGCGCTAATCTGGCAAAACCGGCCTAAGTCACGGCTATCTGCGGTCGGAGGTCGGCGCCCGCAGGACAAGACAGGCCCAAGTGCCAAATCTGGCTAAAGACTAAGAGAGACGGTGTAAAACATTTTGTAAAAAAAAAAAAGCTTTGAAATATTATACTGGCGTTATTTTACATCATCAAAACTTAATCATAACGCGCTAAAATAAAAAATAAAGTAAAAATATAATGGACCACTGATTTTCAATTCTTCGTTAGTGTCTGTGAACATGTAATTACCAATGATAATTAAGATTACTTGTATGATTTATGTGAAATTACTTGGAATTTCCAGTATAGTCCGGTTATATTACACGTAGGTTACAACGGCCGCTTAAATGATACGATTCTTATTGATCTGGTTGTCCAAAACTCTTAACAGTTATTCGTTTCGTTTTTCATGTTTTATTCCCATTAATTTCTTGTAAGTGACCTACTGAATTATTCAAGAAGTATACTGCTAAAACCTAAAAAATTTTATAAAAAACACTTCCTTTTGAATTTGTGCGTTTAGTACTCGTATATCAATTTATTGTACGATTTATTCAATGCAGTTATCTTTCCCTGCGTCATTCAGATGATTAGACCTTCAGAAGGTAAGCTGACTCAACACACGTAATTAAAATCTCCCGCCTCCTTGGAGCTTTTCTCTGCGTTCGAGGCCGAGAAGCGTGGAAGCGATAAGGGCGACATCTTGAGTAAAGCGCTTTGAAAAAAGCTGTTTTCAGCCATTTTGCAGCGCTCTGAAATTGTGTTTCTAATGTACGTGACGTCTTGAAAGCAGTCAACAGCCCTCGTCTGAAGTGCGTGTTCTTTTCGTATATCAGCACGTTGGAGGCACGTTTAATAGTTTCGTGGAAACTCGTGTATTTCAAACTTACTGCAACGCAGTTCCAGCGCAAGTAGGGGGAAACGTAACATTCTGACCAATATTTAAAGCGGCATTCATTGTAGTTATTGAAATTTATATAATTTTTTTTATTTACAAAAAAAAATACTGCACGTGTGATGACTAGAGACCTGCAAAATTCGCTAATTCATTTTGAGACATGCTATAATTCAAAACAACGTGTGTTGATATAACTTCAGCTATTGGTGCACACGGTGTTTGACACCTCCTGGAGAACGCTGGCCCAATCGCCGCCTTCCACTGTGACGGCAGACAACCAATGTGCATTTAATATCGGCATATTTATACATAAGACTTTAGAGTCTAGCCTGCAGGTCATTGAACTCGCGAATTTTTCTGGTCTCTAGTGACGACGTGTTCCTGTAAGATCTGTGTATGCTGTAGAGAAACAATGAAACTATATCGACTTTAAGGAAATACCAATTCTTACGTTACCTATCGTCACACTCCGACATATTTCTCAGAGAGTTAACTATTCCTGGCGTGATGTATAGTAATTTTGTTTCAATCACTGCAAAGAGTACATTTATTGTATGGGACAATGCTGGTATTAGTATAACGCCCTGCAACACGTAGGGACCAACAAAAATTTAATTTGTATTTGATTTGATTGGTAACCACTGTTTTTGCGACGATGAACTCTGGCCTAAACAACGAATGATGTCTCCCACTAAGTAAGATATTTCCCTTAATATATATATATATTTTTTACTGTGTGCAGCGCAAGTCATAATGATCTATTTTAGGTTTCGTCACACTTTTTTAATCAAACCTCCGAAAAATCACACCATGTATGACGTCTTCGCTTGTTTCGTAAATCTGCCACGTGTCACAATTGTTCTATACATCTGTTAACATATAAGTATAGTATTTTTGGTTAAACTAAACCTTTACTTATATTCTATTTATAAATTATAATTTTTAGTTTATAATCCATACAACTAAAAACGCAGAGAAAAAATTAGCGTGTTGGTAGTGCCTAGAAAAAAATAGTACTTACGCAAAATAGTACTACACTGAATGGGTAGAATGCAGTTCGTTGTCAATTTGGTGTATTTTTCTAGAGTTGGTTGGAAGTATCAATGAATAAACTATATTAGATTTCTCACGAGTACTTCTGGGTTCATGTGTTGCAATATTCTTTAGCCACTTCAAAAACGATTTTTCAATCATTATTTTTCGATAGCTTAACTACCTCTATTTTCATCTTTATGATTGTCTCTACCGTTAGTAATTAATTTTTAATTTTAATATACGTGGCTTGATGAAAATACGTAAAAGTGTTTTCAAAAATTTTTGACATGGGGAAAAAATTAATTAGATGGAACTGTTTGTAATAAATTAAAATAGCTGGACGTGTTTTATCAATTATTTTCATCACAAAAATTGTTACATTCAATTACAGTTTACACGCACAATAAAAAAAGGGAAGCGTGCTTTCAACAATCACAAACAGTAAGTATTTAATATATACGTCAATATCAACNACGCACAATAAAAAAAGGGAAGCGTGCTTTCAACAATCACAAACAGTAAGTATTTAATATATACGTCAATATCAACATTTATTTACATTCGATTGTTTTCCATTTTAGATCGTGTAAAATTAAACATCCCAAACATGTTACAAAATGAATTTAGACTGTATCTTTCAGTTAACTCTCTTCGTTTTTGTATTCTCGTGGCTTGAGATGTAAAATAATGTCTTACGCAAAAAATTATTTAAAAGACTATCATAACGAAAAAAGAAAAGAAAGCCGAATTTATGTTGCTGGTGACATATGCAAGTTCAAGATGTAAGTCCACTCAAGGTTACTTCCAACTTTTCTGCAGTCCTTCTTAAGTTCAAGTTTCAAGCCATTCCTCCGCCTCGTGCAAACAAAACTTAACTAAATCTACAAAAATTACACCAAAGGTACAACGCACCGCATCTGTGTGCACTCAGTTTAGCAGCATTCTTCATGAGAACTACTTCATACTAGCCATTACCACCACACCTACATATTTTCTTTCTGTGTTTTTTTTTGATAGTTTTATTAATAGCAAAAATTAAATACTTTTATGTTAACAGAAGTAAAAAAAAAAAACGCTTGTGATACAACCAAACACTTCGCATATGGGGTGATTTTTCTAAGGTTTAATTTAGAAGGTGTGAACATGCTGCCAATCGACTATACATATAATCTATTCACAGTATCTGCAAACTTTTTGAATAAAATATTTGAGAAATCACCCTACGTATAAAGTGTTTAATTGTTTCCTAAATACGTAGTGTATCACAAGCGTTGTATAATTCAGTTAATAAAAAAGTGCCTTTTTTTGGTTAAACTAAACTTTTGCTTATAGTTTATATATAAATGATAATATTTCATTGATTACCTATTAATGTAGTCTGTTCACGGAAAAATGAGCACTTTCGAGGCCCTAGTTACTTTTTCCCTTCAGCCATTTTTTAACTACTTTAACCACCTTTTTTAAAATAAATATCGCCATGTAAGTAATAAACACAGTGTGTATATTTCACCGCGCTCGGAAGTTAAAGTCTATGGCTAAAATTAAATATACTTATTGGATATTATTCCAAATGAGAGGACTTTCAAAAGTGATCACTTTACCGTGAACAGCCTATGTGAATACAAACGGAGGACATATACNTTCCAAATGAGAGGACTTTCAAAAGTGATCACTTTACCGTGAACAGCCTATGTGAATACAAACGGAGGACATATATGTGTTGGTAATACCTAGTAAGAAATAGTTCACATGCAAAAATGTACGCGACAGTGCGCACAAATGCGGTGCGTTGTCCCTTTGGCGTAATTATAATAGAATCAGCCGAGGTTTGTTTGTACGAGGCGGGGAAATATCCTGAAAGTAGAACTTTAGCAGGGCTTCAGAAATGTGTGGAGTAACCGCGAATTGATTATAGCTAGGGGCAGTGATATTTCGCGGAAAGATTTCGAGACAAGATACAGCCCAAAGCACTGTAGGGTCGTCCAGCTTCTTTGATTGGCTAAAAAAATGTTCTGGCCCGTGTTAACCGTTCGCGCACGAATCACGAAGGTTCAGTGTCGGAGTTACTTAGTCCTGAGTGGCTCGACCTAAGACGGACACGGCACCAGCAGCCAATGGAGGTATAACAACAGCTGAGGTGTTTATATAGTATTGAAGTCTACTGTGTGCTCCGATTTTTACGCGAAAAGTCACTGGCCCTAATGATAGCCAAAAAAAAAGTTCATGTCCGCCTTGACGGCCGGCCCAAGTGGACAGGCGTTCCTTTCTAGGCGCGCATGCGCACGTACCCAGGCGCGCATGCGCGCACGTAGCACAGCGCGCATGCGCGTAGCTCCCGTCACGCGCGCTTAGCGTTTCATTTGTTTACTGGAAGCGGCGCCTTAACGCGGCGGGCTCATTTTCCAGGAAGAACCCGGCCGGCGTGTTCGGGGCTCTTTTCTCTCGCGTCTTTTTATTTTTATCTATGTATCAACCTCCACCCACTTACACAAATGTTCGGAAAGCCCCCACCAGCGTTGGCTGGTGTCGAATGAGCACACGTGCTACTTGGGGTCGCGAGTTGGAACCAGTCTCTCCGGCATAGAACGCCACGTTGAATTACTGGTTTTCGAAATGCTAATGATTAAGGCCACCCGATTTTTTTTCGCGAAAAGAATTCCGCGGCATCTAGGTTTCAATACCCCGCTTGCACTCCTGCAGTTTTTATTCCGTTATCGGCCGCGTGCGTTCGTTGAAGACAGCGTGGTATTTGACGAAGCCAATGAGAATTGAGCAACTGCGGTACTGAAAATATGTCATTCGTGGGCAGATGCCCAGTAGTTGAAACCACCCATCTCGAAAATGGATCGGAACTGAAACGTTTTGAAATACAACTTGACAAGAAAACTTTTCGCGAAAATAGGCTGCCCTTAATAATCACAGAGACAGACATTCGCGTTATTATTTTAAGACGATTTAAACTACACACGTATCTGTGATGTACGTTTGCCGTTGTGGTATACTTTATTTGACACGGACGCCCTAAAAAACTCGGTGCAAATAAATGAACCCTTCAAAGTTGTGTGCCCCAATCAAGTTAACTAAGAAAGGGCGTGACTTCAAATGGAGAAATGCCGCTCCGGTATATACAGTACTGTGATGTTAAGCCTGATGTCAAATAACGCGAAGCCGAGCGAGGTGAGTATGGAGCAGCCCCGGAATGCAAAGGCGGGGGAAACGGGAGACCAGTGGCATCCTCCGGGGCACGATTTCCACATGCAAGAATCCTGGAGCGACCCCGCCGGGAATCGAACCCGGTTCACCCAGGTAGGAGGCGAACAGTCTAACCACTACACCACCGCGGCCGTCACGTATGTATAAAGTGAGACGGTCCATGACAATGGTAATCATACATATGGCGTAAGTATACAAGAGCAGTGAAAGACTTTTAAAAGTGCTTAATTGTCCGTGAACAACATATAGCTAAGGGCAGTGATATTCCGAGAAAATATTTCGAGACAAGATACAGTCCAAAGCACTGTAGGGTCGTCCAGCTTCTTCGATTCCCTAAAAAAATGTTCTGGCCCGTGTTAACCGTTTGCGCACGAATCACGAAGGTTCAGTGTCGGAGTTACTTAGTCCTGAGTGGCTCGGTCAAAGACGGACACGGCACCAGCAGCCAGTGGAAGTATAACAACAGCTGATGTGTGTGTATAGTATTGAAGTCTACTGTGTGCTCCGATTTTTACGTGAAAAGTCAGTGGCCCTAACTATACCTAGATATAATTCATACGCGGTTTCTTCACATTTTTATAATAGGTTTGCCTTGGTGGGAGGCGAATGGTATGACCACTACACCACCGCGTCCTCTATTTGTACACGGCATCCTACACCTGCACGTATCAGAGAGCTGAACACAACTATCCAACAGGACAGGCTTTAGAGTACCCTAACATTTCGCACTACAAAACGGCACCAGCTTAGAATTCACAATACCCTATATTTACTCCAGTAGACGACCCCTCCTCATTGGCTGCTGTCACAGTCAGAACTCATCNTAGAATTCACAATACCCTATATTTACTCCAGTAGACGACCCCTCCTCATTGGCTGCTGTCACAGTCAGAACTCATCCACCTGTTTGTCTCGCCCACACGGAATTAAAGTCTCCCAAGAGCTGGTTTAGAATCCTCCAGGACGTGTCGAATTAGCTGTGCTCCAGTGAATACGTGAAGCCAACATATCTCTTTCATACCTATTTTAATTTACAGTTTCAGGTGTTGCAGACACGATATTTTATGACGTATGCTGTACTCAAGCCGACACAAAACTTGCTCCGCTGAAACAACCAATGAGTANGATATTTTATGACGTATGCTGTACTCAAGCCGACACAAAACTTGCTCCGCTGAAACAACCAATGAGTATAGACCTGAAAAATTACCTAATTAATTTTGAGACATGCTATAATCCAAAACACGTGTGTTGATATAACTCTAGCACCGNAATTAATTTTGAGACATGCTATAATCCAAAACACGTGTGTTGATATAACTCTAGCTATTGGTGCACACGGTGTTTGACACCTCTTGGAGAACGCTGGCCCAATCGCCGCCTTCCACTGTGACGGCAGACAACCAATGTACATTTAATACCGGCATATCTGTACATAAGACTGTAGAGTCTAGCCTGCAGGTCGTTGAACTCGCGAATTTTTCCTGTCTCTAGCTATAGGCTTTGTGCTGGACCGATCATGACCTGGACTAGGACTCACGGTTCACGAATTAGTTATTTGCAGGGAAGATCATTGGCTCTTGATCCTTGCAGCGTACAGCACCGGTCAAAAATAATACTCACGTGCGTTACGTACACGATTGTGTAGACTGGGTCTGAATGTGTTACACTTGTGTGACGCAAAAATACAGGGTCACCAGGCATGCGTCATTCATTATCTATCCAGAGGTCTTCCATCCGCTGATGGAATCGATGCCAAAATATTTTCGTGCCGATACCTTTTATTTCAGAGTTTTTATTGACAATTTCCAAATACAGCAACATTACATCTTATAAGTCATTAAATATTTTATTCACTTACTTTTTAGCACGCGTTATTTGTTAGCTGTAAGCAGGGAGGAAATGTTATGGTATTTTAAAATTAACTGTAGCAACGTGACAAATAGTTGTAAACTTGATTCACTGCAGGTTGAAATTCCATACTACTATATCAAATATCTAAGTTCTATTATATCTTTAACATATTTGCAGTCTGTAACATACATAACAACGAATTTCGAAAAGGGTTTCTTTTCGCCTCAATAAATTAGTATGGCGACCATACTTCAAGCATAGTATCGTAAAGAGCTGAAGCACCCATCGAAGCTGCACTTAAAGTACCGCAGACTGAGACCTTGTATTGATGCTTCACATGAGAACAGATGGCATGTTCCCAGTTTGGTAAATTGGGTTCAGCCCTTCTGTGGTCCGTGCGAAAAGAGATTTTGCCAAAAAAAAAACGGAGGAGGGAGAGAGAGAGAGTCGTTAAAATTAATTTTTTTTGTGAGGTTAAATTCAGAATTTTATTATAATTTTGTCCTTTTTGAAACCAACATTTTACGAAAATAATTCTTAGCGACTACAACATAAAGCTTAACATAAACACAAGCAGTATTGTACCCAGTTGTGCGGTACGGAACTGTGGGATTAGGTTACACGATCTGAGGTCGTAATGAAATAAAAGTTTGCATTAAATTAAAAATATGTCCCTAAAAACGTTACACTCTCTTACTCCATAGCCGCATAGAATACNAATAAAAGTTTGCATTAAATTAAAAATATGTCCCTAAAAACGTTACACTCTCTTACTCCATAGCCGCATAGAATACCAATAACTATACCGACAGTTATGCTAGTTTTTAAATGCCACAGGTGGATGCAAAACTGGCGGAAAGACGAAACAAAGNAATAACTATACCGACAGTTATGCTAGTTTTTAAATGCCACAGGTGGATGCAAAACTGGCGGAAAGACGAAACAAAGAACGCATTTTGAGACTTCTCAACTGCAGACGCGGTTAGGCCCTAACCCCTTTGATGAGGCCGAACGCGCCTGGCTTTAAAAACAATGATTTTTTTTATGCACTTGTTTAATGAGTTCTCATTCCAGAAAGTAATTATGACGGGCTATTCCCAGCAGATGAGATTTAAAAAACAATGTATCATGTTGATTTTAATAATCACGCTATTATCACCCAGAACGTAAAATAAAAAATATAAAAACACGTTGTGGGTACTAAGATAAAAGTGCTTAATTGGTTTAAAATATTTGTAAAAAGCTTGTATAGGTAGGATGTGTGAGAAAAAAACTCGCGTTGGCAAATTGATTTTAGAAGAACTAAATCGGAAAAATTACTTATTTAAAAAAAAAAATGTGACATTTCTCGTCATAATCCGGTAACCGTCAGTGCGTCGTATAATTATTTGTTAGTTAAGACGTGTGACAGGAATTACGCTCGTCCGATACGCCATACAGGACTCTGAACCAATCGTGAATTATCCGTGTGGCAGAGTGTTACATGAGAACGAGATGTGATAGCAGGGTTACAACCTTTTTCCAGATTTCCCATGAGGGACACTTCCGAAAAGTTGACACGCTACCTACGACCCCGATGGAATGTATCTGCAATGTGCCAAAGTCAGTGTTGTACATCAGTCAACATTATCACTGAACACACACAACGACAAAGTACATATTAGTTGCAACTATAGTCATAACTCAGTGTGATTCGAATTTTTATTTGATCGGATTTAAAACACACGATACCAACACACACTGGAAGAAAACGTACGGTACACATCTCGGCAAGCGTTATTTCCGAGAACGTAATTGTTGACGAACGCCACCTGTCGGCGTTAGTTGTAACAATCATCGGCCATTGCGTTAGAGCATCAGAGTAAACATGCCTGTAATAACGAAAGTGGTAAAAATTACAAATACTGTATTTATTAATATTCAGTTTATTTTCGAAAAGTCCGAGATATGAGATACTATAGTCTACATCATCCCGTCATTCGATCATAAGGAATAATTCTTTCAGCCCCAGGATACGGGAAATCTCGTACAGTTCTGAAACGTTGGAAACCCTATTTGGNTCATAAGGAATAATTCTTTCAGCCCCAGGATACGGGAAATCTCGTACAGTTCTGAAACGTTGGAAACCCTATTTGATTTTGACAGCAGCTAGTAAGCAAATGACCTCTACTCGAATGTCTACCATGTCACACAATAGATTGGAACACAGTAGCAAAGTTGCGTGGGCGTACACACTGGAATCGAAACAGTCAAAACTGCTTCAAATCAGCGAATCTGACTGCGGATCAATTGAAACTGCTCCACATGAATCAGTGAGATTCGATGGCACCATGCACCATAACTCCAGATGCTGAGCCGGTATGACACTGCATGATGCAGGACTCGGCCAGGCGTGTACCATGGTGCCACCGGACATGGGCACGGCCATCGCAATGCTGCGAGCAGAAGCAGGATTCGTCGAAGAAAACGATGTTAAGCCGTTCGTCAGAGTGGGCCCGATGTTACACGCAGGCGCATGTGGCAAGCCGTCATTGACAACCACAATAATGAGCGCCTGGACATGCTGCCATGATGCTGCAGAGGGAGAAGCACCCTGCGTGCGGGGACAGAATGGCGTGTCACATTCCTGAAGNCGCATGTGGCAAGCCGTCATTGACAACCACAATAATGAGCGCCTGGACATGCTGCCATGATGCTGCAGAGGGAGATGCACCCTGCGTGCGGGGACAGAATGGCGTGTCACATTCCTGAAGTCCCGAGTGGGGGTGTTTGATGTGACTGTACAGTCCGTCAGCTCACCAGATGTCTGTTGGTACGACCGGGGCCGTTGGCTTCCTGTCCGTCGCTCAGCCCGTCCCTCCTCGACCCGCTTCACTACGAGTGNTCATAAGGAATAATTCTTTCAGCCCCAGGATACGGGAAATCTCGTACAGTTCTGAAACGTTGGAAACCCTATTTGGTTTTGACAGCAGCTAGTAAGCAAATGACCTCTACTCGAATGTCTACCATGTCACACAATAGATTGGAACACAGTAGCAAAGTTGCGTGGGCGTACACACTGGAATCGAAACTGTCAAAACTGCTTCAAATCAGCGAATCTGACTGCGGATCAATTGAAACTGCTCCACGTGAATCAGTGAGATTCGATGGCACCATGCACCATAACTCCAGATGCAGGGCCGGTATGACACTGCATGATGCAGGACTCGGCCAGGCGTGTACCATGGTGCCACCGGACATGGGCACGACCATCGGAATGCTGCGAGCAGAAGCAGGATTCGTCGAAGAAGACGATGGTAAGCCGTTCGTCAGTACGGGCCCGATGTTATACGCAGGCGCATGTGGCAAGCCGTCATTGACAACCACAATAATGAGCGCCTGGACATGCTGCCATGATGCTGCAGAGGGAGAAGCACCCTGCGTGCGGGGACAGAATGGCGTGTCACATTCCTGAAGTCCCGAGTGGGGGTTTTTGATGTGACTGTACAGTCCGTCAGCTCACCAGATGTATGTTGGTACGACCGGGGCCGTTGGCTTCCTGTCCGTCGCTCAGCCCGTCCCTCCTCGACCCGCTTCACTACGAGTGCATTTCTTCCAACGCGAGAAATAATTTTGCGGTAGGATAATCCGCAATCCCGATAGCCGAATATTCTTCCCCTGTCAAAATGTATAGAAACATGTTCGTGCGGTTGTCGTGATCTTCAACGCGGCATGCCGACTCCGTCTATGCACACAGCTTCACAGCAGCTCACCGACCTCAACTCATATGCCGATGTTCAGTGTCGCCATTGGCGTATGTGCTGCGCCTCTCGGCTGAACAACGAATCACGACGTTGTCGTGTTTACCTGCTCTACACATCCTTACAAAGTTTCGTCCTTCACGTGCGGCCTCCATGGTGTTGCAATTATAATAGCCAGCAGTGTAAACTGGAGCCAGGGTGGGGGCCGGCTCAGGGCAGCTGCACATTCGCTTTCTCCGCTCGTCTGGCCGACCATTGTTCCGGCGGTGAAGTTATTCGGACACCGTGTCCACACGCGTATTGCCGCCGCGAGACGGGAATGTACATCGCCTACGCGCGGCCGGCGCGACCACGCCAGGCCCATCAATTCCCCAGAAGCAGGCGTGAATACATCAGCAGCTGAAGGCGGCCTCAAACCAGGCAAGTTAGGGATTCTTTACGACGCCTCCCCTTGAGATTGGTGTTGGAAATCAACTGCGTTTCTTTTTCGATTGTCCGCCGACACATGCCGCGGGTGGAAAACCAGTCATTAGAGAGTCGGAAAATTCCCGAGTTCAGTGACCCACCTACCTGGTGCTTGAATTACGTTGCGGGAGTGTTTGAAATACACGTTTCCCTACGAAACTAGTAAAAGTTCGTCCAGTGCTGACCTACGAAAAAAAACACAAACTCCTGACGAGGCCTGTTGAGTTGTTTTAATATGTCATGCATAGAGACATGAATAATTCGCGGATTCATTTTAGGATAAGCTAGAATTCAAAACACATGCGTTTATATAACTTAATACATTGGCCCACGCCGTATTTGACACTTCCTGGAGAATGCTGGTCCAATCGTCGCCTTCCACTGTGACAGCAGGCAACCAATGTGCAGTTGATGTCAGCATATTTGTACATAATAATGTAGTCTCTTGCTTGCAGGTCATTGAACTCGCGATTTTTTCCGGTCTCTAGCTCATGCACAATAGAAACACCACTTCAGAGCCTACAGGGGCCGCGGTGGTGTAGTGGTCAGAATACTCGTCTACCACCTAGGCGAAGCGGGTTCGACTCCTGGCGTGGTCGCTCCCGGATTGTTCGTATTTGGGGATAGTGCCGGACGATGCCGCTGGTAGGCGGGTTTTCTCGGGGATCTCCCGTTACCTCCGCACTTTCATTCCAGCGCTGCTCCATACTCACCTCGATCACCTTCATCTGTTCTCAAGACCTCGCTGTTAAGAGCCGCCCAAATATCTTCACTCACTTCACTCCTCGACTACGGCAAACAGAAATATGCTGAAAGTCGAGCGGTAGTTTTAGAAGTCGTTATCACTCGTGAATGGGGCCATAATCACATGTTTGCCGTCCATGGCACTCACACATAGTGTATATCTCATAATTTCTTGGAATAGTTGTGATACACTCGACTATTTCTCTGGCGTGCAAGGCAGTAGAAAAATAAAAATATATATGTGTGTACATGAGTTGAAAATCTAGCAGTGATTTTTTTTAGGGTTGTTTTAATGTCCTACAGTAAAGATCAAAACACTGGTTACTTCACATGACATGCAAATAACCTAACATAAATCAGCGTAAAAATATTTTTTTCGCAGCCATTTTCAGCTATATGGAAATAACAAATGTGTGAAAATATACCGACTGTATCAGGGCAAAAAACCTGATCGAATAAAACAAATATTGTGACCGGTCAATGACTCTACACTTGCCAGTTGTTTAGTGGAACGACAGATTCAGTGAGTGACTAATACAATTCCATAAGGGGCAGCGATATTGCGCGAAAATATTTCCAGACAAGATACAGTTCAAAGAACTGTGGGTTTGTCCAAGTTCTGGTCCGTGTTAACTGTTTGCACACAAATCACGAAGGCACAGTGTCGGAGTTACGGAATCCTGAGTGGCTCGGTCAAATGCGAAAACGACACCAGCAGCCTATGGAGGTATGACAACAGCCGAGGAGTGTATATATAGTGTTGAAGTCTACTGTGTGCTCAGAATAATTCGCAAAAAAACAGTGGCCCTAATGTCCATCAATCGCACTCAACACTTCGAGTTTAACCTAAGCTATGTGCTCCGGCGTTTCTTCGGACATTGGAAACATAATTTCAGCTGGTAGCCTGAACATCTGCCTCGAACTGCAGGCGGCGGCAGCTATCAAGGTGTCGGGGGTAATTAGCGTGACGCCGACATGTCACTAGACGCATCCGGTGTACTCGCACAAGCCCTTCAAGCGAGACCTCAGCGCAGTATCTGATTGTGACTGCTCCATTCTTCACGTGGCTCCAGCTGAATAACCCTTTCACACGGTCACAGTTGTCGCAAGCAAAACTTTACGAAGTTTACCTTACTTCAGTCGACACAACACTTGTTCCGTTGAGAGTGAGTGAAGATATTTGACCTCAGGTCTTGAGCGCCGATGAGGGAGAAGTGAGGTGGGTATGGAGCAGTGCAGGAGAAACGGGGAGGTCCCCGAGAAAACCCCCCGCCCAGCGGCATCTTCCGACACAATTCTTTTGCAAAAAATCCGGAGTGAACTAGTCGGGGATTTAACCCGGTTCGCCATGGTGGGAGGCGAGCAGTCTAACCGCTCAGCCACTGTGGCCCCTTTAAGTTGGGGAAGTACAGGTTGAGACCCAAGTAAAAAAAAAACTCAGGCCACATTTTGAGATGACTGTTGGGATTTGGCAGGGAAATGGAACATTTAATCTTTAGACGTCCATTCTGTAATAGTTTAATTCTAATCATCAAATCTCCTTTGTTTGTTTTTCCATTCGTCTATTAAAAGGATACAATAATTTTCTGTTGTAGCTACGGATTGGAAAATTTCGCGAATTCATTATAGGACAAGCTAGACGACAAACACACGTGTATTTTTGTTATGTTTGCAAATGGATCACGTTTAATTAGATGCACCCAGGTGATCTCTGAGCCAATAACAGGCCTGCATAAAAACAATAACCGTATCCCTTGCCACCTTGTCTGAGGTGAAACTGGCTACAATCTGGGCCAGCAGCCAATGAACAGACAGCTGAGGCTCGGAAATACATAGCACAGTGGAGTCTATCCTACGGGTAATTCAAAACGCGGAATTTTGCAGTTATTAAGACTGCTGCAGCTTGTAATATTTATAACAGTAAATTCACCGCGACAATAATATAATTTGGTACGGATGTAGAATTGCTATGTTGTACCCCACGCACAAAATTCGGAAGGGTATAATGTTCCCGTGTACTTCCTACTCATTCGACCTTGAATATACATTCACAAACAAAGAAACGGTAGTTGCCCGTTCTCCAACAGGAGCGTTACGCCCTTGTTGCCCGGAAAGCGTCTGGTGGATGGGTATTTTTTTTTCTTGCGGCGCTGATACGGGACAGATAAATTCAATTTAGTCGACAGCTGTTTGGCGCAGGTAAACGAGCCGTGGTCGTGGCAAACGCGCGGGGAACAGTGCTGCCAACCCCGCGCGCTTTGTTTTCCCTCCCGCTCCTGTCCCGACGTCAACTGCGAGTTCATCTCGAAGTGGACAGACTGAATGCTTCAACACTCTGTCGCTTTGTGTCACAAATAAATCTACAATGTTAGGCGTCGTAACAAGCTTTTTGTGTTCGGAAATGTGCTGATATCGACAGGGCGTTTCGTCATACATCGCCACCAATAAAAATCTGGCCGTGCTTTCTCTTACTGGCAGCAGCGGTTTATAAAGCTAGGGAATATACAGGATGATTCTAAAATCATGGGACATACATTGCGGGGTGGTAGAGCTCACTAAAACAAACACTTATTGTATAGGAATATATGGGCGGGAGTGACGCGTTGAGGCAAAAACACAAAAACAATACCAGGCGTATTTGAATCTGTTCGCCAATCACTCCACCGACGCTACCAAGCTTGCGTTACTGTCGGTGGTAGCAATTTTGAGCAATTATTATAAACATTGCTGTAAAAGGGCATTTAGCGGAGACGTTAAAATTAACACTGTGTTTCATTTCATGTGTTATTTTTGTGCTTGTGCCTAAACGCGTCACTCACGTCCATATATTCCTATACAATAATTGTTTGTTTTAGTGAGCTCTACCACCCCTCAATGTATGTCCCATGATTTTATAATCACCCTGTAGTTTCAGCAGCGAATGTTGTCTCTCGCACGTAGGGAACCTTTCTCATTGGACAGTGCGGACCATTCGTGCCACTTCATATGCAACGTCCCAGATAGACGACACTGTCATTGAAAGGGTTATGATAACTAAGTTCTAGCCACAGATTAGATATAGTCCATTCGCGCTTACTTCCGTCTTTCTGAAGTTCTACTTGCCGGATATTCCTTCGCCCCAAGCAAACGAAGCTTAACCAAGTCTAGAAAATGTAACCAAATGCACAACGCACCCCATTCGCGCGCATTCATTCTAATAATATTCTGCATAAGATCTATTTGTTACAAGGCATTACCAACACACATATTTTCACACTGCTGTATTCGTATCAATTATAAATGCAATACCATAATTTACAGACAAATATAAGTAAATGTACAATTAAACAAAAAATCAGGTACTTTTATGTTAACAGAAGCATTAAACGCTTGTGATAAATGACATATTTAGGAAATAACCAAGCACGCCATACATGGTGTGATTTTACAAACGTTTTATTTTGAAAGAATGAAGAAACCACGAATATACTACTGTGTTTTACATGGCCAACCATAGGTTGAACCAGGCATGCGTGACTTTCCATCCCTACAAACTGTACACTTTATGGGAAATGCAGGGGTGTAAGTTATCCTTTGGTTTTACTGATGTTTCTCATGTTTTTATTTTGATCTATGGCTTCCTGTTGATAAGAAGAGTAGATAAGTAGGCCCCACACAGAGACTAATTGGCCTGGCGGTCCCTTTGATGCGGGCTAACGCATTCTCTGATTGGCTGTACGAGGTTCTGGGAACGGGGCCTTGTGTTTCATTGGCTACTGCGTGCTGCGGAAGTCACCCTATTGGATAGGCTGCAGGCTGGCGAGTACGTTACCGAGCGTTGATTGGCGAACGGCGTCCCGGCATGTTTGCTGGGGAGTGACGCCATTTTGCTGCCGTGTGCGGTTGTAGTTCGCGGGATAAGCGGCAGTTTCACGTCTGTATTGTTGTACAGGCTGTTCGGAAAGTAAACGCCCAAACTGCGGGAGGTGATTCCTTATGAAAAATAAAGTAGAAAAAATATAGGACACCATATGCCTAAATAGAATATTAAAGGAGACATGAGCCTGTGAGGATTGGGGTTTGAAAACGTATTTTCACTGAATGCCTTGTACTTTCTGTCAGCGGTAGGGATGGCGGCGATGTACTCACAGTACGTCCCACGTGGTTGAATGGGACACGCCCATTTGACGCGCTGTGGAGCGTGTACTATTGGAGGGTATGTCGTCGATGTGCTGACGTATCACTTCCTAAAGCCGAACAGTGCGCACAGACCTAGGACGGCCAGCATCACGCATGTGTCTCTGCAACATGGGAAGCATACGTCACCTTTATGCTGCGGACTTTGTAGGCGTTGTACAAGGCATTCGGCGAAAATACTTTTCCAAACCCCAATTTTCATAGGCTCATAACTCCTTAGATATTCCGTTTAGGTATACAGCGTCCTGTATATTTTTGACTTTATTTTTCATAAGTAATCACCTCCCGCAGTTTGGGCGTTTAATTTCCGAACATTCTATATACTCTGTGATGACCTTGGGGTCTTGTGCACACTTCCGGTCATAAGTGTCATTCTTGTGCAACTTGTCTACGATCGTGGGAGATGTGACTGAACGGATAAAATCACCCAATCACTGAAATGTATATGAGCTTATGTGTTTTCCGTTAGATGATAATTACTATTTTTGCGAAGAATCAGGTGCCTCTAGCTTTCGGATGACACTTTATTTCTGAGGTATATTATAGTTACATTTTAGTAAAAAAAAATTCAGTAAAAAATGAAATAAAATTTTTAATGGCTTATCCACCTGTTTTTCGCGTTAAGATTTTCCCGCAGGCTGTACTTGAACTTGGCGCGTGCACGCATGCGAATTCCCTTTGTCCATTGGCCACGTGTCTGTGTGAGAAGGCATGTTACACTCGACTGGGCCAATCAGACTAAAGTTACCCCGACACTGATCGTGCGTGATTGGCTGGCAGAGAGGCAAGACGCGTTAAATTAGTCTGGTGAGTGTGGTGTTAGCGGTTTCTGAGATAGAGATAATTCTTTGGTTAATTTTTGGCTTTTTCCTATATTTCTTTCCAATTTTTATCTTAATCCGATCCAATCACATGTCGTATTATAGAACATTTTAAGGAAAATCCAACGTAATGTCAATCATTTAGATCGGATAAATAGTTTGCAAGAAATGAGGGTTTTAAGTTCACTGAAGATTGCCTCCACGAACTCATTATTTAGTTTTCCTTTTTTCGCGTCTTGATTTGGCAAGACTGACCAATAAAGATAGCATATGCCTGTTGTTTTCAGGGGTGCTCTTTCGACTGAAATGAGTCTGGCGAGTGTGTGACCACAAAACTGTTTCCGAACTAGCGTGTTTTGTGGGACGAGTCCTGGAATCTTTTCGCGAGAACCAGGCGGCCCTAATAAACCCAGCACTCGAACCCAGGAAGTCGGCGACGCCCCGGCAACCTGGGCGGGGTGAGAGGGTGGAGGAACGGTCTTCAAACCTCCAGCGACTGTGGTGAAAGCGGCCGGGACGTCGCCTTGCATTGCCCGCTCGTCCCGACGAGGCAGGGAAAGTCGAGTTGCTGGATCCCGCCAGCCGTCGAGCACTGAAATGCCAAGGCTGAAGACCGACCTGCGAAGTTCTCAAGAGAACTTAAAACCCGTTCAGCCCTCCCGTGCCCGCGATCACGGACATGTTGCNAGACCGACCTGCGAAGTTCTCAAGAGAACTTAAAACCCGTTCAGCCCTCCCGTGCCCGCGATCACGGACATGTTGCACATTAATGATATCTATGACCAGTACTGTACACAGCAAGTCATCAGTGCTCGTTGTGTTAGACGTTTTCCTTGTAAGTAGGGCCAGTGACTTTTCGCGCAAAAACTGGAGCACACAGTAGACTTCAATGCTATATACACACCTCAGCTGTTGTCATACCTCCATTGGCTGCTGGTGCCGTGTCCGTCTTCGACCAAGCCACTCAGGACTAAGTAACTCCGACACTGAACCTTCGTGATTCGCTCGCAAACGGTTAATACGGGTCAGAACATTTTTTTAGCCAATCGAAGAAGCTGGACGACCCTACAGTGCTTTGGGCTGTATCTTGTCTCGAAATCTTTTCGCGAAATATCACTGCCCCTAGTGGTAAGTACGCAAAAAACTTAGCCGAGTCGATACCTTGTCCATCTAATCGTAAAAGAATAAACTAGCTAGAGTGTTATCAAAGGTACGTTGGCTCAAAAAAATGTTCGCGATTTCCCATCATCTCTACCAATGAGACACGAGACACTTCTCCAGGCCCTCGTTCAACCAATCAGAGAATGAGTACGCCGACGTCATAGGAACCGCCACGCCATTTCGTCTATGTGTACTTACTTTTTCTGCGCCCTTGACATGCACGTTAACCCTTTCAACTTTCAGCGAAATTTGAAATACAGGTTTTCACACGAAATTATTAAACCACGAAGAGAAAACACACTTCAGGAAAGGGCTGCTGAGTGCTTTCAAGACGTCACGAACATTAGAAACGCCATTTCAGAGCACTCAAGAGTAGCTAAAAATTGTTTTTTTTTTTCAGAGTGCTGCATCTCGAAATATACGCGTCAGATGTATACAAAACTACTCAAGGGCCCTGCATTGAACCTTGCTACAGACTATCCACCAATAAAATAAGTGTTTCCCATAGGCACACGCAGAGCGAAGAGAACATTGCACGTAGCGGTGATGGGACACTTGATGCGCGTGGCAGTGTCACCCTTATCGCTCCCGCGCTTCTAGGTTTAAAACATGGAAAAAAGAAAAACTAGGTAGGCGGCAGCCTTAAGGGCGTTGGCCACAAAGAAATGTCTTATTTTATATTGGACCACGTACTGTTCAATTTTGAGACATTACCAGTTAGTACTCTTTCGTAGAAAAAAAAATTGAATGCATATTTTTTATATAAATGCATGTGAAAATCACATATTTGCATATTTAGAAATTTGCAAATAATGTAAACTATCTTACGTACAGAAATGAAATAATTCACATTGAAAGAAGATGCCAAGANAGACCGACCTGCGAAGTTCTCAAGAGAACTTAAAACCCGTTCAGCCCTCCCGTGCCCGCGATCACGGACATGTTGTACATTAATGATATCTATGACCAGTACTGTACACAGCAAGTCATCAGTGCTCGTTGTGTTAGACGTTTTCCTTGTAAGTAGGGCCAGTGACTTTTCGCGTAAAAATCGGAGCACACAGTAGACTTCAATACTATGCACACACCTCAGCTGTTGTTATACCTCCATTGGCTGCTGGTGCCGTGTCCGTCTTCGACCAAGCCACTCAGGACTAAGTAACTCCGACACTGAACCGTCGTGATTCGTTCGCAAACGGTTAATACGGGTCAGAACATTTTTTTAGCCAATCGAAGAAGCTGGACGACCCTACAGTGCTTTGGACTGTATCTTGTCTTGAAATCTTTTCGCGAAATATCACTGCCCCTAGTGGTATGTACGCAAAAAACTTAGCCGAGTCGATACCTTGTCCATCCAATCGTAAAAGAATAAACTAGCTAGAGTGTTATCAAAGATACGTTGGCTCAAAAAAATGTTCGCGATTTCCCATCATTTCTACCAATGAGACACGAGACACTTCTCCAGGCCCTCGTTCAACCAATCAGAGAATCAGTACGCCGACGTCATAGGAACCGCCACGCCATTTCGTCTATGTGTACTTACTTTTTCTGCGCCCTTGACATGCACGTTAACCCTTTCAACTTTCAGCGAAATTTGAAATACAGGTTTTCACACGAAATTATTAAACGTGCGTCCGACGTGTTCATCCACGAAGAGAAAACACACTTCAGGAAAGGGCTGCTGAGTGCTTTCAAGACGTCACGAACATTAGAAACACCATTTCAGAGCACTTCAGCGCAGCTAACAATGGCTTTTTCAGAGTGCTACATCACGAAATATACGCGTCAGATGTATACAAAACTACTCAAGGGCCCTGCATTGAACCTTGCTACAGACTATCCACCAATAAAATAAGTGTTTCCCATAGGCACACGCAGAGCGAAGAGAACATTGCACGTAGCGGTGATGGGACACTTGATGCGCGTGGCAGTGTCGTCCTTATCGCTCCCGCGCTTCTAGGTTTAAAACATGGAAAAAAGAAAAACTAGGTAGGCGGCAGCCTTAAGGGCGTTGGCCACAAAGAAATGTCTTATTTTATATTGGACCACGTACTGTTCAATTTTGAGACATTACCAGTTAGTACTCTTTCGTAGAAAAAAAAAATTGAATGCATATTTTTTATATAAATGCATGTGAAAATCACATATTTGCAGTTTTAGAAATTTGCAAATAATGTAAACTATCTTACGTACAGAAATGAAATAATTCACATTGAAAGAAGATGCCAAGANTTTAGAAATTTGCAAATAATGTAAACTATCTTACGTACAGAAATGAAATAATTCACATTGAAAGAAGATGCCAAGAGCTGCTTCAAGACGTCTATAAAATTGTAAAAATATGTGTTTTCGCAATTTAAAACATTGCTGAAAACAAGGAAAATTTTACATGCTTTTGATCTGTGGCTGCAGCAAAATTTTTGGAAAATAACGTTTGCTAAACATATTAAAAAAAATAAATTAAGGCAAGAGTTTTCACTTGTCCTTGTTAACTTATCTGCAAATAATTAGGTTTATTTTATTTGTACAATGGAAAAACATAAACATTTTAACTTTTACATGTCATTTTGCAAAAACCACCCATGACATAAAAAAATGATCAGAGGAAAATTTAGTCATAGATAATGTTGAAAAATTGACCTGTAGCCTATGTGGTAAATATATGAAATAACGAATTTTCCCCTGGCCAGCGTCCTTAAGAGGCAGGAGAAAAGTAAAACCGTACAGTCGTAATTTCATCTGCGGGCTTTCATCGCGTGTAATGAAGTCCCGTCGTTACAGGTGTAATTAGCAGAGGAAAGCGTGACGACGGAAGTATGTACTGCACGCCAGTTTATTGCCTTGCCCATAAGGGCGACGGCGCGCTGGGCGTGTTTGTTATTATCGCCCGTATCGCTATGCCACTAAAGCCGAAGGGGGGTGGGGAGAGAAGATTTCGAGGCTCACTTATTCTTAAGAGGGCGTGGTACTTAAGTTAACTCTGAACAAGTTAATTGGTGTTGACAAGGTTTCTGGAAGTCAGATCAAAAAAATCAAGAAAGGGTGACCTTATATCACAGTTTCTGGCTACACTTTATAAGCGAATATTTTGATGGACAGATACATTCCTTTAGCGCAATAGCTTACGCCGTACTGAAACGTGTAAATTTATGGCGTAAGAAATAGTTCGACAGTAATGCATCACACTATAATAAATATCTGCTCTCAAAATTTAATTTAATTATTATCTAGGATTTCAGTTTCGTACCTTTCCAAAATGCGCCTCCAAAAACCTGTATAAATAATCAGTATGTTAATTGTTAATTTATGCACTACGCACTCTTAAGGGCCCTGCCTACCGACTGGCAGCTGCGAAACTTAAATAGAAAACCCCGTGTTAATGAAATTTCGCCTCAGTGCGGTAATTTTAAAGACAGGCGTTCCAAACAAAATGTGTTCTTCGCGAATATTTTAGAAGAAGATCACTACAAGCGTATATTTTCAATACATATAGGAAGTATATACTTTTCGTAAAACATACATTTTGAAAATTCCTTGCAACCTGGTTATACATGTCACGGAAACATCTCCGTTGTAGGGATTTTTTCCTAAAAAAATCGCTAAGAATACATATTGTTTGAAACGTCTTTCTTTAAAATCAACGCACCGAGGCTGAATTCCCGTAACATGGGATTTCCTATTTAAATAAGGCAGCTGCGGGNTCCCGGATTTTCGCGCGTGGGAATCGTGCCGGACAACGCCGCTGTTCGGCGGGTTTTCTCGGGGATCCGGCGCTGCTCCATGCTCGCCTCGCTTCGCCCCCCATCGGCTCTCAAGACCTCGATGCTAAGAGCCGCTCGAGTTGCTTCGCTCACCCGAGACATTTCGCATACTGCAGACATTACAGGGTGAAGTTCTTGAACGTGGCAACGAACATAACTACCAGAATGCTAGAACTTAAAATGTAGCTTCAAAGATATTTAATAAACTTGTATAGGACGTAGCTTCAAACTTCCCGCCAGAATTAAACGGTTATATATAGTTAATTTAAAAAAAAATATTTTAGTAACATTAAGATGCAATTCTCGCAACCACTACATGCTTATAAAACGCCATCGAGGGAACAGGGCACGTTAATGTGACAGTGAATACGTAATGATGGCGTTGCAATAAAAAATACGAGCTATAGTTGGTGTAACTGTTCAGATTAATTCGATCGTTTTTCTAAGAAAAGTGAAAAATTATTCCAGTGCGAAATTTTTCAAAGTTCCTTTCGCAAATGGAAATGTACGCAATATGAATTAGGCCCTTTAAGTACCCACAAACACATCTTCTTTACAAACAACTGCTGAATAATGATTTGGCAGCTTGGGCATCTCCAAGATATTTTCCAAAAGGTGGGCGGGGTGTGAGGCACAGAAACCAGAATAAGATTTTTAAGATGAGAGTGAGATTCACAACTGGGTTTTAAGCAAAATAAATGTACTGAACATCCGTGGTATGTTTGCGAAAAAAAATTAGACTGTTAGATATTTACGATATAATTTTTGCTACCGAGAATAACTTATTTCTTGTAGTGATCACTGTGATAAACGTAGTACGTGATACTACTGGTGCTTAGTGATCACTGTGATAAACGTAGTACGTGATACTACTGGTGCTTAGTGATCACTGTGATAAACGAAGTACGTGATACTACTGGTGCTTAGTGATCACTGTGATAAACGTAGTACGTGATAATACTACTAGTGATAGTTGTATTCAGTATAATTGAGTGCAATAACTGTGGGACTGTCTTTATCGTGAAAATTATAACTGCTTATATATATATATATAATACATATAGACACACGTTAAAAAGCAATATTTAGATGTAGCATTTCATTTTAAAAAAATCCCTCCATGCTATTACGTACCTGGTAACTGGTTTGATCTTAATCATAATTAATATTTTACTACAGGAATAACTTCTTCTGGTGGCGATAATTGTAAGACAGAACGTCATGTTCATAATACGCGTTTTAGGAATTCATCCACTCGTTTAACAAGAATGTAACAGTCTCTTGTAAACATATGCGACGTAGCGTGATCGCTTCCTCGGACTTATCACAAGTCACAAGTACCGTAGCGCTTACGAAAGTCACCAACCACACACGGCCTAAACAATACGTCTAACTGTTGGGAACTAGGGCGTTTATTATCGCTTCCTTATTTCGTACATAGAACTTTCAATTTTGGTATTTAATTTTTGCTTTCTAAATCCAGTTTTTAACGCTCACACTCTTGGGTCATTTTTTCCGGTCTTGGTTTCCTACCTGTCTGTTATACTGTCCTCAGTTCAGAGCGTTTTCATTAATTAAAATANTAACAGTCTCTTGTAAACATATGCGACGTAGCGTGATCGCTTCCTCGGACTTATCACAAGTCACAAGTACCGTAGTGCTTACGAAAGTCACCAACCACACACGGCCTAAACAATACGTCTAACTGTTGGGAACTAGGGCGTTTATTATCGCTTCCTTATTTCGTACATAGAACTTTCAATTTTGGTATTTAATTTTTGCTTTCTAAATCCAGTTTTTAACGCTCACACTCTTGGATCATTTTTTCCGGTCTTGGTTTCCTACCTGTCTGTTATACTGTCCTCAGTTCAGAGCGTTTTCATTAATTAAAATANTCATTTTTTCCGGTCTTGGTTTCCTACCTGTCTGTTATACTGTCCTCAGTTCAGAGCGTTTTCATTAATTAAAATATGTTCCGGATTCATTTGACAGCAATCCGTGCGAGTTATTTCTGAAATTGGATCTCATTTTAGACACGTCGAGGACTGCTCTGAGGTAATAAAATAAATGCAAGATAACAAACACAAATCACTGTGTTATTTCTGGTGTTAAAACGAAACTCACTCCGGCATCACCCGGCAAACAAATAACTGAGGCTCTCTTGTATATATACTAATCTGTAGTCTGGCCTGCGGGCTACTCATCTCGCGAAAGCTTGTCATTGTAAGGTATTTTTAAATCCTGTGCGAATCGCCCGGACGTTTAAATAAAGACCAAGAGATGTAAAAAATTTGTCAAAATATTTTACGGGTTTTACTAGCAAAAATAAATTATATGTTTATTTAAAGGGAGAAATATACAATATAAAGATAATTTTCAAGCTGTATAGTGGATTTGTTGTTGTTATTTTTATTATTATTTTGTTTTCAACATCTGGCTACATATTAAAAAAACTTTTAATGATATTAGTTTGCCTATGTTTAATTTATGGAATAAGAATAATTTATGATATTCTTTTAATGATGTTCAAATACAGAAAATGCCAAAACTAATTTTACGATAGCAAAGTAGTATAACTTTGTTTAGTACTTGTGTACAAGAACTCAGTTCCATTTCTGCAACAACGTTTTGAAGAATGAGATTTTTTTATAGCCATTACAATTAGTATTAATATTATTAACCAACTTTTAATTACGATAAAAAATAAACATTTGCGGTACGCTATAATATAATGTTTAGGGACGCCAGAATTTCGCGATAAGATTTCCAAACACGCTAGATTTCAATACCCTATGGGCAGACCAGCAGTTGCTACGAATTTTTTTTTTCGGAAGACATGTTTTTACTTTACTGGGCAATCAGAATTAAGTTACTGCGACAGTGCATGTCTTTGATTCGCTGGTGGTCGCCTAAGAAGTGTAAAACGTAGATCATCCAGTCACGAAGGTGGATGTGATCTAACTTGTCATCGAATTTAACTAAGTCGTGAAATCTTTTCGAGAAAACCGGTTGACCCCAGGAATGATATACTTGAGGGGGGGGGGGGATTCCTCTTAGAATAGTTTGTCCCAGTCAACATGTGTTTGAGCACCGTTGATGCTAATGTAACCTCCCTCGCCTCCAACCGCTGTGACCCCCTCTCTTGAGAAATGTCTGGCTACGCCACTGTTTTTATTGGTGGAAAGTCTGTTGCAAACATCAACGCAGGCTCCTCGAATACTTTTTGAATGTATCCGACCAGAACATTTAAAGACGCATCGCTTTGAAAAAGCCGCTTACAGCTAGTTTTGGAGTGCTGCGAAATGACGGTCCTACGTACAGTGGGTGATGTCTTTAAAAATTCTACAAGTATTGCCTGGAATGTGTACTGTTTCCGTTCGTCAGCCAATTTGGCGCACTTTGAATGGTTTTGGGTGATTGAAGTGTGTGAAGAGATTTGGGATGCTCTTGACATCGAGGTCNACAGTGCTGTTGTGTGGATGTCTATAAAAGCACACCTCGAGAATGCCGGACCCATTATGCGCAGTCATTCCTTGTAAAGCAAATCTGAACATGAAACTCGAAAGTACAAAACTTTCTTCTGCTGTAGTAACTTGCTTAACAAAATGTGAATCATCTTTCATAAGGTCGCAATCGAATGATCCAATACTCCGAACAACAGGTCTTGAGATGTATCGCCTCCTCCTATAATAGCGTGACCGCCCCATGGCTCCCTAAAGAGTGATGCACAGCAGTATGTTGTGTATGGACTGATTCAAGTGCTCCAATGTGGGCGTGAAAAAAAATACAAAGCTTGAAAATATGACCCACTACAAAATATAAACCTTATATAAGAAATTGAATTCTTTTAAATACTTACACAAGATAAAGTGCTAATGACACTGTCAATATGATAACAGGCATTAATTTTTTTTAACAAAGATAACAAAAATGTTATAGGTACAAACAATAACAGTAAAGGAATGCAGGAGTTTGGGAACACCAAACTTCGCCATGAAAATGTCAAAGTGACACGAGAGGTATGATACAATGAGTGCCATTAAAAAGAAAAAATGGCACAGAAGGTGGCATTGCTATGTGCGCACGTCATATGAGCATCCCATGCCAAGGGCATTCTTCTAGGGTACAGGCCTGCCCTTCGGTGTCAGCTACATTGTAGTTGATTCTAAGATTTCTTCGCAAGTCCTCGAATGCATTTGTTCCAAACAGTTCTGCAACTTTTCAAATCGACACAAGTTGAGACAGTTGTTGAGTTCTGTTACAGAGAGTGTCCGAAAGTTTGTGGTACAAGCAGTGACCAACGATCGATAAAGAAATGTTAAACTTTGTGCAGATTGAATCGTGGTGTGGCTAATGCGCACCACTGGGTGTTTATTCTGACTCCCTGAAATTGATCTAGTGGAGGTAAGGGGCTTCCCATTCATGATCTGCATTCTCGTAGCCGTGACAACAAAAGTAGAAATATTTGCTGTGTGTGTGTGTGAAAGCAATGTGTGATGATTGTAGAGCAAACACTGCACTAGGGAGTGACTTCTTGTGTGCAAATATGGAATTTTTAATCATTATGGAAGAATTATTTTGTGTTAAATGTTTTTGAACTTTTAGATAATAATAGTGTTACATTGTAAATAATAATCTCTTCTGCAGAAAAATTTCTTTATCTATTTCTAACTAATATTACAACAAAAAAATATTTCCACTTGGATTTCCACAACTATTTGATTTTAGGGAAATACTTATGCATAAAAAATATGTATTGTGCTAATTTTAAATATCGTAATTATTTTTGTCTTTATGTTTTGTATATTATATTTTACTGAGAAACATGTAATTATTGTCAAGGCAATGAAAAATGAAAATAGTTTGGAAAAAGAGAGAAATCTAAAAAAAAAAAAAAAATCTGAAATTAAATGGTTTTTTAATATATGTACATATATATGTGTGCATATATATATATACACACACATATATATATGAACAAATTAAATTTTCATAGTAACTTTTGGGTTTTCGCTTTGCCAAAATATCAATTTCAAATAGCAAAATATATGTTACGAAAACACCTCTAATTTTATTTTTGTAGCAAGTAAAACAGTGACATTATTAGATTTATTTATTAAAATATTAATACAAAATTTTATAGTAAATTTTTATTAGCTAACAAATTGTGTCTTTTTTAAAATAATGAAAATATTAGAATGCACATTACAGGAAATTACGTTACTTGGACCAAGAAAAATGTTTGATGTGAAAAAATGTATTAATCNATATTAGAATGCACATTACAGGAAATTACGTTACTTGGACCAAGAAAAATGTTTGATGTGAAAAAATGTATTAATGTAAAAAGTACAGTTACTGTAAACTAAAAATTGAAAATCAAGAATAGTGTTGGCGAAAACAGTAGAAATATTTGTGGCGGCACTTAAACACATTTGTTAATTGGAAACCATATCTATAAACAGAAGTTACCCACGTATGACTTGTCCCTTGAAAAACATTACAACAGGATTTCACTGTAATTGAAATGTGCCCTTAAAGGAAAGCTAACCCCAATCTGTTAGGTTGAATCTTTTACTCAAATCTTTATATCCTCGAATCCAGTGGATTTGAGGAATTCAACGAATCTTGGATTCGACCATCCTGTCCCTATAGGATCATGCCAGACGATGCTGCTGGTTGGTAGGTTTTCTCTGGCATCTCCCATTTCCCCCGCCCTTGCATTCCAGAGCTGCTTCATACTTACCTCACTTCCTCATCGACTTTCAAGACCTCAATGTAAACAACCGCCCAAATATATCCACTCTACACCTGTCTCTATAAATAATGTTTGCATTTTGTGGAAAGCTTCTTATTCTTAGAATATTTGTTTACTGAGACATACTAACTGCGCAAACAATGAATAAAAAAAGAAATTTCAGGGCTTTTGACTCTTCTTAATAAAGACAATTTAGATTGGCAATTACATAAGCCACCAGTGGCAAATGGACAGATCATGTTAACAGTTTCAATCAGTTTTAAGTTGTAGTAAGGGGCGTGTCTATCAAAGTAGATGGGCAGGCCTAAAAAGGCATCCACTAAAACATTGTGTGTCTCAAGAAAGAGTTTATTGTAACGCAGACAAGACTTTTATGAGAATTTATGTCCCTTCCTCTTGTTGTTGTGCGTGTTCTTTCTGGAGATTGTTTATTAACGTAGCATCCGGAATATTTCACTGTGGCTTTGGATAGCAAAAATGTGTAGCATATAATTTAGGATGAATAAAACTAAACTGCTCACATTCCATTTCAATTTTTTTTGCGAGAATAAATGCAAGTCAACGTGACCAGTTATAGGGAGTTAAGATAACTGGAGCAGTGTATTAACAACAGATATGGTTTTCCCACATTCATCATTCAGATATTGAAATGATTGTGAAATTTCAGTTGGATTGTTTGTTTTTCATCAAACAGCGCAATAAGTTATTTGTTTCCATAGTATTCATAAGAAGTGAAAAAAAATTTAATTACTTATACGTATGTGTGTGTGTGTGAAACTGGTGGTGTTATTAATGAGATATCCATAGTTCATCAGACTACATCAAATTAGCATTTGCAGAGCTGTAATGACTTGGATATTTGCATGTGTAGGTAATACATCCACGTATCACTATAGGTTACGTGCATCCTCGTGGACCTCTGTGCGTGTGTGCACACATACACATGCGTATGCGTGCATTTCTCATTGTCCACCTCTCTCGCTATATATATAATACATATACATACACACACATCTAGAAAATTTTCTCTGAAATTGCCCCATGCATGCGAGTACACGCATGCACATAACTATAGTTATATAGGTTTGTAATGCATCTGTGAGTATTTTTTTTGTTGTTGCAGTTCATGGGCATTACATACGTTCTCCAAATGGCATGGCTGCTGATGTTGTGCTTCCTTGTGATAGTAACCCTGGTTTTCACAATTTTCTGGGGTCTTTGTAGCAACCCTTTGGTTCAGGCAAATCGACAGTGCNAATTTTCTGGGGTCTTTGTAGCAACCCTTTGGTTCAGGCAAATCGACAGTGCATAGACTTCAAACAGTTTGGTGAGTTGGTTGTATTTGTTCTGAACTAGACTGCTTTTCCCAAGTGTGCAAGAAGAGGGAGGGTAATGTGAGTGCTTTCTGCAAAGGTTTCCTGTTTCCAAACAACACACGTCCAGAGGACTTGGAAGTTTGCGACACACACGAGTTGAAATTGTTCTGCAAGGACTATGTGGAGAAGGCAGAGCTTATGTTCATTCTGGCGTCAGTTGCGTGTCTTCTTGTCGTCCTCAGTTTGGTGAGTATAATATTAAGAATGTGAACCTCGTGAGTATGATCTTGTACGTAGTACCAATATAAGAAAAAAACAGTTACTGAATGCAATTGGTGATATCATATGCGACCGCAATTATGTATTTTTGCTTGGTACAAGTGCAGTAAAATAATTTTGCGTTTTATTTTCACATAATTAAATCTCTTAGTTACTTCACGTGTTTTAACTAGTAAATACTTCAGTTTTCATGTGCTACGCCATGCAGTATTTTCTGCAAACAGCAACTGCAAATACGTATCTTGTTTAGCGTCTGGTACACCTTGCAAGTAAAAATGTTTCTACGTAGCACTTCTTAATGCCAGACTCATTTTAACATACCCGTAGACAATTGTTTTGCATGCTAGTACAAAAGCAAACCATGAACTGCTAATGGCACACTGGTGTTTGTTGTCGTAAAATATTTTTTCAGTTGTACGTGTATAACATAGCCATACTGCAGCAAACAAAAGATTTTTAATTACTACAGCGATAGTAGCGCTTGTTACGAGTGCAGAACAACATTCATTTTCCGACAGTAGTATTCATGTCAGCATCTGATGTTAAACTGCAGTGCATTTGTTATTTTAACCTGTATAATTCGTATTTTGCCTGTCTTGCATAATTGTAAAAATTATTTCAAAACATGTCATAAAAATAAATTGCCACATATTAAATTTTTGAGTGACAGTGTTAAACAATTNTATTAAATTTTTGAGTGACAGTGTTAAACAATTTTTTTTTTTTGCTACTAAATTACTGAACTTTATGTATTTAATGTTAGAAATGAATTGTTTTGATATTGGCAGTCGCAATGTCGCCGATAACGATAAATTACGTGTATATCGTCAACCATTTTGAATGAGTTTGAATTGGTGCACCTATGCATGGAAAATCAACCTTTATAAATAACCCCTTTCTTATTTAAATCTTATCGAGATTTATTTATTAACATTTCTCCCCCTGCCATGTTTCGAACTACATGTAAGAGAGGTTAGATGTCGGAGGTCAAGTTAGATCAGTTGTTCCTTGCTCTGCCAGAAGTGACTTGCCCAAATGACATAGAAATGTTATGTTTCTCTCAATTAAAGGACACGCCAGGATCTTATGCCCATCTGGTCACTCTGCTTGTGTTCACAAATTACTTCTGGACACGCGAGACTGGACATAAATTGCAGCAGCCTGGTGTCCTCATGTGAATGCTTGCTACACAGGAGTTAGCTTTGTTGAGTCAGCAGCATATGTGTGTTGCATCATTTTCCCTACTCTCTTTCTTTTCCAACTCAGTGACACGCAATAAGAGAAAAAGTACGTGTCAGGTCATACAGATAAGTAAATAATATAACTCCGCGCACATCTGTTATCCATGGACGACTGTTACGGACAGCACTATTATCAGCCACAAATCTCGTGGAGCATGTTATGGAGGAATACAAGAATACAGCTGCAGAATTCTTCATACCAACTGAGCAGAAAATTCTGTCTCCTTCAGTAGGTTCAGAACTGCAAAGGCAAATTAATTTTGAAGCTATGTAATCAAGTGCACTTTACAGTTACAACAAAATGTTATCTCTGGAACTGTAGCTGTAATGAATAATGCTTTGTGGCACAGCATTTAACTGATCTAGGCTTCAGGGTGTAATGTAACGAAGAAGGAAACCTAAACAACATAATGAAAATATTTTCTTTGCAATTTTCATGTTGAAACCAGAAGTAACTCTACTACTTTAATATCAATTAAATAATATTAAATTTATGTTGTATTGAGAACAGAAACTACAATGTTGCATCCTCATCGGCAAAAGTGGTCGACTATGGAAACCTCAAGATGTACGAGCGAGAAGTGGTGACCACTGCCGATGTATGTTTGTTGTTCTTTACATGACGTGGCAGGCTTTAAAGTTCTTGGTTAACTCCCCCATCCCTCATGCGTTGCCTAATGGATTCCAGGAATCGTCTGTGATGTGCTCCCCCTCCTAGTGACGTTGCTCGAACTTTGAAGATGTTTGGCGTGCAGTGCGCATAGATAGTTCATCCTGGCACATTCGTGAGCGCCAATTCTGTGTCTGTCTACCAGTAGTGGAAAAGCCACAGAAATTAGGATGGGGTTATGCAAGTCACAAAAGGTGCTATAATTGGGACAAGGTCACGGTTAGTTTTTTGTATGAGCGTTGCAGTCAGTGTTAGACTTTAATGCCGGTCTTCATACTCTAAAGGATGAATTTCTTGTTCAATACAAATGTGTCATTACTGGAAGAAGTTCTTTTGCATCAGAATGCCATTGTTTGTTCTTCGTGGTTTCTTAGACTTCCTGCAGTTTTCTTGTTAGTTCTTCCAACCTGTGTCATTCTGTTGAGTAAACAAGCTCTTTGTAATGACCCCACATGAAAAAATTGATTGGATTCAGATCGAGGCTGTGCGTTGACCACAACCAATCTATATTCCTCGGAACCTTCTGTCGTGAAAAGTCTTTATGTGCATAACACCACCGCAGCCCCTGTTATTTAGTCATTACAATTTTATGGATTTCAATTTGGATGCTGTCAACAATCTCTTGTTTAGCAACATTAAAATTTTGATTGAATATGTTTTAAGAAAATGCATTTTGTTAAAAATAAATATTTGGTGTAATTCTTGAATGACCAGAATGTTAAGTCTATTTCAATTTAAGTCCAGCAGTAATGTCACAATACATTGCTGTCACTGTAAACTAATTTACAACTGTCCCACTGATCTTGAGCAGTAATTATGACAAAGCACAGTACTTAATTATAAATTCAGTAAATTATGCATTTACATGTGTATTTTACAGGTTAAAGTAATTGCAGCCTTTATATGAAAACAAATATGGTGGCAATTTGGTATCTTCATAAAGGTTTGCTACCCCAGAAAACTAAATATTTCAAAGTATTTGTATACAAAATAGGGTTACATAAAAATTTTGTTAACAAATTCTGCCAGTTTGAAAAATGGCCTTACTCTGGATCTGTGTGTCTGCATATCATGAAGGAAGGAACTTTTTTCATTTTTCTTTGTAAACACCAAAACCTGAGCTCCAGCTGCTTGGACCCGTACCAAAGCAATGCCCCGGCGTGCTCGGTCACCGCTACACCACTGGAATCAATTTGAAAGAGAGTTGAATTCCGAAACTGACTATAATTATCTCCGCAGTCACTTAAATTATTGGGATGGATAATCATTTTATTTATGCTATTATTACTTTTGGAATTTGTTGATTCACATATTGACGAAAAAGAATGAAAGCACAGTTATGCCTCTATCCTGTACGTGTCGCCCCACATTCAACGACAAATTACTTTCAGCGCTTGAGGTCGTCCCCAACAGTTGCCATAAATCGCGTGACGCAGTCGTCTGGTTTATGTTCGCAAAAATTAATTAAATTATTTTTTCAAAACCAGTCCATAGCAAAAATAGTTTATTTTTGTATACTGCCATCATGCACGTGTAATTCTACACGTGTTTCACTGTCACAATAAAAAATGGGAAGCCTATAAACTCGCAAATTTTAAACAAGTGACAGCTGCCAGACAAACAGGATTGAATTTTTCTTTCACATTATGGACATGGCTGTATTCTCGCAGAGTTGTTACTGTAAATACGTTAATTTAGTTTTTTAAATTTTGTAAGCGAATTTTCTTTGTGAACTTAAATAGAAACGCAAAAATACAAAAAAAAAAGAAAATTGAAACTTAGTTCATTTGACGAAAAATAAACCCATTCTACAGTCCCAAACAAAAAAGAACAAAATAACGTGAACACATTCTTTCAGAGCTGCGGTTTTTGGTAGTAAATCCTTTCAGTATATTTGTGCGTCCTAAGCATATAGTAAAATATAAATTGCTTGTATTGGCAGTGTGTTAGTGCGTAACAATGAATTTTCGAAAAGTGTTTGACGTTAAGGTTGTACAAAGATTTATTTAGATTTCATGTTTTCAGAACTCTTAGTGTTTTGTTTGTGTCCTTGTTACACCTTATGCATTTTTGGATACTGTTCCTTTAAAGTACTTTCAAATATATCTCTTATAACAGTTTTTACAGCCCATCATTATAAGTGTTTGTTGTGTGAACATTTTTAGGGATTTGACTATAGTTACCACATCGTTCTTGGTCGAAGTAAGGAAGGAAGGCACATGTGGTACTTTCAATTAATCTTAATCATAGAATAAATAAAAAAATATTTTTTGGTATTTGATGGAGCACCTTTGAGCATAAAGCATTTTAAGAATGAGGGTTTGTGAATAAATACTGTAACTAACAGACTGCTGCATCCCCGTACCAGGTGCACTACTTAATGTGCCTCTCTGCGAACTATGCTCACATCAGAGATCACGAGAAGTTCCAAGAGCTGCAGGACTTGCAGTGCCTTCAGGAGCCAGAAATGTCCTTCGGAGGCTCCAAGGATCGCTTCTAGGACACGGCACGAGAGATCTTCCAGGCAGAATCCATGGCTCTCCACAGCCCGCATCCGGTCGTTGGTTCACAGTCGCTGGTGCACAATTAGTTCTTCCAAGTCTGTACAAGTACATGCCACTATATTCATTTTTTCGTAGCCATGTGTATTATTGTTTATTAAAGTGGCCGATTTTCGTATCTTTTTCTTGTATATTAAACCAAAAAGGTTATAAATTGTAAGATTGAGTGCTGTGTTTTGAGTAACACTGTACTGTATGATAATTCTTGGGTCCTCCCTTTACTGTTTTTAAAGCTCTAAGTTCATTTAGTTTCTGAGGCAACATTTTCTGCCATTGTTTATTTATAGTGATGTCTGTGCAGAACATAGTTGTGTGGTAAGAGCTCACTGTTATTTACTTGGCTGTAATCTACATTTAGGATATTCCTTGTGAGAGGGATTACAGTTTGTCTTAATTTTACAAGACAAGAAATTCACAATTTGCACACAGATTTCCATCTTCTGTACTGCTGCCCAAAATGACAAATGCCAGCACAAAAGATGAAAAAAAGGATTGACAGATGTACAAACCGCACTCTTGTGCCTTATTTCTGTCATCACATTTACTACTAAGTATTAATCTACAAAAAATATTGTGAAATTGTTAAAATGTTATATCTATTTACTTTTCCCAGACACTATATTAATGTTGTGTGTTACATGTAAGAATCTTGTGGACTCTTGTGGTTTCTGTCTACAATCTCTCGTGCCTTTGTATTGAGCTGTGTGATGGACACCGATACCAGCTCCTCAACCTTATTACTTACAGAAAATAAACAGCAATGCCTACAGAGCAACATGCTTCGAATAGCTGTGGAATGTGCATGTTGAGTATTTACCTAACTGGTGCGTCAGTCAGTTTGAAACTGACAAACATTAATGGTCACGGTTTAGCATTAAAGGAACCGCTGTCTGTGTTATTGTAATAGACCAGTTCATTCACGAAATAATGAGTACGAAGAAGTGTTTCCCTTATGTAAGAAGAATCTTAGGTCACTCAAGAAATAAAGAACATTTTGTGCGATGTTTAAAAGCCTCGCACCTCTTTTGTGTGAACACTTTAAAAAAAAAAACAATTACTGGGCTTTTTATGCCAGTAGCGGTAAGTCACCATGCAGTGTGTTCATTTTAAAGTAAATATAATTTAATTACTAATCTAAACTGGTTCTTGAAGCTTGTAAGGGTGGAAAGTCTGCTTGCAACTGTCAATTTTGTACATGTCTTTTATAATTGTAACATTTATATGTATGTAATTCAGCAAAATAACATATCAGTGGCAACAGGCGGCTGTACTGTTACTGTCTTTGGATTTGTTGTACAGAAGTTGTACTTTCATAGAATTAGTCTATTTTCTGGATGTAAACGCTAGCTATAGATAAATGTGGTTTAAATATATAAAACAAATGTGTCGGTTGTACCACATTACTGTACATACTTTCATATTCTCCCACTCTTTAGGTCAAATTTTGAGGTTGAAAACGCGTTGTGCAAAGTACAAGTTTTTTCAAATGTAAAGATAGGAGTTTAATTTTTTATAATTGCAATCTGCCACTAATTTTTAGTAGCAAGGATACCACAACATTACATGCAANGATAGGAGTTTAATTTTTTATAATTGCAATCTGCCACTAATTTTTAGTAGCAAGGATACCACAACATTACATGCAACCAAAATTTGCAAAACAAAGGAAATAGTGTTATTTGAAAGAGTCTCAATTAGGGTTCAACTTGAACTGGTATAATATGATGCCGTACATCNACAAAGGAAATAGTGTTATTTGAAAGAGTCTCAATTAGGGTTCAACTTGAACTGGTATAATATGATGCCGTACATCAACAAATTAAGATGCTTTCTATTGTTCCTCAAACTAGTTTCCCGTGCTGTATTCCACGTACCTTTATCACTACTCCCCGTAACTTATTTACCACAACTCTACATCTCTTGCCTGGTGCTGACATTTCCACGAACATTTTTTTGTCTCGGCAAATGAGAGTCCAAGAATTTTGTTTTACCGTAGCAGCAATGATAGCAGTACGTTGCTCGGTTATGAGGTTCAAATTGCCTTTGGCGAATATTCCCTCCATTCAGGACATTTGAACTTCGCATTGCAACTCCTTCACCATCCACATTTGAGAAAACACCTGAAACATACCCACATGTTCTCCCAAGGTCAAGTGAACTTTGAACTTCCTGCATTCTGAAGGTTGGTCAGGCTGGCAGAACAAGTATATTGTTTAGAATTGTTGGGTGTTGGGATGGTAAGACTAAGGGTTTTCTCTCTTCCTGGATCATGTTACAGCAGTTTGTTAATTTCAGGAAATTTACCACCTTCTATGGCCCAAAAATTGTTAAATATTTTTGTCACTTCCAAGAGCATTCTTCTGTTAGCTCTAACACTATTCATCATTTTCATATAGAGAACTACTGGGCAAGCAAAAATGGTGGGTTTTTTTCCTTCCAAAGTAGTGTTTGGTCTTAATGTAAATTGTTTTGTGATAGAATAACTAAGGCCTCACTTTTACGGTAGATAAAATGAGCTGATTTAGCTATTAAAATTTCTCCATTTCATCAAACAAATATTTTTATTTCGTCAAATTTTATAGCAAAAAATGCATGCATTCTTATTAGAACATGAATGTTTTTTTTTTGTAATGATTTCACTCAAACTAAATGGAATTTGTTAGTCATTCTTGTAATTAGTGTATATTTAAGTGGAAAACAATTAAAAATATGTAATTATAATGATGAAAGGACCTTACGAGAGCACACTTGTCATGCAAGACACATTGTCGCATCATAGTAATTTTTGTTAGAAAAATCTTGTACTTTGAAACATTTGAAACTGCCCAAGAACATTCACTGGCGTTTGAAAATTTTCATGTCACTCACGTACAGCTTTTGACCATTTGTAGATATTAATTAAATCCTGTTCAGTTCAATATCACTCCAACACAAATCCACAACCTAACTACAAAATACCAGTAAATATTTTATTATTGGTAAAATAAAAATACTCCTTACATAGTAATAATATTTTTACAATGAAGTGGCAGAAAACTAGGCAGTGTTTAACCACGTACTTTTTCCCGCTCACTCAACATTTACTTTACAGTTTTGCACTTTGGTCAGTTTATAAAACAAACGAAAAACCTTCACTTACAAAATCCTGGGCACGATCTATAACTGTAACTATTTTTGGCATTCTTTACCGGTTTTGCGACGTAAGCAGCCAATCATCACCACCCTCGCTCAATAGTTGCAAATACCATATTTGCTAGTTGTTCTGAACCTAACCACAAGGCCTAGAAGATGAGTAAAGTTGGTGATGTTTACATATACAGCAGGAGTATTTACTGTGTAATTATTTTATTCCACAAAAAAAAATATTAATGGGTGTAATATATATGTACTATTTACTTTCGTCGAATCACCAGCATTTTTGGTTACAGATGTTGGTTTGAAAATAAAATACACGTAGACGTAATTTTGCCCATGAACGAGTACCATAGCGATTCTGCTTCTTATATATTGAATTTTACGTGCAACTATAATCTTTGGACCTTCACACCAATCAATTTTATGAAATGTTCTCGCGACATGCAATTTCGTTCAGTTTTTATATTGTCAACAACATGATCACCACGTAAATATTTTCGTTATCTGCACGTACGCGAAGTAAATGAGAGATAATGCTGTATTGCAAATGGAAAATTGTAAAACTCAATGTTTGTGAGACTTTACATGGTAAAAGAAGCTTGCACTATAGTTTTAGGTACACTTTAACAAGTAATTTTGTCGATGTTTTGCGAATACAACAATTATAACAGAATTTCGAGAATGAACATAATTTCTCAGTATTTCGCATTATTTTGCATTATTGCATGGTTCACAAAAATTCTAGGCTTTAAGTAATAGTTAGATATTCAAGTGCAAATATTTGGAGATCACAGTATTCATGAAAAAATTTTAACACTTGAAATTATTATACTTTAAATTGTTGCAATTCATATAAATTTTTATATTCGCTAGCATGGCCAGTGGTGTGTGTATATATGTAGCTAATTGTTTAGGATTCTGTGGTGTAAAGAAATTTCTGAAGCGTGGAAACATGTTTTGGGTTGTCGTTGACTTAATATCTTTCAATTTGTAGTACAACCTGTGCGTTGTATAATTGCATTGTTAAATAACGATTCGTAAATTATTTAAAACGTTTAAGACTGTGGTTGCAGTTTTTACATTAGAACTGTATGGCGATAGATGCAGTTGGAAAAAACATATTTAGAGTTATAAACCAAAATAAAAGAACAAGGTAAACTGTTTGTGTAAGAGCAGGCAAAACGAGGAGAAACAGTATCTTTAATTACTATAAAAATTATTCAGTTATTTAAAATATGTCCGTTAGCACGCAGCAATAACATGCTAGAGGTTGTGCCTCTTAACATCAACTGGTAAGCCACAGTTGTAAAAAAAAACTACATTGGAGATAAAACTTTAAAAACTTTGGCTGGAACATGCCCGTAGCGTGCGCCTAGCGAGTTGGGGTGTGTGCGCAATGCACACACACTTATACAATGCGCAGAATATTCTGTGTTAAATTTATATAAACACTGTACTTGCAGAATGTTTCTCGTCTCCAATGCAACTTAATTTTTTTGTGAATTCGTAAAAGTAAAGGGAAAGAAACCGCCCATCGCAATAACTGTGAACTTTGTGAAACTGATATAATTTGACTGCTACAAAGTCTGCCAAATTTTTTCTCAACCTTCAAAACATCACATTTTCAGGCAGCCATATTTTCATCGTAAGCAGAAGTTTAAACTGCCAAAAATGGCCTGGCGCTGAAACCAAGGATACTAGTTGAAATTAATCACTTTTGACGGTGGTGAAATGCAGTGAACCATTATATTCGTAGTTAACTCGAGCTTAAAGTTGGCTTAAAGATTTAAAATTCTGTGGTTAAACCATCCCTGTGTGTGTGTGGGGTATTGAAAAACAAATTTCTCTTTATATTGAAAGTACACAAAACTTGTTACGTTTAATTGTGAAAAGGTGGTCATTTAGTGATGAATGGTGGTGATTTGTAGCAAGTATAGTTTCATAGTAAAATGGCTTTTACTTGTGTAAGTAATTTAGTTGTCTGCTTCCGTATTACAAAGGGTTTTTTTTTTTTTGTGTTTAATCATTTTAATGTTATATATATTATTGTTCCACATACTGAAATATTCAACCAAAAACTTCAACGCGTTATACTTAATACTTGATGGTCTGGTACAGTGCTCGTAAGATTAGTCTGGAAAATGTGTTACTGTTTTAACAATATATTATTTATTGAAATTCAAAAATCTTAAGTAATTTTTATGCTATGTCATGTTGGTTTGATTTGTTTAAAAGCAAGAAACTAAATTGTGTAGTATTATAAAAGAAAAACTGTTAAAATATTATCTCTTGTGTAAGATAATATTTAAATGTGGTGTTTAGTGTGTAGTTATACAGTTGCTTCAGAATTGTTTGGATTGTAATGCTGAACTGAACATTTAGAAAAGCAGAAATATTTATATACTTTCTTACCCATTGATAGTGATGATTTGGGGAAAATTGAACTGCCACTTAGCACAAATAACTGAGCTTTTCAAAGGTGCTTTAATTTTTTTTCGTATTTGTGATAACATTAATGGTAACTGACTTAAGGTTGTGTTTATAATAAATGTGCGTACATTATAATTTTGAATGTTTGTCTTATATGAGCAAGCTCCGAGCTTGAACTCCGTGCTACTACACGCTCACTTGCAAACAAAAACTGGTCACCCTAAAGGTGCCATCGCAGGGCACAGGACATGCTAGTATGTATACAGAAAACATCAAAATATTGTAACACACCAAGCATGTAATGCAGGGGACCAACGCTTTCAGGATGTACTTGGTATGGCGTTGGACCACTCGTAGCACACACACAAGTGGCAATATGGTTGGGCGTGGAGGCATACAGATGTCGAGTGTTCTCCTGAGGAAGATACTGCGATAGCTGGCACAACTGACCTTCCGTATCTGCCATTCAATCTGGTTCCAAGCGTCCTCGTTGGGCAGGATGTCTGGGGACCTGGCTGGCCTAGGTAGCATGTTGTCATCACGAAGGCAGGCCAGAGATACCTATTCTGTGTGAGACCAGGCATTATCCTGCTGGAAAATGGTATTGTCAAGCTGCATCAGGAAGGGGAATGCACTTGTTCGCAGAGTTTCCTGGGCGTGTCGCAGCACAATCGGGCTTCCTTCAATCACCACCAGTGGGGTGCGAGGATCATAGGAAATGGCATTCCACACCACGACACCTCTCCTTGGGGTGGTGTGCCGCTCTATAAAGTGAATCAAATTCGGTGGCCATCTGTATACAGACAGAACCATGTTTAGTAGCTAAACGCCACTCGTTGCCATTCCTGAAGCTTCTGTGCTTGGCAATGCTCAGGTCGTAATGGACAACCGCAACAGATCCCGCTCTAACCGCTGCTTGGATATGCTACAGGTGGACACAGGCGTGTCCCTGGATGGTGCCCAGTAATGCCTGTCGAGTGCTTACAGCCTGTCGCACGATGAAACTATCCTCGCCGCTGGGTAGACCCAAACCTTCTCGACAGGTGTGTGTACTTTCCTGTTCCCACTGCGTCCTACACAGACTCGCAGTGTAGGCAGGCAGAACGGTTCAAGTGGCGAGCAATACAACGAAATGTCCAACCTGCCCCTCGGAGGCACACGATGCAGCCTCTCTCAAACTCAGTCAGCTGGGCGAAGACTTGTCAAATGCGCCACCAGTGCAATCTGCGTGTTCACCGAACGAACTTAGTTGTGTGGATCACACTACCAATAAGGCCTTATTCAGTGTCTTGCAGCTATGAATGTTTGACATGAATGCCCCCTAGTGGCACATCTATGCAAGCAAACCACATTAAACCAAAATGAGACACACACATCAGGCTATGATGATACTGTGTGGTAACATTTGTTGTATTCGTGCAATTCATTCATAGTAATCAATTTTTTTTTGCAAATCAGTGTATTTGTACAATTTTTCTCACTGTAATTTGAAGAATATTGAGTTAAGATTATATTAATTAGTATTATCTTAGTTTTATTAATATTTCAGCATTAAGTGTTAATATAGAAGTTGATTTACAATACAGTGTTTATTTCTTTGGTTTTATTCATTTTGTAAATGTTTCTCTTAGTTTAGTAAATTCAAGCTCTAAAAGAAGTGTTCTATTTTTTTTTTACTCATGGTAATGGTACCTATATGTGATGAAACTTGATACAAAGCCATGCGTGTAGTGTCAATTATGGTAGCTGGGGATGCATTGTGCTGTCCCAAATACATTTTGTACCTACTTGAGTATGCCTTATAGCATTGTAACTACGTTTTACTTGTTCTTTTCACATTCCATTTTTAGTTCAGCAACAAGCTGCAATATTATTAAAGGCAGCTATATCTTAAATGTTAATAATGTGAATTATGTAACATTTCTGCTACTCAATAGCCTTTATTGGCTGTATATATCTAACCAAGGAATGTACATTTTATAATTAAGTCTTCAGTTATAATTCTATTAAAGTTGGTTTCAGTTTGTCTTTTGCGATGTTAAAACATTCCTGGATTTTGCCAATAAATTAAATTTAAACATTATACCTCTACAGTAGTTTTCTAATCCCACAAAAAAATGTTATTACTATAGTTTTTAACAGCTAAAATAAGTTTTTTTGTAAATCAGAGTACCATACTTTTAAGTTGTACTGAAATACAGTTTTTGTTGTTGGCATGCATCTGTCAGATCATCAAATTTTTCATTGTTTGTGGTGATGTTCAGGTACATAATATTTTGCACGAGGCAGAGACAGAAAGTACCTTGATTTTAGCAGCAGGGCATTGACGTTAGACAGTTTAATGCATTGAAACCAAAAGTCTTCAACAACGGTAGCCAGAGAAAGCAAGATGGACATGTCTCACATGTATGCAAAGCTAGTCGGCGAGTAAGGAACTTGGACAGCGCTGCACATTTTTGATACAGTGTTTACCCAAATGCATAAGTTTGAACCTTAACTGGGAAGAAAAAATATTGCTGACTGAAAAATTGTTTTGCGCATCACATGAAATAATTAAATTTTTGGATTAGATGAGTTTTGCAAGCTATTCCTTAAATTTTTCATGTGCATAGTTTTCTTGATTTCACTGAAACAAAAAAATTTTAAGATTACTGAATGCTTTGGAAATTGAAGTTACATTTTAAAAATTCTCTTTCAAACAACGCTACTGTCACACATATAGTTCAGATATGCCGTTGTCTTTAAGCAGAACTGTTCTTAGCTGCTTCCTGTTCGACACTTTGTGGATGCTGGACGAGATATGAAGCCCCAGACCAGCAGTGTAATATATATGTACTATTTACTTTCGTCGAATCACCAGCATTTTTGGTTACAGATGTTGGTTTGAAAATAAAATACACGTAGACGTAATTTTGCCCATGAACGAGTACCATAGCGATTCTGCTTCTTATATATTGAATTTTACGTGCAACTATAATCTTTGGACCTTCACACCAATCAATTTTATGAAATGTTCTCGCGACATGCAATTTCGTTCAGTTTTTATATTGTCAACAACATGATCACCACGTAAATATTTTCGTTATCTGCACGTACGCGAAGTAAATGAGAGA
>NQII01001779.1:4253-36587 GCA_002778355.1 Clitarchus hookeri
GGGGGGGGAGCTAAGTTTTGGTTTATTTACTCTGTACTTTTATTAAATAAAGAAATGAAGAGCAGCGCCACAGTAGTTTAATGAATTTATCTTCACGTCTTTTAAACTGGCATTGCAAGAGGAACTTCACCTAGTGACCTCCCACACCGGCGGAAATAATTTAGTAGTATAAAGTTTGCCGGTGTGGGGGATATTTGCCACGCCCGACGTGTCCTCTTCAGCAGCTGGTTGTCTACTGTCTACAGTTGTCTGTATGCAGGCTNGGGGATATTTGCCACGCCCGACGTGTCCTCTTCAGCAGCTGGTTGTCTACTGTCTACAGTTGTCTGTATGCAGGCTGTAGGCACACAGAGTATTTGTCACCCATGCCTACCTCCACTCCTTGCTCCAGGGTGCCCAAAACGTAACCATATAAGGGCATGGCGTGGGCCGGAACTCCCCATGCCATACCGAACTGGATCGTTGGTAAAAGATAATCCAAACCTTCTAGAACAAAAACTGTAGACTACAGTTGGAAAGCTTCTATCTACTAATGCTGACGCTAACAAAAACTAATATTTTGAAAAAGGCAAACGTATGACCGATAAACATTATACCACAGCAATAACTTTGAATCCAGATAAAATATTACTAAGCCTTGCAAAACGAAAGAAAATGAACCAAGTATCCCGATAATTATTATTACTGCGTCATTACAGAAGTATACCTCACAAGTAGGCTAATCAGATTAATAGCGGTGGATGTTGTGTGTTACAGTTGTGCAGTAAAATGAAATACTTGTGTAGGATAGACAGACATGACCCTAATCTACAAGCATGCTAACTGTAATCACACAATGAAGAGATGGATGTATCCAGAAACATTTCTGAAATAATGGTACCCAAATGAAAGACTTTTTGTGCAGTAACACAGTCCTGAAACCAACATCAGTTGATAATGTCTAGTGTGGAATTGTGGGTAATTTGTTGGGCCAGTTTGTGCTACCTGGATGGTTAAATGGACAGACCTACAGGAACTTCCTCAAAAATGATTGAGCCATCCTACTCGAAGACGTTTTGTTACATCACAAACNAATGGACAGACCTACAGGAACTTCCTCAAAAATGATTGAGCCATCCTACTCGAAGACGTTTTGTTACATCACAAATGAGCAGCAGCATGATTCATCCATGATGGTGCATTGACCCATTTCAGACTCACAATATGCACATACCTGGCTGCTGGNGAGCAGCAGCATGATTCATCCATGATGGTGCATTGACCCATTTCAGACTCACAATATGCACATACCTGGCTGCTGGGGGCAATTATATGGGCCGTCCAAAACCATTACGTAGAACCTATAAATTTCTACTTGGAGAGTCATGTAAAAGCATTGGTTTACAGTACGCCTGTTGCTAGTGTTGAAATCCTTAGACAGCACATTCGGGTTAACCATAACTNGTAAAAGCATTGGTTTACAGTACGCCTGTTGCTAGTGTTGAAATCCTTAGACAGCACATTCGGGTTAACCATAACTTGCTGGTAAGGGCGATATCATCCATTGAAAGATGTCTGCAAGACTGGGTTAATGCAAATATTGCAAGATCTGAACATTTTGTGTCACATGATACACTCTTACCATATCTAACATCGCATGCATTTAACCCATGATCTACCTCTGGTAAATAATAAAATACATGTATTACTACTATTAAAAAATTTTTTTTTCATGGAGAATTAAATAATGTTTGAATCAAACAATTCAGTTAGCAAAGTCAACTCAAGCAAATATCAGCATATTTTCAATACATTTTAACGCACAGGAAGTTGCCAACTTATAATAATATTAACCAAAAAGACTGCGGTAAGTGTTAGTAGACTTCAGTGGCTTTAAGGCTACATTCAGCATAAATTCTTGTGAATGAGTTAATTAATTAATGAATTAATTTTGAAAATTTCTCAAAACATTTGTAAACACTATGTAGGGGAGGGTGGGGCACCTTGAACATACAGGCACCTTGAACCACAGGCTTGCGTTCTTTTAGTTTGACGGTTTTACGCTAGATGTCTCTACTGAAGAATCAAAACATGTCAGATATATGATGTAACATAAGTTTAACCGTATCGTGTTTACTGTTACAATTTTAAAAGCTTTTTGTCAAAATTTGACAGTTGAAATAACTTTTTCAGGTAAGTTAACAGTTTCTGTATACTCTTATTATAGTAAGAATCATTAATCTTTGTAACTGAATAGATAGTATAGGATTTATAGTGCTTCCTTACGTAACCTTTAGTTTCATTGTTCCAAGATGTCGGCGTGATAACGCGTGATCAGAAATGGCTGCCGACAGGGCACATTGAACTGCAAAAGTTGGGGCAGTTTGATCCATGTTCAACGTGCCCCATCCTGATATGATGCGACTATAATTATATAATTAAAATAGTCTAACAATTCAGTTCTACCCTGTAGCTTCCTTGGAGTACAAACATTATTTTCTTTCATTTCAGAAAATGGTTCNGTCTAACAATTCAGTTCTACCCTGTAGCTTCCTTGGAGTACAAACATTATTTTCTTTCATTTCAGAAAATGGTTCATAATTACAAGCCAAAGACTAATGGGGGAAAACAGACGGTAGTCTGATNTATTTTCTTTCATTTCAGAAAATGGTTCATAATTACAAGCCAAAGACTAATGGGGGAAAACAGACGGTAGTCTGATGAGAAGAGATGTTGAAGAGGTGATGAAAGGCCGCTCTATTCGTCAAGTCAGTCATGACCTAGAATTAGATCGTATAACGTCTCAATACGTGAAAAAATATCAGTCTGGTGACGTGCATGATGATCATGACTTTGCTCCTCATTTCAANTATTTTCTTTCATTTCAGAAAATGGTTCATAATTACAAGCCAAAGACTAATGGGGGAAAACAGACGGTAGTCTGACGAGAAGAGATGTTGAAGAGGTGATGAAAGGCCGCTCTATTCGTCAAGTCAGTCATGACCTAGAATTAGATTGTATAACGTCTCAATACGTGAAAAAATATCAGTCTGGTGACGTGCATGATGATCATGACTTTGCTCCTCATTTCAACACAAGAATGGTGTTCTCAAAAGAAGAAGAAGATGGACTGGAAGAATATATTTTGACCTGCTCCTTAATGTTCCATGGTCTCACCTATGAGGCTTTAAGATGCCTTTTGTTTGAATATGCAACGAAGAAGGAAAAAAATATGCCGGATTCCTGGAAGGCCAACGCTATGGCAGGAAAGGACTGGATTTTGGGCTTTATGAAACAATATTCAAATGTATCTCTGCGGGCTCTCAAAGCAACTAGTATCTCTAGGGCTCAAGGCTTCAACAGAAAATCTGTGAAAGAATTTTTCGAAGTTTGGATGAAAACGTTGGCGGAGAAAAAATTTGGCCCAGAATCTATGTACAATTTAGACGAAAGTGGCATAACCACTGTCCAAAATGTACCCAAAGTTTTGGCCAAGAAAGGAACGAAACAAGTGGGGCAAGTAACAGCCGCTGAAAGAGGGACTCTTGTTACAGTTGTTTGCTGCGTGAATGCAGTTGGAAAGGCATTACCCCCGGTAATGATTTTTTCTAGGGTTAACTACAAGGATCACATGATCATAGGCGCTCCTCTGGGAACTCTAGGACTAGCAGCTCCAACTGCGTGGATGAACAGCGAGCTGTTTCCTCGCGTTCGCGCTCATTTCATAAACCACATAGGGTGTTCTGCTGAAAAACCCGCAGTTTTATTCATTGACAACCACGACAATCATTTGGGAATCCAAGTAATTGAACTGGCCCGTGAAAATGGACTTTCTATTATAGCATTCCCACCCCACACATCACATAAGTTACAAGCACTTGATGTTTCCGTATATGGGCCACTAAAGACTCATTACAAAAGAGCTGTCAATGAATGGAATTTAAGTAACCCTGCAAAACGCATTACAATCTATGATCTTCCTGAATGTTTTAATAGGGCGTTTTATCGAGCGCTTTCGCTGGAGAATATATCAAACTGCTTTAAAAAAACCAGGAATCTGGCCAGTTAACTCCGAAACATTTTCCGATGATGAATTCCTTGCAGCGGGAGTCTTCATGAGCGACAATCCTACTGAGAACATTGTTCCAAAAAGTCTAGTCCACGATGACACGCAGCTCGTGGATACCGAAGACAATCTGAATGAACCCTCGACATTCGTTAAAGATTCTACCACCAATGACACAAGTTATAGTGAGATAATCCAAATACGTCCATTGCCAAAGCTAAAGGCCGTCGAGCAGTCAAAACCTCGCGCGAAAAGGGCGGTCGTTGGCTGCAAACTTATTACGAGCACACCTGAGAAAGATAATGCGCTTGAAAAGTAAAAGCAGAAAATGGCAAAACATAAATCACCTGCTGCTCAAAACCTGTTACGAAACAGAGAGCTCTTTATTGCCCAGAGCGGACACGACAGTTCGGATGGTAACATCGAAAATGAAGGTTTCACTATGACTGAGGACTCAAGTGATAAATATGAAGAGGACTTCGAAGACGATACGATAAAACTTACACAGTTGATATCAAAAGAGTCGGAAAGCGATGACTTTGCCCTGATAAGACTAACTCCAGTGAATTCCAAAAGTAACGACGTTTATTATGTTGGACAAGTAATCAATATAATGAAAGAAGACAACCAACAGCTATACGAAGTTGAATTTTACCGACAATCACGTAAAATGACTGGTCGGTGCTTTAAACCAGAAAGAGATGATAAGGATAAGGTTGGAAGAGGTGATATTGTGATGTGTCTTCCAAAGTCGATCATGACTGGTGGCACCAAGAGGGTTCAATCTCTGCTGCAATTTGTGGACCTTAGTCAGTATAACTGCCAATAAGTGTGTTTATTCTTGATAAGTAACATAGGTTTAAGGTGCCCCACCAAAGGGGCACATTGAACCACTTCACACATTTCTTTGGAAATTAAGTTTAACCAGGTTCTTGATATACTAATACATTTGTTTTCTATTTTTCATTTACTATTGAATTAAACTTATGTTTAGTATACAAGTTGTTTGATTAGTTTTATTATCCAGGGTTTTACGAATATTTTTCTCTAAACACGTTCAAGGTGCCTCATACTCCCCTACTCTTTTCTATTACAAATGACAATTACTGGTATTAAAACATTAAAATTACAATAAGAAAAGAAAGTTTAGGAAGGTAATTTATGTCTAAATGACCAACATTTCTACCAACTGATGCATGATACATATTTGTTAATGGTGACATCTTTTAAGTTTACTTGAATGTTATTTACCTATACAAAAGCAAGTTTAAAAATGAAAGACAAGTAGAGATCATAAAAATGCTTATGTTACACGTAACGAAGCGTATACAATTTTTCAATTTCTTGAATGTTATTTTCCCATATTGCCTTCCAACTTTGAATGTTGTCTTCATATGCATCCACTTGAACATTAACCTTCTTAACAATTTCTTGATACATTAACTTGTATTCCTTGAAAATAAAATAAACATACAATATAGTATTCACATATATTTTTTTGCTGACAAAACAAAAAATATGTAGAAGTGTCTTACATGCATTATTTTGGTGGCAAAGTACTCAATGTCCATAAAGCCGGTTCTTTCTTGGTCAGAAAGAATGCCAGAAAGTTGTGCTGTGACTTGAAGAATTTCCTCAACAGACTGTTTAATGTTATTTTTACGTGGACCCCCACACTCCACATCCAATCCCATGTCGGGTATAAAATCCAGTTCTCTTGGAATAATAATCTTAATACATTCTGGAAAAAAAATGTGAGAATTTGACAGCAAAATTACACATGCCAGGAAGAGAAAACTCTAAACATAAAAAAAAAAAATTAAGGTGTCATTTTTAAAAGAAAACTTTAAAATGCAACTTATAAAAATTTTAAAAAAATTCTGATAGTTTAAAAATTGCCCACAAGGCAGCCAGTAAAAGTACATACTGGAGGTCAAAAAAAAAAAAAAAAAAAAAGTCCCAATAGGTAACTTAGATGAGCAGAATTACTTAATCGATTAGAAAAAAAAATAATAACGTTCCATGGAATTCATCATGTCTGTCCTTCAAAGTGGTTTGCTAGGAACTGCCTAAACATGGCTACCATGTGCAGGTCCCTTCACACGTGCCAGTGAAAAACATACTGTATCACACAAGTCCTGAAAATTACTTATAAGGGAAAAAAACAAAAATATAACAATGAAAGTTCTCTTTCCACTTCAAATTAACATTGAAAAATTATGTAATACACATAGGGGAGTACGTGCTAATGATAATACGGTAATTACTTAATAAACTCGTACACATGCTGCAGGTCATATAATTTAAGCTGGCCCCCTCATCATACCCAGTGCCTAAAATTAATATTTACACTCTTTGTACATTAATAACAGAGGAGCTATTAAAGCCTATCAGATTGATGGGACTGCATGTATATGATGCTGTAAGGACAATGTTGGGTGTGTGTGAGCATGTGTAGCCATTTTGCTGTTGTCAATTCCATTTGAAGCCAGAAGCGGCAGCACAATGATTGTAGAGGAAAAGGCGGAGGTGACAAGATTTTCTTTTGAGCATTGTAAGTGGATTTTTAAGTGTCATTGGAAATGTGAGAAACATGATTAAAGTGCAGAGACAATGCAGGGCAGAATTTTATGATGTGCCATCATCATGTGTAACAACACAATTACATGACAAATTTGAGAGGCATAAAACTGTGTGTGATGGGAAAAAAGAATGGTGTGGCAGGAAGAGAACAATAACGGACAAAGGAAGTGTGGGGGATATGTTGCATACATTCACACATTTCCTGGGAAGTTTAAGTCAAAGTTTATATGGCAAACTATGCGTGAGTCAGGTGTCAGTAAATTAAGTGTACATCACATTTCAAAGCAATTACAGTGGAAACCCTACATTCCCATGTTACTTCACGATGCACCGAGCTAATCCTTACACCTCGCTGGTTCGGGCCCAGACAAGCGTCAAAGTTCAGCCAGCAGCGTACGTACAGAGACTGACACCTTGGGCTATGATTCAATTCACCAGTTTAACATCGGGCTACGACTACCCTGCTCGGGCCAGCTTTATCAATCAGCCGGGATCACCCTGAGAAACGGAGCCAGGGTACCCACACCAGAGGGCCTTCCTGTATGTGAACTCACAGGCAGAAGTGAATTACACAGCTACCTCCGGTCACAAAGTCCCTCTAATACCAGACACCCAGTCTGCGGACTTCGGGTGCCCAGCTAGATACTTTAAGCAGATAGAGAAGCCCCACCGGACCCCGTACAGGCTGGCACTGACAGGCAACCCCGCGTCCATGTCAAAAGCACCATAAAGAGTCAAACAAGAAAGTTAGGCAGAATTATTTTTAAAATACAGCTCCCGGAAATACAATAAATTATTAGAACTGGTTGGCAGAAGTACGATTTTAACTGTTGACACTACTGCTACCAAATTAATAAAAATGTAATGGTCATGTTTATTTTTATGTGTGTGTCATTTTCCTATTTAGATAAGGACACAGAAGCTTATATTTATTATTCTACCGCAAATATAAAAAGTTAAAATAAAATAAAAAAATTTTAAGGGCGGTGGTTTTTTTAAAATAATTTTCTTAGATAAGTAACTAATTTTGTTTTGCAGTGACTCGTAAATATGCTACGGTAAAAACTAACCTCATTTTGTTAACTTATAATAGTCTCAATTTCCTATTTAGATAATAACAATGCTAGGGGCCAGGCAGTACCACAACCCACCATGTATGCCAATGGACACTTTTGCGTGATGGCACAAAAGGCTTCACTCAATCCCTTCAAATTTCCAGAGCTACCATTCACAGAATATTTAAACCCTTGCAAGCATTAGTCCAACCCGTATGGCCATGCTTGGGGTTGTGAGAACCTCATTCATGACTGGCCAGCTCATGCTGCTCCTTCCTATTACTTGTGGATTTCAAGGCCGAAGCCAAGTCCATTATCATACGAGAGTTCCTTCACTGGCGGAACTCCAGCTTTAAGCTCCAACGACCGTTAAGGAGNCCTATTACTTGTGGATTTCAAGGCCGAAGCCAAGTCCATTATCATACGAGAGTTCCTTCACTGGCGGAACTCCAGCTTTAAGCTCCAACGACCGTTAAGGAGCCGACCAGCCTGCCACCATGCGCTGCTGTCGTGACTGCCCACAATCTACACTTTGCTACAGGAGGTGGATACCCCTTTCAACTCGGACCGGGGCCCTCCTAGGATTGCCCACATTTGCTGACCGGAAGACCACCCGCTGGTACCACGAGAATGTGTGGATTTCCTTGACCAGCAGAGGCTATAACTTGCACATGACTGGCCCATTCCTGTGGCTGAGAAATACTTGGTCTCCGATACTAAGACCGACAGTGGCCTCGACACGTCAAACAACCAGTGAGCTCCACAAGGTAACCCTGCACAAAAAGTGTCATAATGTACCTTCACACAGAGTCCTAGCCACTCCCAGCATAAAGTGGCAGATGAAAATTACCATACCATTTTGTAGGAAAACATTGTGCCAGCTGTTAACCAACTCTACCCAGATGATGACTGCTTTTTCCAGCAGGACAGTGCACCGCCACAGTACTAATGAGATGTATGGTCGCTCCTGGATGAAACATTTGTTGGGAAGTGGATAGGCCAATGAGTAAGTGTTGAGTATCCACCCAGATCTCCAGATTTAATGCTATTAGATTTTTATCTTTGCGAATTCTGAAGAACACTGTGTATACTACAAAGCCACAATCACTGGATGCCATGAGAGAGGAGATTGTGACCACATGAAAATCCATTCCCATGGAAACCGTAGCTACTGTTCGTCATTCTGTCTACAGCATCACATATGATGTCCTGCTGCAGATGGTAGACATTTTGAACATTTGTAACTGTTGTTAAGATTAGCACACACCTAACGTTTCGTATAGCCTCAAATACAAGCTGTCCCATCAGATTGTCTGTAATAGTTTCTCTGTTATTCCCGTTCAAAAAGTGTAAACATTAATTTGGGACATCCAGTATTAGCAATTAATAAAATAGAAAACATGCATTTAGCAACTAATTAAATGGAATAGCTGCCACTACTTCAGTCTTTCCTGTCCTGACAGTCACGTGTTTATCACTTTAAAAGTTATTAATATTTAAGTTTGATTTTCGTATTATAATTTCTGCTCATGATAGTCCATTACTTTCACATTATATGAGACACTAGTAGTGCACACATCACTGGCACTAAATACAAGAGGGTGGAAGAGGTGTTCTACTGATGCAGTGTGTATTGGGATTGGGTTTTGGGGAAGAGGAGGTATGGTGTCAAACTTTATTACACACTTCTCTTAAGTTGCTGGTCCATTAAGACATCTCTAAAAAACTCTTTTCGTATGAGACCCTCATATTTGTGGTGGGAGCTTTGAAATGTTAAAAACTACACAAGCCTCAGATCCCTTTCTAAAAACATTTGATGATTTCAGAGACACTATAATTCAAACTTAAAGCAGTAACGTAGGAATAGTTTGTGTTATTATTCAGGATGACAACTCTCCATGTGTCTGTCACCCACAGAGATAAATTATGATCACAGAGGTGCCGAACTTCAAGTTGTTCTCTTTCTGTGCAAATGTTTCCATTCTATGAGTGCATTATTTAAGGCCAGAATGTATTGATACAGCGGTTGCTCTGTGAGCATGCGAGGCACGGATGATTTATTGATGCATGCATGCTATCAGTTGCAACCGGAGACGCAATGGCTTTTCACAAAGGAATGTTTACAAAGCATGCCTGTTATGCCTATCAGGGCGCATGCTGCTCCCAGCCTTGGGTATTGGGTGTCTTTGAGACATCTGTAGAATGCTCTGGATTACTTACCTCGTTTCTCTCTGTGTGACTCGGGATGCTGCGAACCTTCCAGGTCAAGGCCAGAGGCTATAAAAAGTTAGTTGGACCTCTGAGCCGGGAGTTGTTGAGTGGATGAGTGGCTGTGGCATCAAGGAAATGACGATAAGTGAGAAGAAAAATGTTCGACAGNGTGGCATCGAGGAAATGACGATAAGCGAGAAGAAAAATGTTCGACGGGAGGAAAATCTGCAACTGCGAGCATAGGCGCAGCAAATAGTGCGACTGGCAGGCTGGACTAGTGGACTGGATGCGTGAGTGAAGACATTACAAATGATGGCAATAGACAGACTGAAAGTATGTTAATGATGAGTATAAGTTAATTGACTATAACCAAACAGAGACGTTAAGATGGAAGTAAAAATTAGAGTTGTAATATACATTAAATATTGCACTCACTGAAAAATAAAGAGAGTAATAGTGGAGATGGATAGATAGTTTGAAGCTGTAAATAATAGCTGTGTAAATAAATTAAAATAAAATCTAATTCTTTTATTTTTATCAAGATCTCCATTCCTCACGAACTCAGATATACCCCTCAGATATCTTGTAACAGTATTAAATTAAAATAATCTCCAACCTTTAATATTGATAATGAAGAAAGAGATTCATAAGATATCTTCAAACAGACTGCTTGGATAAATTTGTAAAAGATTTAACATTTTTATATACCTGGCTCAAAGATGTTCTTAACTGATGTGTTAAGTAGTGTATGCTTGAAAGCTGAAGTTAGTGATGTTGACGTGTGTCTGAATGAGGCAGCATATACTAAGAAAGTGTCAAATAATAACAAGTATGTACTGCTAAGTGATTTAAACAAATGTTTTGAAGAAAAAAAATACAAAATGTTGCAGAATTTTACTTTTAATTCAGAAATGACATTGCAGTTGATTGGTGAATTGTATTTTTTGGCAGACAAGAGTCATCCCTGAATCCTTAAAAGAATGTGTTCTAAATAACTAACACCAGTTACATTTTCACATGCTGGTATCTAAAACAAAAAAAAAAAAAATCGAAAAACTATTCTACATGAATCCATCCATATATCCAAATTTCTTAAGAAATAAAGCCTTTGTAAAAAATTTAATTACAAAACCTTAAAGAACCAATGGTGATGCAAGAACAACTAACATTACCATTTCACAAAGTATCTTCTGACATTACAGAATACACTTCCATAACTTTTAAGTACAGTAGTTTTTTGTGATCATCACTTCAAATCTATAGAGTTAACCCTACTTCACTCAAAGGGTTCTTCCATCACTGCAAAGGCCTTAAAGAACATTGTGTTTTAATTGCAGACAATATGCCTTTTAATTCTTTATAATTTTGAAAATTTAAATACTACACAATGGTTTCACTGTACAAACTGCAACTAACTTTCTCAAAAGTAATTAACTTACTCAATATGCAGTAAGGATATGTACAAATTTAAATAAAAGTGTTGTCAATCAAAATTTTGATATAAATGTCATGTTACCAGAGCAACTCAACACTTCTGTGTTAGGGTTACACTTGAGTACCTTGCTGTGCTTCTATTTAATTACCTGTACGTACATTTTTTTAGACAACTTTTGTCTAACATAGTTGCAAAAATATATTTGCAAAGTAAGCACCATTATGACAAAATTACAAAATCCAAGCACATCCAATTTAAGAAATATGGTGGTGATGTTCGTTTTGACCGGGTATTTGGAAACCTGCCACTGTGATTTAAATCCTGGATGCAGTCTATAATGGTCCAACAAGAAAAGGGAAGGGTCAAGATGAGAAACACGTATCATGCAAAAAAGTCTTCAGTAAGAAGAGAATACAAACCAGTATGGCTCTGTAATACAAAAATTTTTGTAGGTGAAGTGAATGCAGAGTTGCAAGGTTAAAATATGGTTGCCCTACTTAGCATGATAAAGAAGACCAATGGAGTTTTACAAGGGTGTGGTACAAAAATTAACGCTGACCATATTAATTGCAGTTTACAGGTTTTCAGGAAGCCATTTAAAAAAAAAATGAAGAATGGCAAATTCTAAATAGCAGTTTCTGCATACTTTGTGAGCACAAACATTTTGACAGAATTCTACATTATTTTAACACAATATCTTACACTGCACTGAAATGTGCAAATTTACAGCATAAGAAATAGCTTCACAGTAACACATCACACTGTTAAAATATTTACTCACAAAGCCAGTAAAAAAAAATCTGGGATTCCTGTTTCTGAGTTTTTTATATTCACTTCCAAAAAGTTGTATATTTTTATTCATGTGTTGTCTAAAGTGATTGTAGCATTGTTGAATAGCAGAAATTTAATAATGTATAATGTTAAGGGAGGCAACTCTAGCAGCAGAAAGGAAAATAGGGAATGATTACCAAAATGCATGGGGTTATAGCAGATGTGAAGTGTTCCAACACTGGAATAACAAACATATAATTCATTTCAATTAATTTATTAATACTGCTTAATTGTAAGAATTGATGTGCACATAAAAAAACTATCCCTACATTATTGAACTCATTTGTAGCAAATTAGATTACAGCTGCAATGTTTATTCCTTGGTTCAGCCTTTTTACACACATGCTGAAATCCACATTGCAAAGGTGGCATTTCCAGTAGGCAGCCTCCAAGTGGAAGGAGAACTGCCACTGCATCGTAAGCATGAGCAACAGCGCTTATAAGGTGTACAGGTAGAGTCCGGCACTTCAACACCTATATCATAATGATATTTAATATCCACCTAGTAACAAAGAGCTAGGGATACAAGTCATGTGCAGCAAGCAACCATGGTGAGCAATTCCAGGCTGTTGTGACCTTTTGATGTATGCATTTTAGAATGTTATTAACTTACGCAAATAGATCCAAATCTGATGCTTTCACAGGGTTTGTCTTTGTCGCTGACATAGAAAGGTTTCTGTTTAGGCTACATGCATTGTGTTTTAACCATTGACCATAGTATTTTTTACAAAGCTCTGTGTTTTATCAGCATGAAGGTCTTGCATACATGTCAGCTATATTTGACTGTATTAGCATCTTAGCCTTCATATCTAGTTCCTTGCCCCACCCAGTTATTCATGAAATAAGAAAGGATCGGGTGGTGACAGATAAAATATATCAGTCACACTTCTGCGAATACTGCATCATGCCAGTATTCCACATAAATGGTATGGTCAACATGGCAGCGAAGCAGCACACAACCTTCCGCCTCGTGGGATGGATCACCCAGCCACCGATGTCCAATGGCTCATTTTCCTGCAGATGTGATATGCTGACTTGGTCCAGGTGAAAGTTCATGACATGTGAACGTTGAGTACACAGTGAACCCCAGCGAGACGGTGATACCTGTGGTACTCTCCTGTCTCTGCACCATGTTTTGCTGGAGAGTTACAAGTGTGACCAGGCTCTTTACACTTCCAATTTTCCTGAAAGGCCACTTCAACTGCTCTGAGAAAGGAGAAGGTGTCTCATTTTTACATATGATAGGTCTTTTGCCTGCTGCAACATCTTTTCAGTGGGTTTTATTTAGTGCAGTAGAACATTGATTATCCGTTAATGTTGGGACCANTTGCCTGCTGCAACATCTTTTCAGTGGGTTTTATTTAGTGCAGTAGAACATTGATTATCCGTTAATGTTGGGACCAACATTGTTATGGATGAGTGAATAGATGGATAATAGAAATACATAACCCCTCCGCCCCCAATTTCCCATGATTACGAACCAAAGGCCTGAGCATATTACAGTAAAATGTAAATTTAACATAGTCTTTAATTAGTGCATTTAAATACATACTACAAATAACAGTGTTGCTAGAAAAAAAACAGTACGTAAATACAGTATTTATAATAAAATGTTTGTTGAAATATATACAAGATAATTTAAACAAAAAAACCAAGTTAGTTTTTTTTACTGCAATGTCATATATTCAGTTTCATTTTTAATTTATTTTTCCTCTCTGGAACTGATGGTTAATAGAAGTTGACAGTTAAATGGGCGACAGATAATCTTTGTTTTACTGTATTTATTTTACACACTGTAAATATGTTATTGAAATTTAACTGTGTTTATTTATCTGANATAATCTTTGTTTTACTGTATTTATTTTACACACTGTAAATATGTTATTGAAATTTAACTGTGTTTATTTATCTGAGCTAGCTAATAGTATCTGATTTTAGTGCTATCTTTTATTTTCATCCTTTCTGTAATATAATCAATTATGAAACTTTTTATCCTTTCTGGTGGGCATTTATGGCCTCATTGACACATTCCACTAAACCACCATTTTAGCCAGATGTTAAATTATATTCACCAATATTCAAAGAAATATGTGGAAGTAAACTTANTGCTGAAATCCACATTGCAAAGGTGGCATTTCCAGTAGGCAGCCTCCAAGTGGAAGGAGAACTGCCACTGCATCGCAGACATGAGCAACAGCGCTTATAAGGTGTACAGGTAGAGTCCGGCACTTCAACACCTATATCATAACGATATTTCATATCCACCTAGTAACAAAGAGCTAGGGATACAAGTAATGTGCAGCAAGCAACCATGGTGAGCAATACCAGGCTGTTGTAACCTTTTGATGTATGCATTTTACAATGTTATTAACTTACGCAAATAGATCCAAATCTGATGCTTTCACAGGGTTTGTCTTTGTCACTGACATAGAAAGGTTTCTGTTTAGGCTACATGCATTGTGTTTTAACCATTGACCATAGTATTTTTTACAAAGCTCTGTGTTTTATCAGCATGAAGGTCTTGCAGACACGTCAGCTATGTTTGACTGTATTAGCATCTTAGCCTTCATATCTAGTTCCTTGCCCCACCCAGTTATTCATGAAATAAGAAAGGATCGGGTGGTGACAGATAAAATATATCAGTCACACTTCGGCGAATACTGCATCATGCCAGTATTCCACATAAATGGTATGGTCAACATGGCAGCGAAGCAGCACACAACCTTCCACCTCGTGGGATGGATCACCCAGCCACCGATGTTCAATGGCTCATTTTCCTGCAGATGTGATTTGCTGACTTGGTCCAGGTGAAAGTTCATGACATGTGAACATTGAGTACACAGTGAACCCCAGCGAGACGGTGATACCTGTAGTACTCTCCTGTCTCTGTACCATGTTTTGCTGGAGAGTTACAAGTGTGACCAGGCTCTTTGCACTTCCAATTTTCCTGAAAGGCTACTTCAACTGCTCTGAGAAAGGAGAAGGTGTCTCATTTTTACATATGATAGGCCTATTGCCTGCTGCAACATCTTTTCAGTGGGTTTTATTTAGTGCAGTAGAACATTGATTATCCGTTAATGTTGGGACCAACATTGTTATGGATGAGTGAATAGATGGATAATAGAAATACATAACCCCTCCGCCCCCAATTTCCCATGATTACGAACCAAAGGCCTGATCATATTACAGTAAAATGTAAATTTAACATAGTCTTTAATTAGTGCATTTGAATACATACTACAAATAACAGTGTTGCTAGAAAAAAAACAGTATGTAAATACAGTATTTATAATAAAATGTTTGTTGAAATATATACAAGATAATTTAAACAAAAAAATCAAGTTAGTATTTTTACTGCAATGTCATATATTCAGTTTCATTTTTAATTTATTTTTTCTCTCTGGAACTGATGGTTAATAGAAGTTGACAGTTAAATGGGCGACATATAATCTTTGTTTTACTGTATTTATTTTACACACTGTAAATATGTTATTGAAATTTAACTGTGTTTATTTATCTGAGCTAGCTAATAGTATCTGATTTTAGTGCTATCTTTTATTTTCATCCTTTCTGTAATATAATCAATTATGAAACTTTTTATCCTTTCTGGTGGGCATTTATGGCCTCATTGACACATTCCACTAAACCACCATTTTAGCCAGATGTTAAATTATATTCACCAATATTCAAAGAAATATGTGGAAGTAAACTTAATGATATTGTTAAGTGGTTCAAGATATGGTAGTTCTGCTTTCAACAACCTGTGACAAGGAGCTCATTCACTGTCAATCTCTGTTTTTATTTAGAAGCTTCCATTGTTTTGCCCATGCAAATGGAAGTGAAATGATAAATATTAATATATTTTTTTATGCAACACAGCACAACATAAATTAGGAATGCAGAATTCTTCACATTAATATTTATATTTTGTATTGGCGTAAACCAAACTGCATTACAAATTAAAATTTGTACATACATTATTTTAAGAATATCTTTTCAATCCAAAAACCTTTTTGAACTTGCAACACCATTAATTTCCTACACATGTCTAATTACCTGTTTGACTGCCTTTGTAAGGATCCTTATCATCATTATTACTGCTGGGTACCNTCCACTAAACCACCATTTTAGCCAGATGTTAAATTATATTCACCAATATTCAAAGAAATATGTGGAAGTAAACTTAATGATATTGTTAAGTGGTTCAAGATGTGGTAGTTCTGCTTTCAACAACCTGTGACAAGGAGCTCATTCACTGTCAATCTCTGTTTTTATTTAGAAGCTTCCATTGTTTTGCCCATGCAAATGGAAGTGAAATGATAAATATTAATATATTTTTTTATGCAACACAGCACAACATAAATTAGGAATGCAGAATTCTTCACATTAATATTTATATTTTGTATTGGCGTAAACCAAACTGCATTACAAATTAAAATTTGTACATACATTATTTTAAGAATATCTTTTCAATCCAAAAACCTTTTTGAACTTGCAACACCATTCATTTCCTACACATGTCTAATTACCTGTTTGACTGCCTTTGTAAGGATCCTTATCATCATTATTACTGCTGGGTACCNATTTCCTACACATGTCTAATTACCTGTTTGACTGCCTTTGTAAGGATCCTTATCATCATTATTACTGCTGGGTACCAAGTTACTATCTTGTAGTCTACTGCACAGCTCTTGTACTTGGATTACTACTGATCTTGACACACCATGATAAAACAGCTGGTCAAACACTGACCCCATAATTTTACCTATCGTGACCAAACCATCTTCGTATTCCTTGAAAGTCTGTTTTAGCTGTTCCTGCAAAAATCAGTCTACCTATTAATTTTAATTGTCAGTAATTTATCTGGATATAATTCACTGAATTATCATTACCAGTCTTAACACAATAATATCTTAATAAATTTATAAATAGTATTTTTTAAAATTAACTAATACACCACTTTAGATTAGTTTTTAGTGTTGTGCTATCATCACTCCCAACACTATGTTTTTTGATTTGTATTGAAGTACAACATATTTTAATGATAAAAATGTTTAGTGGTATAATTGACCTACTGACTCAATCTTTTGATTTAACATACATAATCTCTACCATACGATAGGTTTACATTCCACAAAAATCATTCCTAAAGATATCTATCTATGTACATGGTACACAAAGTAGAGTAAACCTTCAACTTTGCAGCCATTTTAAAGAATCACAAAANAGATATGTATCTATGTACATGGTACACAAAGTAGAGTAAACCTTCAACTTTGCAGCCATTTTAAAGAATCACAAACATTTAAGAAAAAATAAAAGTTAATGACAAAAATGCAAGAAATCGCAATAAAAGTTAATCAAAAAATATGTTTCTTANATTTAAGAAAAAATAAAAGTTAATGACAAAAATGCAAGAAATCGCAATAAAAGTTAATCAAAAAATATGTTTCTTAGCATACATTAAAATATAGGAGTTGTATAACTACCATTAATTGGTATACTCCATTCGCTGTTTCTTCACGCTTTTTTAATCAAACCTTTGAAAAATTACCCCATGGGTGGTGTGTCTGATTCTTTCTAAATATGTCATATATCTTAAACTTTTAATACTTCTGTTAGCATAACGGTATCTGATTTTTGGTTAAACTGAACTTTTACTTCTGCCTTATTTATAAAATATAATATTTAATTTATAATTAATATAAATAAAAACAGAGAGAACACAGGTGTATTGATAATGACTAGTAATGAATAGTTCTCATTCAAAATATTATTAACATTATTACACTGAGTGTGCACGAATGCGGTGCACTGTCCCTTGGGTATAATTTTCTGCGCCAGGCAGATGAATATACTGGAAGTAGTACTCTAGCAAGGCTTCAGAAAAGTTTGAAGTAACCGTGAATGGACTGTAATAAAAAAAAGTTGGGCGAAAATCCATCAAAACCTTTACCCAAACAGCACCTGGTACAGTACCCACCAGCCAGCAAGTGGTTTAGACACGCATGCACAGTTCTGTCGTTCCCTCCTTTTCCTTCCATTACTCAGCCACAGACAGGTCAGAGACATAAAAGTCTGTGCGTGGCATACTGTGCCCAGAGGTAGGTGCACATGTATTACGTATTTTAATCTTGTTTGCGTGTACATCATGTGTTGATCTTTGTTATGTTTTTGCAATATTTTATTTCCATTAATAGTGTGTAATTGTTTTTTTTTTTTATAAAAGAAAGGGAGGGTAGTTTTGACACCTGCCAGCATCTTGGGACAGTAGACAAATATTTTGATTGGCCTGCAACTTTTACAGGCCCTCGCTGGGAAGAGGAAGTCGGCAGTCTCACTAACAGAGTCTCTCTCTCTTTTCTTTAACCTCCCCTCACTTTGGCCTCTTCCTAGCTGGTGCCTACTGTATGTTAGGACATACGACTCAAGACGTTGTAAATTAAAGTTTCCTCTCAAGCATTCTTCTCTTCACTGTTATGCACTGTTATCAATCAACATCTATGCTCAATACTACACGCATAAAACAGTGTTAGTCTCCTCTGATTTTACTAGTACGGATTTTCATTTTACGAGGTCATTCTCGGGAATCATTAAAAAGTTACAAAAAAGTACGCAGATAGGTGAGGAAGAGGTGACATCTGAAGCAGCCCACACCGTCCCTCCCCAGGCTCCTTTTCTCCCACCTGGTTGGTCACGAGAGGGTGGGCACAAGGGTGCCACTGGCTGCTAGGCAACCATCTTCCACTCATAAACCATATAAGGGGAGGAAACAAGGTCATCCTAGAACAGCTGAAGCTTATTCAGGATCTCAATAGACATCAGAAATAAATTTTTAGTAACCAAATCGTTAAATACACAAAATTACCTAACCCAAACTACCCAGTTGATACTTCCTAAGTATGGATAAAATAGCCACTACCACGAGTTCTTCATGAGTGAAAATATTTTGCTAATAAGTATTGCAATTAACAAACCATAATAGTCTGGAAGAAATTAATACATTAATTAAAAACCCTTAATGTTTAACACAGTAAATAGCAAAAATATAAAACACTGAAACACAAGTTGGAAATTTTGGGGTTGTGCGAATAAGACTTTTTTTCTCACGAATTGAAAACAAAAAATATTTTATGAACTTTTGTAAAACTGTAATAAAAATGAAAAATAATTTCATAAGCAAACAGTTTTAACGAAACTTTCACGAATTCTATAAAATTTTAGCAAGTTATTCATTATAACAAATTCATTGCAAAACCAAACAAAAAAAAATTGAAGATATGGAATATTTACCACAAGGGTTCTTGGCTATATTTAAATTTACATTTTATATAGTTATTTTAGTTATAAAATAATGAAAACAAGAAGATTTAAGAAAAAAATTTCCTTTGCTGGTGCACTAAATGAACATTCATTAAAAACCTAAAAATTCATTGAAAATGAGGATTTTCATTTTATTACAACTTTTGACAACCAAATTTCCTGCTGAAACAAAAATGAAAGTTGTCATTTTTCATATTTGTTGTTTTTCACATTTGTATACCAAATATCTGCACAACCCTACTAAATTTCTTCTGTTCTTTCTCCTAAATCACATACATGCATAGTTGGGGTTTTTGTTTTAAATTTGAAGGCTGTTTTCTTGGCCTGTATTCTCTCTTTAACAGTGCTTATTTTCTCCCTGTGTTGCTCTAATAACCTGCGTTTGGTAGCCTGGAATTCTTTTAGTCTTCAAAGGGCTCTTTACTTTGTTTCTGCTTCCTCATCTTTCTTAACTCTTTCTAACTTTTAAAAAATAATCTTAAGAGCACAAAGTCGAAAACAAATGATACCGACACATTGCTACTTCTTAACTTCTAACAGTACTGTTAGTTCACAATAGCTAACTAATTATCTTTAATCTTCAACATGGGAATAACAACAAACTAACAGTATTAGTCCAAGCAAAATGGCAAATAGAAAAAAAAATCTCAGAATTTTGAAAATTGGCACAGGTATTCCATCTTGAGGTCCTTTTCATCATACTTAAAGTCCCCAAAGGTGGGGGGGCAAGCAGGGGGAGTAGGAACCATTTGAAGAGACTTGTTTTTCACAAATATCTCAAAAAATAGGTATCGGGTTTTGCGGAAAAAAAATGGGAAATACACTAAATTAAATTTCTTCCAAGAATGGTCTAGAAGGAGCTAAATGTGGGTAATTATTCATGAATAGAAGAGGTGGTGTTATTAGTCCAAAAATAAGGTTTCTGGTGTAATCTATAGCTTCCTGACGCCATGAATTTATTATGATCTCTTTGCAGCTAAGCGTAAGTTGGCAGCAGTGATATTAAAAAACAAAAAATTATTTAAATTGACGAATGTAAACAAACAGTTAGTGGTGTTAGCATGAAATTGTTGACATTATAAAATATAATTCTGGAGTTAGGTGATTTCTTTTACCTTCAGAAAATGTATAACAAACCTATAGTCATAGTCTGTACTGGGTGAAAAAAGTATGCATGTTAATTTTAATGTTATTTATGTTGCATGAACTTGAATAGTGATCTATAAGCATAAGAGTTATAGGTTAACCCAAAATGTATTTTTTTTTTATCTATCAACAAGTGATAAAATGCCCGACTTTTAATATGTTAAAAAGGACATCAAGATGAACAGACAAACACCTGTGCCAATTTTCAAAACCCCAAGATCTTTTCTTACATGTTATGTAATTTGCCTGGACTATATAAAATCAATACAAAAACATTGGTGCAATTTTACTGGTATGATTAACACATGACATACCTACCTCTATTTGAATCACCTTCTCAAAAATAAGGCCAAAATCACTTCTAGTTAACAAATTATCATACATAAATTATTAGCATTTATTTTCTTAAACATTATTGCAATGCCTAAGGCACCTAAATGTGAAATATTTACAGTCATGTTAACTACAACAAAGCCCAAAATGCTCTTCTTTATTTCAGCTATAGATAACATACTTTGAAAGTAAACAGTATCTATATGTGACTGAAGTAATATTTTCATTACTTGTTAGTGACTTTAGTGACTTTTTTTAGTAACAGTCTAAGTAAAAATTTTAACAACATTTTAGCATATAGGCATTGGGTGTGGGTAACAGTCTGGCTACATTATAATAATGACCCCTTCAAAATACTAAATAACGACCCTTTTCCCGGGAAATGTGAAAGGTCATAGTTTCAAAAGTTGACTGTATATACGATTCTTGTTAAATCTGAAGGCAGGGGAGGAAACTCTTTTTTTCTAGCTGTTTGCAATTAATTCTTCTGATTTAAAGATTGCTGTTCAACAATTTTCAACACACAAGATACTCTACATCACAGCAAACACTTCAGTTAGATGCTTGTTTTTACAACACAAAATAGTATAACTTGCAAGCAAATTCTGTGACTTCCAAAACAGCAAACAATACCTAAGCAGAACTTGATTATAGGTTAATATACTCTTTCCCTAGGCCAGAGAGTATGCTGAAAAAAACTTAAAATGAAAAAAATTAACTAGCTCTTTGTGCTTTAATTTCTATTTTACACATGTTGTCACACTTGGCTTTCTCCACCCCTCAACTAACGTTTTAATTGTAATTTGTTTGGTACCACCTACTACAAGCATTAATATATTTATGGGAACTGTGTGCTTTCTTCCAGCAAAATTTTATGAAGTAATAACTAGGGGTGAGTCAACAATTATCTGCACTACCATTATATTACGTGCGTCGGCTGCACTGTTGTAGTAGCGCTTTCCGTTCAAGGTCACCGTTCGTGTTACATAAATTCACTGGTAACTGTAGTGCAAGAAACAATGCCTGCCCCCTTGCGGTTTGCATGAAAGAAGAGCAGTGCAGTGATATGTTTTTGAGGTCAGTGCGTGTGCCTGGTGTTGATATTTATTAAAGCTGTGTGCGGAGTATGGAAAAAGTGTATAAGTCGTAAAAAATGTGCTTAAATGAATAGAGAAATTTAAGGAAGGTCTCACAAGTATTGGCCATGATAAAGGAGCAGGACGGTCATCCATGTCCATGACTGAGAGTGCACATGAAATTATTTTATTAGCTAAAGAGGTGGCAGTGCATTCGTGGGTTGCAGCTCAACCCAAATAACTTTGTAATGAGAGGATACAAAATATTGTTTCCATACAGACAAGGTATGTTGAAAAGCAAGAATATTATGTCTCTTTTTTGACATTGATTAAATTAATTAAAAATGTGGATAATTTTTGACTGACCCTCATATAATGAATGAAAGTTTTCATACCAAATAATCTGCAGCACATGCAGCTGAATCCTCTGTATGGATAGCAGATAATTCAAGCATCTCGTAGGTAAGCGATTCCAGTATATGCCTGTTGCCAGGGAATCCATAGTGAGGGTGCAATTTTGCATCTAGAATACCACGTTGCAAGTCGTGATTTTTTTGTATGTCTTCAAATGCTGATAGAAATGCTTGTTTCTTTTCTTGTAGTTTATGTATTTCATTCTCCTGGAAGAGAGAGTGACTTTTTTCTGCGTGCTGACTGGCTATATTTTTCAGTATTATCAGAGTGTGGAGGAATTCTGTACTAAACATAGTGACACATTTATAAGATACCCTCGAAAAAGCATCAACAGATTTATAACAATCATATTCCACATCTTAATAACTTTTATCAATAAACCTTTTTCGGAAAACTATTTGAATGGTTGTTTCTCCTTATTACAGATGTTAAACATGGAGATAAAATGATGAAAGTGGTTGCAGTTTCAGGTGTTTGTTTCAACAGTTAGTGTCTACAGTCATAATTTACAATATTTAGTTAAATTTTTATATTATTATTATGCCTCTCAAACATAAAATTTCACTAATATTATCAATTAGGATAGTTTCACTCACCACTCGTCACTGACACATACAAGCACATACAATTCAAAGTGGAATTTCAGGTTAAAGAATTTAGTGTCTGGATAGTTTTTACTATACATAGTGCATTACAAATGTGTAGTATTTGAATAGCACACATCACACAAACAGAAAACATGAATTTACAAGAACACATTATGTCATCTAGCACCTAACAGACACTTGAAAATTTATATTTTATTACACTTTTATTACAATAACATTTTATAAGTTATCAACATCAAATCAACTTTGGCTTAAAATGCATGGCCAGTCTCTTTCCTTTGAGGCCCCTGCCTCAGCGGGCTCGATGTGGTGGTGTCATGAACATAGAAAGGGTAAGCTTTAGATGCTCCTACGTATTTATTTATCTTACTTTCATTCAATCTTTTTAACAACCCTGGTCTTGTTTCATTGAATATATTTTTCAGACTTGTCAAAATGGCAGATCTGTTCATTATGTGTATGTCTCATTCCATTTATATTAACCCTGTCTCAGGTTAGAAAAGAGCACTGAACATTACTTTCATACTGTACCTACAAATACATGAACTTATACTACTTGATACTTGACCTCGGACTTGATGCAGCCATATTTGAACACACTGCATATGATAACACTTGAAAATGGCCAAAATATCCATCATGAAGCAATCATAGTTTGGCTGGACATCACTCAACTTTACCACAGGTCTGGTTTCTTTCATGGTGTAAAAATTCTGGAAAAAAATATTATTGCCCAGTTTTATTTAGGTTTCAACTGTACCCCCACAAACACTATAAATTCCTTCTACATTAAGGTGACCATGTACCTGTAGCTATTACCACTGTCTGAGGTACAGAAACAATGGAGCAATCAGGGTGACCTGGCACACACATCAGGTGTCCTGCAGCCTCCACACATTGTGGAGACTGTACAATAGAAGCAAAATAGAATACAAAAATGGATCTCATCCATTGTTTTACACACTTGCCTACTATTTTAATGTTAACATTGATTCTAAACACCAAGTTGAACTTGCTTCCGTGCCATGGTCGCCTGTTCTGGAACTCATGATCTAGATACCGCAGGTGACTTTGTCCTGTGACTGCGGAACTTTAGTGTGTCAAAATTTCTTGCTGGTCAGAGACTTTGTCTGACATATGCGACAGCCATGTGGCGTTGCCATATGTAACATGGGTGTCACTGATCTGTGTTTGTTAATTATTGGACGAGGAAAGATTTCTGCTGAAGGCAGATGCCTGGCCTGGCCATTTACCATTACCTGAATATTATATATTAATAGAGTATTTTATTCTTTCAGTTCTCTTTACTTGCTTGTTAGCACATTAATTTTTTCACACAATATAGTGAACATTGACTTAATACATCTAATAGTCTGCAAGACAGAACACGTACGTAAATATATAAATAAGTATTATATCTGTTGAAGCAGCACTAACAACTGTAGCATTTGGAAATTACAGTAGAAAATTTCCCAGTGCATTCACATGCTGTGACAATCTAAGCTGTTTTTGAATGTCAATTAGCAGTAATAAAGAAACCATACATATGAATTAATAAAAATATATAAAACTTTTTACTGAAGATCATGAAGTCATAACTAGTGAACAACTTGAGTCTTATTTTGGAATACTGTAAATTGTTAGGTGATATGTGTCATTGTGACAGTTAAAAAAAAAAACAACCAACTGTAGAGCATTGCAGTTGTGTCCATACACAGATAAAAATGTAGTAATGTTGAGTTATGTGTGACCCACTGCTTAGTATAATGTTACACAAACTCTAACAAAAGGAAGGGACTGCGGTGGCTGAGCGGTTAGCCTGCTCGCCTCCCATCAAGGCAAACCAGGTTCAATCCTTGGCCGGGTCACTGAATTTTTGCATGTGGGTATCGTGCCGGACGATGTCGCTGGTCAGGGGGTTTTCTCGGGGATCTCCCATTTCCCCCTCTCTTTCATTCTGGTGCTACTCCATACTCACCTCAATCACCCTCATTGGCTCTCAAGACCTCGTTGTTAAGAACTGCTGCCCAAATCTCTTCACTCACTCACTCTGACAAAAGGGTAGCAAATTATATTAAAAAGTTATCTGTATTCACAACTGCCTTACTTTCAATATACCTTCTAAGATCTGTCCACCAAAGATTAAAATAATTGCAAGAAATGTTACTATGTTCTGTTTGTACAGCTTAAGTCACTACCCAAATTCTAAAGCAATACTGTACCAATACTCACAATGGCAGTTTCCTGCAGGATATTGAAGCAGTCCCACAGAAGTTTACTAATTTTCACAAGGTATGTTTCAATACCATATGGAGGTGGAATGAGCATACTGGTATAGTCTACGTAACTTTTGGTAACAGGAGCTACTTTTGGTGCAACTTGCAAAATTTCTTCTTCATGGAAGATAAATAAACCATCTATATTGGGCAGAAAATTGTCCAGTATTACATCAAAGGCATCAACATAATTTATGTTATATATATATAAGCATACTACACATAAGCACATGCAAAATACATGCATGTAAGCTTATGGAGAGTTACCATAGTGGCAAATATATTAAAAGACACTGTATTCTTCAACACAGCAAGCTCTAGGAGCTCGGAAACATATTTAGCAGTGAAAATACAAGTCACATTTTAATTAGCTGTTATCTATTGCTTTTTTTTTTTTTTCCTTCCAGTAAACAACTAGCAAATACAGTAAACACAGGATTCTGTTGCTAGGATTCACGTAATGAATACAGTAGTTGGTTTCCTCTCCTCACATTGGATTTGAGCAATATAGTTCAGGCATAAGCTTTCAGTACATGGCTTCCTGAGATTTCTTCAGTCTAACCACCATGCCAAAATAGTAGAAAGTAGGGATACTTGATTCCTTTTTATGATTGTCAATCTGGTTCAAGCCTTAAAAGACATGTCTGATTTCCTTGGACTGTATTTCATTTTTGCAACTTTGGCACAACCATTGACACTCTTTCAGCCGTAACATATATTTTATTGCAGCAGGCATCATAAATGTCCACCTTCCCCTCATAAAGGCTTGTTACCCCTTGCTGGACGAGTTTATCCTAAGGGGATAATGTCTCCCTATTGTAGATTTTTTATTAATCTTGTTAATAATTAGTTTTCTTTTGAGTGACAATGTAGAGGAAATGAAACTGACAAATAAATGAATATACTATTAATTAAATTACTATAAAATAATTCAATGAAAAAAGTTGAATCAATCAAAACATTGGGAAATTTTATACTGAAATTGTAGTACCCACATTGCATAGGCATTGACAGAACTTTATCATACTGTACTTTGACACAAGCCCATCACTGACTCTAGTTGCAGAAAAGTGAAAGTGCACTTTTTCCTCCCTTAGCAAGTATACAAATATCTTGGAAGCTGATGGGTCAACTTTAGTCACTTTCCCACGAAATAACTCTTTCCTTTTTTTTTTTGCCAAAGTCAACAAACACAAAGTCCTTAATTTTGGGATTGCACACCTCAAAGATGTAGTCCTCCTTCACTTCAGAATTTTCATTTCCTGCAAATGGATTAGTGTCATCCAAGCTGCTGCCGCTAGCCTTCCAAACATCATTATGTGTAGCTTTTTGGCTTCTCTTCCTCTTTTTTTTTTTACTCATTTTCAAATTCTCTCCTCTCTATTATTATTATTTTTTTTTCTATATTTTTTTATATTTGATGTTTTTTTTTATGCTCTGATTCCAACTTAACTTTCTCAGATGTATCAGTTAAAATCAGACACTGACCACCTTGCAACCTTTTTATTGTAATCTCAACCTTTGGGAGAGGAAGGCTTNTCATAACTAGTGAACAACTTGAGTCTTATTTTGGAATACTGTAAATTGTTAGGTGATATGTGTCATTGTGACAGTGAAAAAAATAGCAACCAACTGTAGAGCATTGCAGTTGTGTCCATACACAGATAAAAATGTAGTAATGTTGAGTTATGTGTGTCCCACTGCTTAGTATAATGTTACACAAACTCTAACAAAAGGAAGGGACTGCGGTGGCTGAGCGGTTAGCCTGCTCGNTAGTATAATGTTACACAAACTCTAACAAAAGGAAGGGACTGCGGTGGCTAAGCGGTTAGCCTGCTCGCCTCCCATCAAGGCAAACCAGGTTCAATCCCTGGCTGGGTCACTGAATTTTTGCATGTGGGTATCGTGCCGGACGATGCCGCTGGTCGGGGGGTTTTCTCGGGGATCTCCCATTTCCCCTTCTCTTTAATTCTGGTGCTGCTCCATACTCACCTCAATCACCCTCATTGGCTCTCAAGACCTCGTTGTTAAGAACTGCTGCCCAAATCTCTTCACTCACTCACTCTGACAAAAGGGTAGCAAATTATATTAAAAAGTTATCTGTATTCACAACTGCCTTACTTTCAATATACCTTCTAAGATCTGTCCACCAAAGATTCAAATAATTGCAAGAAATGCTACTATGTTCTGCTTGTACAGCTTAAGTCACTACCCAAATTCTAAAGCAATACTGTACCAATACTCACAATAGCAGTTTCCTGCAGGATATTAAAGCAGTCCCACAGAAGTTTACTAATTTTCACAAGGTATGTTTCAATACCATATGGAGGTGGAATGAGCATACTGGTATAGTCTACGTAACTTTTGGTAACAGGAGCTACTTTTGGTGCAACTTGCAAAATTTCTTCTTCATGGAAGATAAATAAACCATCTATATTGGGCAGAAAATTGTCCAGTATTACATCAAAGGCATCAACATAATTTATGTTATATATATATAAGCATACTACACATAAGCACATGCAAAATACATGCATGTAAGCTTATGGAGAGTTACCATAGTGGCAAATATATTAAAAGACACTGTATTCTTCAACACAGCAAGCTCTAGGAGCTCGGAAACATATTTAGCAGTGAAAATACAAGTCACATTTTAATTAGCTGTTATCTATTGCTTTTTTTTTTTTTTCCTTCCAGTAAACAACTAGCAAATACAGTAAACACAGGATTCTGTTGCTAGGATTCACGTAATGAATACAGTAGTTGGTTTCCTCTCCTCACATTGGATTTGAGCAATATAGTTCAGGCATAAGCTTTCAGTACATGGCTTCCTGGGATTTCTTCAGTCTAACCACCATGCCAAAATAGTAGAAAGTAGGGATACTTGATTCCTTTTTATGATTGTCAATCTGGTTCAAGCCTTAAAAGACATGTCTGATTTCCTTGGACTGTATTTCATTTTTGCAACTTTGGCACAACCATTGACACTCTTTCAGCCGTAACATATATTTTATTGCAGCAGGCATCATAAATGTCCACCTTCCCCTCATAAAGGCTTGTTACCCCTTGCTGGACGAGTTTATCCTAAGGGGATAATGTCTCCCTATTGTAGTTTTTTTTTATTAATCTTGTTAATATAAAATAGTTTTCTTTTGAGTGACAATGTAGAGGAAATGAAACTGACAAATAAATGAATATACTATTAATGAAATTACTATAAAATAATTCAATGAAAAAAGTTGAATCAATCAAAACATTGGGAAATTTTATACTGAAATTGTAGTNCTCGGAAACATATTTAGCAGTGAAAATACAAGTCACATTTTAATTAGCTGTTATCTATTGCTTTTTTTTTTTTTTCCTTCCAGTAAACAACTAGCAAATACAGTAAACACAGGATTCTGTTGCTAGGATTCACGNTAAACACAGGATTCTGTTGCTAGGATTCACGTAATGAATACAGTAGTTGGTTTCCTCTCCTCACATTGGATTTGAGCAATATAGTTCAGGCATAAGCTTTCAGTACATGGCTTCCTGAGATTTCTTCAGTCTAACCACCATGCCAAAATAGTAGAAAGTAGGGATACTTGATTCCTTTTTATGATTGTCAATCTGGTTCAAGCCTTAAAAGACATGTCTGATTTCCTTGGACTGTATTTCATTTTTGCAACTTTGGCACAACCATTAACACTCTTTCAGCCGTAACATATATTTTATTGCAGCAGGCATCATAAATGTCCACCTTCCCCTCATAAAGGCTTGTTACCCCTTGCTGGACGAGTTTATCCTAAGGGGATAATGTCTCCCTATTGTAGATTTTTTATTAATCTTGTTAATAATTAGTTTTCTTTTGAGTGACAATGTAGAGGAAATGAAACTGACAAATAAATGAATATACTATTAATGAAATTACTATAAAATAATTCAATGAAAAAAGTTGAATCAATCAAAACATTGGGAAATTTTATACTGAAATTGTAGTACCCACATTGCATAGGCATTGACAGAACTTTATCATACTGTACTTTGACACAAACCCATCACTGACTCTAGTTGCAGAAAAGTGAAAGTGCACTTTTTCCTCCCTTAGCAAGTATACAAATATCTTGGAAGCTGATGGGTCAACTTTAGTCACTTTCCCACGAAATAACTCTTTCCTTTTTTTTTTTGCCAAAGTCAACAAACACAAAGTCCTTAATTTTGGGATTGCACACCTCAAAGATGTAGTCCTCCTTCACTTCAGAATTTTCATTTCCTGCAAATGGATTAGTGTCATCCAAGCTGCTGCCGCTAACCTTCCAAACATCTTCATTATGTGTAACTTTTTGGCTTCTCTTCCTCTCTTTTTTTTTTACTCATTTTCAAATTCTCTCCTCTCTATTATTATTATTTTTTCAATTTTTTTTTATATTTGATGTTTTTTTTACGCTCTAATTCCAACTTAACTTTCTCAGGTGTATCAGTTAAAATCAGACACTGACCACCTTGCAACCTTTTTATTGTAATCTCAACCTTTGGGAGAGGAAGGCTTGAAGAATGCTCAAATTTTCATTGGAAGTGCTACTGTTGAGGCAGAACTGATAACCGGTGATGGTTTAAGCGGACAAGATGGCATGAGCTGAGAAGTAGTTGACGGTACTGGAGGCAATTCTGGGGGAGAAAAGAATCTATGGTTCCTTCCATAGTGTTTGGCCTGTCAATTACCAAACTTATGTAAAACTCATCCACTCTAAAAATATAAAGAGTTCAACAGGGAAATCCCAGATACTTGGAAACTACTTAGAATGTTCGCTGGTGAAAATTCTCTGAGTAAAGTTTGCCTAAGGTGGCCTGCAATGTTGTAAATTATATTTTTCCTGNTGAGTAAAGTTTGCCTAAGGTGGCCTGCAACGTTGTAAATTATATTTTTCCTGGGTGACTGTTCATACAATCAGATGCAGCAGATAGTTAAAAGTTTCCAGTGGTCCAAAAATAGTTCAATCCAGTGACTGCAGCTTATGTGATGTATGTGGTGGCAGCACAATAGAACCGTACCATTTTCTTATGCAAAATCGGTGACTTCAATATGTATGTAGCTGTCCTGATTATCAAGAATAAGTGTAGGTGCTTGCTGTCCAGGGTACAGCTAAAAATTCTGTATGCATTCCAAAAAGTTTTATTTTATTATCCACCCAGATGTATGGATAACTCCTAGAGAGCCCTTGGTTCACCTTGAAAAATGTGGTCTTGCCAGTTTACTAATGGTAAAATGAGTAAGGAAGATTGCCACATGCATTTACTGTCAAGCACTGTAACAAGTGATCCCTTTTCATCCAAAGTCACTTTTGCTACCTGTTTAGTACCTTTCTTTCAGATGATTTTCGAATGCCTACAAACAATTGTCATACCTGTTTCATCTAGATTCCAAATGTGCAAACCAATGCTTTTCAATTGCAACTTTCAGTTTCTTAAAAAAAGTGTTTAATTATGCTTTTTATAAATGCCGAACTACCTGCTAGGCAGGTCAGCTCAGGACTTTGGAAATACAGGTTGCTCTTCCAACCCATGGAGCTCCTTGCCCAATCGTGGTCTGTGCTTTTGTTTACTTCCCAAGAGGAAGGAGTATTCTTGTAATTTGCCTTAGCAAATTCACAGGCAAGTTCTCATAACTTCATCTGTAGTAAACCATCATTCAGACAAGATGCAGGGAGAAGGTAGTTTAGCAAGTCACTCTTCATCAGTAAAAACTGATGCCTTTTTGATTCCAGACAAGTACTCTTCTCCCCTTCTAATCAGCCTCTTGAGAGTTATCACATTGATGTTGAATTTTGTGACTACCTTTGAAGGACAACTTGTCTTTCACTGCCACAACAGTTGTGGCAATAGTATTAGGGTCAAGCAGTCCTTACCTTTTGGAACCATCTTTTTTTTTTGTTTGGTATCTGAAATAAAACAAAATAACACTACCTAACACGAAATGCTAGTGCAACTTGTCACAAGATTGTAAACAACACCTCTAGTTATGCTTCATGGCGCTAGAGTTTACTAATTTAAAAAATTTACAGTGTTGAGCATGTAACCTAAAATATGGATGTTGTTATTGTGAAATTACTCTAAACTCCATCTTGTATGTCACGAGTTTTATCAGGTTATGGGCCCAGGCAAAGAGTCCCTGCAATCAAGGATAAGAGTAGATTTGTAAGCAGTTTGCGTGGCGCGATTGTGAAAGTGAATCTAAGCTATACTAAACAAAAAACCTGAGGTTGCTAAGTGTCTGTGTCGAGAACATGGCGGTCGGTACTTCTACACCCTATCTGCAGTTAACAGATTCAAACTTTAAAAATTGAAGTTTCGTGTTTTGTCACTATTGGACGAAAAAAAAGTGAGATGGATTGAAGATGGGGGAGTGAAAATAAAGGAACTGACGGGTGATGATTTGGAGAAGGCAAACACTGCAGATACGGAGGACAAGAATCTGATAGATTATGTGACCGATCACCACATTGACTATGTCAGGGACACTAAAACAGCAGCAGACATGCTGACCACTGACTTTGAGAGGAAGAGCACCATTTCAACAAATTTAACAGCTTGATACGTGATTTAGAGGGAATAGGTCTACACTAGATCTAGATGACACAGTCTGTCATCTATTGTTAACCATGTCCGAACAATTTGAAAATGTTATCACAGTGCTCAAAACTATGAATACGGACCTAACATTGGACATTGTGAAGTCAAGGTTACTCAATGCAGAAAATAAACCTGAATCATATGCAAGCAGAAGACATAGGTGAAGTATAATATTTTATCGCATCATGACCTTGCAGATTGCCCCAAAGCGGAAAATAACCACAATAGAGATGTTTTCAATGATCGAGGGAATAGAAATTATTGAGGCAGGAATCAGAGATACAGTAGTCATGGTAGCGGTGGACACAACTCAAGCTATTTCTGTTCCGAAGAGGCGGAAGTTACCTTTGTCACCAGTACAAACAAGGAAGAAATGGTACTAGTTG
>NQII01001779.1:40613-136079 GCA_002778355.1 Clitarchus hookeri
CAACATACAATGTAAGTTCACTTTTCCACATAGTCCCCAAGAGACTGTAAACATTTCTCAGAACAGTCAACCAACTTTTCGATTCAGGATGCGTAGACATCTCCACCAGCACTGTGTAACCACCTGGAGACAGCTGCTTTCACCTCCTTATTGTTGAACCGGTTGCTTAAAGCAATTAAAGAGAAGCGCCGAGGAAAATTGAGCACCGGTGTGATTTTGTTGCACGATAACGCAACACCTCACACGGCCCGCCAAACGTCCGAACTGCTGCAGCGATTCAAGTGGGAGGTATGGCAACATCCTCCATACAGTCTAGACTTAGCGCCATGTGATTTTCATGTTTTCGGTAAGCTGAAAAAGGATCTTGGTGGACGATGATTCTGAAACGATGAGGAGGTGAAAGCAGCTGTCTCCGGGTGGTTACATAGCGCTGGAGGAGATGTCTACGCATCCGGAATCGAAAAGTTGGTTGACCGTTCTGAGAAATGTTTACAATCTCTTGGGGACTATGTGGAAAAGTGAACTTACATTGTATGTTGCCATAGCCGTGTTGCCTATGTATAGGTGATTTTATAAATGGCCATAACGTGGAAGTGTAACTTATTTATTGATTTGCCCTCGTATAGAGAGAGAGAGAGAGAGAGAGAGAGAGAGAGAGAGAGAGAGAGAGAGAGTGTGGGAGGAGTTGAAATAGCTGAAATGAAAAAAGGTGCACCAAATTTGTTTTGCCCCCACCTAATTTAAATATGTTGTTATGCCACTGGAGCTAACTGCAAAACAAAGAGGGAAACTAAGACTCTTCAAAGGTGAAAAGAAAATAAAACTGGAAGCTCTTATTGTACCAAGCCTTACATTTAATCTGCTAACTGTGTAAAAAGTTGTCAACTCCGGTAAACAAATAACAAAGCAGAAATAGTTAATGAGTGGCCTAAACATTGTATGTTACGCATCTGGAAAGCTATACAGTGGACTCCCTATCTACCGTTTTTCAGGATGTCAAAACATTTCTATACATGTGGAATTTCAGTAGATAAGGGTTCTGACATGCACATCAATAAAATACAACTTCTGATCTTATTAGATGATTTTTAGTATAATTAGAGCTGTACATTATATGTGAATAAAGTTTAACTAATAAATACAATCAAAATGGGAATTTTTAAAAGAAGTATTACTGCATTAGTATAAAAGTAAATAATACAATAAAAAAACATTTCACCTCAACTCATCTAAATAAAGAATATAGCATCTTAAAATACTGTATATAATTTAATGTAATTCAACATGAAATGCAAGCAAACCTAGAACTTTCCAACTCTCTGAAAATGAAAATAATATGACACTGAATGCAAGTCAAATTTTGAATGTCTCACGCGCACTCGATAATCACAAAATAAAACATCTTTGCAAATAATAATTCCTCGTTACAATGTATTGTGGAACATTTTTAAGCTAAACCATTTGCTTCAAAATACTAGTGATGTTAGGTGCGACTATTTTGAGTGATGGATAATATTGATAAGATTTCTACAATTGCCAGGCACACTTTACTTGCTCTACAGCCAGACGTGTAAAGGGTAGCAGCTGAGAGGACGCACTTTTTTTTTGCTATACAACAGCTTCCCCTCTCAAAGGCATGTAAGGGGAGGAAGAAAAGTCCGTGGCTGAGAGAGACAGCATGAGGAGAGAGGACGCTAGGTTGCCACGCTGGTTGCTAGGTAACCACTTCCCCTCTTACCAGACATGTAATGGGATGTAACAAGCCTGACTCGCATTGCGCCGCAGACATGGTGGGAAAAGACGTAGCACCGTAGAGCAGTGATAATCGGTGGTGCGCGTGACGTATTTCACATCCAATTACTAGACGTTTGCATAAACAAACAGCTTAAAAACGATCATTATGGGAAAACCTCAGGTGATAGGACCAAAATATATTTTGATTGACGCAATATCCAATAAACAATACAGGTGGATAGCGTTATCATTATTTATACAGAAGTTTTGCCGGGGCCACTGAAAATTAACTGTGGATACGGTTTATCGGTACATGTGTTTTCAGTACATCGAGAGTCCACTGTATGTGGCAGTTTTTTCATTGCATAAAGTAGAACATTGTTGTTCAGTGGATGTGGAAGACTTGTGGCACAGGCAACTTGCCCACCTGAATCGTCAGAGCTTGAGGCTGATGGGGTTGCCACACTATGAGGCCAACAGTTGTAGAGCAATGGAGAACTCAGCCCTTTTGAGTAAACTATCGCTTGGCTACTCTTAGAAAACAATCATCACCTTTCCTTGGAAAAACAACTTTCGGGATTAGCTTGGACCAGAAATCAATAAAGCATCAATTTATTGTTGCAGACATTGTGGATGATGATACTAATGCATTAGATTTATTTAGCAAAAATAAAATTATTTTGGACATAAGTTCTNTGCAGACATTGTGGATGATGATACTAATGCATTAGATTTATTTAGCAAAAATAAAATTATTTTGGACATAAGTTCTGACACACTCAACTACAGGACTGAAGAAATTGAAATGCACCCACATGATGATGGCATGGCAGTATGCCAAGTGAAGTAAGTGGAGCTGGTGGCCACCTGATGGTGATGATTGAACTAAGACATGGCCACACTCAGCCTAAANGCCAAGTGAAGTAAGTGGAGCTGGTGGCCACCTGATGGTGATGATTGAACTAAGACATGGCCACACTCAGCCTAAAGGATCACTGATTCCCCTAACTCTAATCAACATCTCTCCATGTGATACTTTTTAATTTGAATAATTATGAAATTATTCTCGACAAAGGGACAACCGTGCTGGATGGTGCCCAGGTTACACTGTGAGGAAGTTGAGCCTAAAAACTCCAGTAAAGTAGTTTCCAGCATAAGGGAGAGACTACTAGATAGACTTCAGTAGATAACTCAAGGATTATGTAACCTCAAGACTGCTTAAGATCAACACATACATTAACTATTGTTATAATACCGAGACATATTCTCCTTGGAGGACAAAGATCTCTTGTCAAACAGGAAGAAGCAGTCCAGATTATAGAAGAAACTAGCGTTTACCTGCGGCTTCGCTCGTGTGGTTATAGTAACAAACTTATATAAAGAAACTAGCTGACCCGGCAAACGTTATTTTGCCATAAAAAGTACTTCTAGATGGATTCTCACTAAATTTTACACACACTGACTTTAATATAATATAATAAACAAATTTGTTTATTATATAACACGTGCTCGTGACACGTGTTGAGTACTGTTGAGGTTATATAAAATTAATTAAATAACTGAACGTGAGAACTACACTTATATATTAGATAATTTAATAAATATTAATAAAATTGAAATACAAACAATTACAGCTTTGCGATCAATAATAAAGTTAATTAAGAAGTACACTTAATTATTGAAAATATAATTGTAAACACGTCACTACTACGATCTGAGCACAAATGAATAAGAGAAAGGTTATTGTGTGAGAGAAAGTGGAGACCGGCTACTCCGTGCTGTGTCACTGGGAGACACCTGGTGGGAATAAATTGTAACCTAGATCGATAAATGATCGATGATAATTGATCAGTTATCGACCTAGGGTAAAATTTATTAAATTACTAATATCGCTATAAAAAAATAAGGGTTGGTGGTAGAAGGGTGAAAATTTAGGAGGGTATGTATTTTTTGATGCCACATCATAAAAAAATAAAAAATAAAAATTTTGTTCAAACAATAAAAAAAAATTGTTTGGGGGTGGCCACCCTTATTACTTAGGGGTGTAAAAAATAGATATAAATCTATTCTCAGACCTACCGAGTATACATAAAAAATTTCATAAAAATCGGTCCAGCCGTTTCGGAGGAGTTCAGTGACTAACACTGTGACGGGAGAATTTTATATATTAGATAACAGTATTTGTTAGTAGACAGACAGTGATTATATGCACAGAACAGAGGACTAACGATGCCATTTTTGGTGCTAGAATCGCTCTTTTACGTAGCCACTGGTCATAATTTATATTTCTTTGTAGAGCTGGGTAAACGCTAGCAATCAGTTCCGCTTCACTCCGCACCAAATTATTTAATTCCCCTGTTAGTGACACACAGCCCTCAGAATCTGCTTCTTACAGCCCATCTCCAATTTTTAATAGTGTATCAGCATAATGTTCTGTATCAACGTCACTGTAGAGGTGCACTCTCATATTTGTTGTCAAGCTGAATTTCTTGACATTTGCCCATAAACTTGACGACTTGAGAAAGGCTTTTATTTCATCTCCAGGTGTTCCCTTCTGAATCACCGGTAGAGTTTGGCGGAAATCACCAGCCAGTAATACAACCATTCCTCCCATAATATCTATATTGTTTCGTATATCCTGTAGAGTTTGGTTTAGGGCCTCTATCGCTTTTTTGTGTGACATTATGCTTTCGTCCCACACTAACAACTTACATTGACGCAGCATTGTACTCCAGCGCTATTTTTACTAAAACTTTTTTCCTGAGGGAATGAGATACTTTTTGGAATAAAAAGTAGCCTATGTCACTTCCCGGCCCTCGAACTATCTCTGTGCAAAAAATCACGTCAATCCGTTGCGACGTGAAAGAAGGGCAAACAAACAAACAAATACACTTTCGCATTTATAATATTAGTTATGATTTCCACCTTCTATTCAGAGATTCCTTAAGTGCAAAATATTTCCAACTCATTCCGGGTCATCATCTAATATCTACAACCCCCTTCACCTAGTATTCCCTTTAAATATAATATTTCTTCCTCAGGCATTTAATTTTAGCAACATATTTCCTCCCCATTGCTTAAAATTGCAGATACCCTATAAATATAAATATTTCGTCCTCTATATCAGACAATCCTTATGTGAAAATATTACCCCTTCATCCTGTGTCATACATGTCAAATATATAACCTCTTCCAAAGCAGATGCCCTTTAAATATGTAAAATTTATACTCCTGTTCATTAGGCATTCGTTGCATGCAAAATATTTCCTCCTAGTCATCTATCCTTCAAGTCGTATGTATACCTCTCCACAACGGATCGACGTGGCTGGTACATGCGTGTAAGCTGAAAACCCAAGAAAAATTTACATGCATGTACAATGCCATTAATATGACCTGCGAAAAACGCTGGCTTCAAAAGAAGCCCAGCCACCAATGTCTGCTTCAATCGGCCCAGCCATGCCCATTCAAGGCCGAAAAGAAAGCTTGGATGGTGCAGAGTCCATTTTGGTAAGAATTTCGAAATTATCGTATGAAATAACGATATGTGTGGTGCAGAACCAATTATGGTATGGTCCAACCATGTTCATTCCAGGCCGAAAGGTAAACTTGAGTAATGCAAAGTCATTATGGTACGAATTTCTGGTTTATCGTATGAAATACTAAAGTTATAGGTATGAAAAATATGGGCAGAATGACTTGTGACATAATTATGATACACATTATGGTACCCCCTTATGGTACAGACATTATTTTTTTACCTGAGGAATGAGATATTTTTTTGGGATAAAAAGTAGCCTACGTCACTTCCCGGCCCTCCAACTATCTCTGTGCAAACAATCACATTGATCCATTGCTCCGTTGCGACGTGAAAGAAGAACAAACAACAAACACACTTTCACACTTATAATATTAGTTAGGATAAAGCAGCACAGAGTCACTGAGCATTTTTAAAGTTCATGGATATCTCCAGTAAATCTCATCAAGAAGATAGCTTGACCAGGTTCTGCATTGTCAACATACAAGTGAATGAATTCATGAAGGACAGCCCCCATCTCGACAACACACTGGACACAATGTTGGGATAGAAATGATTTACAACATTGGACCTGAAGAGTAGTAACTGTCAGGGAGAAATCCACTCAGAAGACAGATACAAGACTACAATCCACATTTAAGAGGGCCTACGGCAGTTCAGAGTAATACCATCTGGTTTACGCACTATATCTGCCACTTTTGAAAGGTTAGTAGAGACCACACTACCTTTTCTTCCTCGTCCACTTCTTGAGATAGTAATCCTTCAATGTCAACATCACTGGTGTCTTTATCAACTATAAACTTCCTATCACTTTGTGAGCACATCAAAATTGGTGACACGCATTGGGCAACGTTAAGGAGATTAAATGCTTCCTGACCTCATTTGTCCAGTTATACAGTTCATTATTTTCTTTGAGATGGTGCAGTGGTCTGTCTAAGCCAGCAAAACCCCTCACAAACCATCGTAGGTGCTCAATCTGAAGAAGGAAGCTTGAGAGTTGAGATTTGTCTTTTTCACTGGCCACTGCTTGACAGCCACAGTCTTCCGTGGGTCTATCCAATGTCCTTCTGAGACTACATTACCCAAGCACTGCACTTCTCTTCTGAAGAGCAGACATTTCTTTGGGCTTAAGTTCAGGGTGCTGGTCACAAAAAAATTCATTATTTTATGCTTGTACAAAACATTATTCAACTTGTAGACATCACTTACAAGTACTCTTTCCTCATATAACATTTTTTTAGATAACATAGTTTTGCATCATGACATGTCAAGATCACAATCATGTTGTTGGCCGCTCGTTAGCTGAAGAGGGCTTGCAGAAATTGGAATGGGAAATATGTTAAAAAACAGACTATGATCTACATGGGATGGTGCTAGAAATTCTAAACAAGGTCCAGTTGGTGCTTCAGGGGGATATTTTAGAAAGAAAAAATAAACATTGTTAAAAAGTACAAGAAAGATTTTGCTATAGTCTATTTGCGATTTCTTCACAGTTTCTGAATCAAACCTTTGAAACATCACCCCAAGTACGATGTGTTTGGTTGTTTCCTGAATATGTCATATATAATGAGTGTTTTATACTTCTGTTAACATAGAAGTATTTTACTTTTTGGTTGAATTGAACTCTTAATTAAATTTTGTTTATTAATTATAATGATACATTTATGATCAACACAAATAAAAAAAGTGAGAAAATAGGTGTGTTGGCAATGCCTAGTAAGAAGTAGTTCACATGTAAAACATTATTACACTGAGTGCGCAGGAATGCGGTGCGTTGTCCCACTGGACTTTGTATGCATGAGGTGGAGGAACAGCCTGAAAGTAGAACTTTAGCAGGGCTTCAGAAAAGTTGGAAGTAACCAGGAATGGACTACAGAATAAAAGATGTGGAAGTCTTTTGCAAGAAATTTTACCATTGCACAGCCAGGAATGGACCAGTGTGGAGAAGCAGAGGACAGATGAAGATCTAGGATCTGGGCGTTACTTTCAAGAGAATTGTAATAGATGTTGCCATACAATTCCCTCCCAACGATGCAAGGTACAGCTATAACAGCTACATCTTGGTGGTGGTAGACTATTTTTTCACCAAGTGGTCTGAGACATATGCACTTCCTAATCAAGACATTGCAACAGTAGCAGATACACTAATAAATGTGTTTGTCAGTAGATTTTGCATGTCACTAGAGTAGCAATTCAATCACGAGAGGAACTTCAAACCTGCTGTTTTCTGGAATTTATGCAGAATGATGGTAATCTGTAAGACAAGAACAAATGCCCTGCATTCTCCTCACTCAGATGGAATGGTTTCGTTGTTTAACAAGACCTGTGAGAATCACCTTAAAATAGTAGTCAGTGGGCACCAGAGGGACTGGGGCCTGTTTGAAGGCAATCAAGGATAGACATAACCGAATAAAGATGCTATACAACCAAATTGCCGATGCAGTTTAATTCCTTAAAGGTGAACTGGCGTGGCTCTAAAATCCCTCAAAGAAAAAAGGATTGTCCCCCAAACTACAAATTATATGAGAGGGGCTATCATGAGATGAACGTTGTGCATTTGGACCACTTGGTGCCATACTGAGGAAGACCAGAAAAGATATCTCAGAACGATCAGTTCTTGGAGTGAGGGAATGTTATGAGCTGCCTCTACTCCAAGCCGAATGTGTCTGAGTGGTTGATTGGCAACAGGACTGAAGTTATTTTTGAGAACAGTGGATGCCTGGCTACTCGTCTCAAGTTTTTGGAATTACATACCTGGCCACTCCATGTCCTAGGAATTGCATCACAGGAGAAGGAAGGTAGTTTAGAACATGGAGCATTTCAGCTGCCAGTTGGTGGCTGGGCAGATAATGTTCTAGGGCGTGGCTGGCCAGGATAAATAGGCAGCGGGGTTAGAGTAGGATGGTAGTGTGTGGACTGACCAGTAAATCCAATAATTAGAGTGTGAGTAAATTAAGATAAGTGTGTGATAAAGTGAATGTATAACAGGTATTGTACAATGAAGTTAATAATTAAAGACACAGTGTTGGGACCCCAAGGTCGGTAAGGTCAAAACAATATTTAATGTTACCTCCCAATGTCCAATTAAAAAAAAGTTATTGTGTTATACTGTTAATGTGTCCATGCATGATACTGTGTCACAGTTATGTGTTCATCTGTATATTAAATTAAANTTGGTTGAATTGAACTCTTAATTAAATTTTGTTTATTAATTATAATGATACATTTATGATCAACACAAATAAAAACAGTGAGAAAATAGGTGTGTTGGCAATGCCTAGTAAGAAATAGTTCACATGCAAAACATTATTACACTGAGTGCGCAGGAATGCGGTGCGCTGTCCCACTGGACTTTGTATGCATGAGGTGGAGGAATAGCCTGAAAGTAGAACTTTAGCAGGGCTTCAGAAAAGTTGGAAGTAACCAGGAATGGACTACAGAATAAAAGATGTGGAAGTCTTTTGCAAGAAATTTTACCATTGCACAGCCAGGAATGGACCAGTGTGGAGAAGCAGAGGACAGATGAAGATCTAGGATCTGGGCGTTACTTTCAAGAGAATTGTAATAGATGTTGCCATACAATTCCCTCCCAACGATGCAAGGTAGAGCTATAACAGCTACATCTTGGTGGTGGTAGACTATTTTTTCACCAAGTGGTCTGAGACATACGCACTTCCTAATGAAGACATTGCAACAGTAGCAGATACACTAATAAATGTGTTTGTCAGTAGATTTTGCATGTCACTAGAGTAGCAATTNTGCAACAGTAGCAGATACACTAATAAATGTGTTTGTCAGTAGATTTTGCATGTCACTAGAGTAGCAATTCAATCATGAGAGGAACTTCAAACCTGCTGTTTTCCAGAATTTATGCAGAATGATGGTAATCTGAAAGACAAGAACAAATGCCCTGCATCCTCCTCACTCAGATGGAATGGTTTCGTTGTTTAACAATANTCCTCACTCAGATGGAATGGTTTCGTTGTTTAACAATACCTGTGAGAATCACCTTAAAATAGTAGTCAGTGGGCACCAGAGGGACTGGGGCCTGTTTGAAGGCAATCAAGGATAGAAATAACCGAATAAAGATGCGATACAACCAACTTGCCGATGCAGTTTAATTCCTTAAAGGTGAACTGGCGTGGCTCTAAAATCCCTCAAAGAAAAAAGGATTGTCCCCCAAACTACAAATTATATGAGAGGGGCTATCATGAGATGAACGTTGTGCATTTGGACCACTTGGTGCCATACTGAGGAAGACCAGAAAAGATATCTCAGAACGATCAGTTCTTGGAGTGAGGGAATGTTATGAGCTGCCTCTACTCCAAGCCGAATGTGTCTGAGTGGTTGATTGGCAACAGGACTGAAGTTATTTTTGAGAACAGTGGATGCCTGGCTACTCGTCTCAAGTTTTTGGAATTACATACCTGGCCACTCCATGTCCTAGGAATTGCATCACAGGAGAAGGAAGGTAGTTTAGAACATGGAGCATTTCAGCTGCCAGTTGGTGGCTGGGCAGATAATGTTCTAGGGCGTGGCTGGCCAGGATAAATAGGCAGCGGGGTTAGAGTAGGATGGTAGTGTGTGGACTGACCAGTAAATCCAATAATTAGAGTGTGAGTAAATTAAGAGAAGTGTGTGATAAAGTGAATGTATAACAGGTATTGTACAATGAAGTTAATAATTAAAGACACAGCGTTGGGACCCCAAGGTCGGTAAGGTCAGAACAATATTTAATGTTACCTCCCAATGTTCAATTAAAAAAAAGTTATTGTGTTATACTGTTAATGTGTCCATGCATGATACTGTGTCACAGTTATGTGTTCATCTGTATATTAAATTAAAGTGTTGTGAGTTATGTTATTATCATAAAGGAAATGAGTAACCAAAATACAAAAAAACTTTACAGCAAACAATACAAAAAACTAAAAACAGCCAAAAAAGAAAGAAGTATGGCATTTTTAGAGCATATCACGAATACTTTTATATGCATTGACTAACAATAGAATAAAAGAAGGATGAAAAAGCAAACCTGCCAACCTCTGCAGCTTTCTATTAGTAAGATATTAATAAGATTCAAAATAGTGCTTAAAAAGGTTGTGGCATTTTATGTGTAGTGCATGTTTAACTACCAACCATAAACAACTAAATTTAAGCTATATAAAAAGAGGCAACTAAGTCTGCANATGTGTAGTGCATGTTTAACTACCAACCATAAACAACTAAATTTAAGCTATATAAAAAGAGGCAACTAAGTCTGCATTAATATTGTAGCAAAACATTATAAACTTAGACACATAAAATTACTCGTAGGTTTACTCATGTGTTCAATGGTCAGGTGCACAATTATATAAATTTATAAAGCTAAAAAACATTATAATTGGGGCTTAATTAGGGTTTTACTTTACTATGCTGTACCAACACAAAATATTGCTAAAACTACTATATCCATTCACATTCAACTCAGTATTACTGTGTGGCAGCAAAAAGATTTTGCAAAAGGAAACACTGCCAAGTTATCCTCATACCAGCATATGCATACATATTTGCGGTAAAATAATCCCACAAACAACTCTCAAGAATGTTATACTTTCACTACATATGAGTTTCTTGAATAATGTTAAGTGAATACTATATCAAAACTGCCCATTTAGAAACCACTCTATCTTTGCCCAGGTATACCAGTAATGCCAAACATTTCCAAAATCTTGTTTTGGTACACGTCTGCAATTTGTAATTATTGGATACNCCAGGTATACCAGTAATGCCAAACATTTCCAAAATCTTGTTTTGGTACACGTCTGCAATTTGTAATTATTGGATACGTTTGGCCACTCTCGTCACAAGTGCAAGAAATAGTACTCGGTACCCATAAAGAAATTTTCTTCATTGCATATCCTTTAAGGACTCATGGTTGGCTCAGTTGATAAGTCACTGGCCTCCCACCTCCGTGATCCCTGTTCAACCACAGCCTCAGTGGGCAGGAAATTTTTGGATGGAGGGTTCTCATGTGGGGAGTGTGGGACACTGCAATGGTGTAGGAATTTTCTCAGGGCTCTCCTGTTTGCTCCTCCATCTTAATTCCACTGCATTTCCACCCCCATCTGAACTCACCTCATCCATTTCTCAGGCTGGCCAGAGAGACAGGTCTGTCCCTCAGGAACGACAGCTGGCTCCACTCAGAGCCAGCCTCCTCTCATCCATACGTGACCTTGCTCCAGCAGTAACCACATGTAGATTTTCATTACATTTATCCTTTAATTCTATATCACATTTTTAAGCTCATTTAAACAATATCCTTAATAGTGTACATGGATGACATACAATGCAAATACATTTTCTACACCAAAATGATTTTTTTCTAGATAACTCAATTTTAAAGTCCTTTATCCTTTTCTTACCGTTGATTGTGGATGCAAATAGCAACTGAAACCTGGCAGAAATGTCCATGAACAGTTGATGCCACCAAGAGTCTTCAGAAAGATCTAGTTGTCCAATAGCACTGGATGCAAAGGTAACACTTTTGCCAAGTTTTTTCCCTTGGATCTTCATATTGCGCACCACCTCCCAAATTTCTCTTTNGATGCAAAGGTAACACTTTTGCCAAGTTTTTTCCCTTGGATCTTCATATTGCGCACCACCTCCCAAATTTCTCTTTGAAGCTTACCAAGTATTTTCTGCACATTATGGCTGAACTTTAAATCTTCTAGAATTACTTCTAACCTTCACATTGGACAGAGAATGCATGTTTATTTGTTTAGAAAGATTAATTTTCCTTCCCCTAACATTACTGTTTTTCAGCTAACTCTCACTTTACAATAATGCACCCATTATCTCTACCTTCAGACTGAAAGGAACAAATTTGTCTGACCCACTTTAACAGACAAGTAACAAACCATGTTCATTCAACTGTGAAGATATCTGGCTGATTTTGGATGTAAGGCAAAGTGCAAGATAAAAATGACAATCAACCAATCAATTCATCCATCCATCCATCCATCCATCCATCCATCCATGCATGCATGCATGCATGCATGCATACATACATACATACATGGATAATTACATACATATATATATACATACACACATGTGCACACACACACACACACACACATACATATATTACATATATCAAATTAAGGGGTTTGTCATGGTTGTCAAATTATATGTTTGCACTGTGATTTTATATTTCAGTTTAGCAGGAATGTTTTCCCTTGGTGTGAGGAAAACAAATTATGATGGTAACAAGCCAAGAAGAAAAAAACAAGTTTACTGTAATCTGGTTTATTTTTACAAGGAGCTGTTTTTATTCCATGAGTTACCTAATGTTTGGCAGCAATGCTAATGTGTCGGATGGTTTCCTTGGTCAATCACAAATTGTACTTTCTATAACTTACTTAATAAATGGAAATTAAACAATTTAATAATATCCTTTACATTATCATGTCTGTGCTGGAGATATGACTTCAATAATGTTAGTAATGTGACTGGTAGGCCAGCACATAGTTAAGTGTAATTTTAGCTAACAGGTTTAACTAATTAGCATAGCCAAAATTTGAAGAAACATCCCTCACACAGAACAAATAAAAAAATATGATGGGAACATTGGGTTAAAAATGGTACACTTCTTTGTTAGAGTTCTCTTCCTATTGTTTGGACANTAAAAAAATATGATGGGAACATTGGGTTAAAAATGGTACACTTCTTTGTTAGAGTTCTCTTCCTATTGTTTGGACAGATTTCATGGCCTCAATGTTTTCCTGATCTAAATCCAAAATAATTTTTTTTGTGGTGGCTCTTGTGTATTAAGCTTAACTGCAAAAAACAACAGTCTTCATGGTTGTACTATGGAAGGCCACAAGATAATGCAAAATATTCAAGAAATGCAAGAGCACATTCAAGAGTTAATGCAATCAATGACGATTTGAAGCTTTCATCTGTGTTAAAGTGGATGTGGGCATCTTGAACATTTCTTATGAGCTCATGCCTAATACAAAATANTAAAAAAATATGATGGGAACATTGGGTTAAAAATGGTACACTTCTTTGTTAGAGTTCTCTTCCTATTGTTTGGACTGATTTCATGGCCTCAATGTTTTCCTGATCTAAATCCAAAATAATTTTTTTTGTGGTGGCTCTGTGTATTAAGCTTAACTGCAAAAAACAACAGTCTTCATGGTTGTACTATGGAAGGCCACAAGATAATGCAAAATATTCAAGAAATGCAAGAGCACATTCAAGAGTTAATGCAATCAATGACGAGTTGAAGCTTTCATCTGTGTTAAAGTGGATGTGGGCATCTTGAACATTTCTTATGAGCTCATGCCTAATACAAAATATTTTTCTTATGTGTGCTTTCTAAAATCTATTGATGTATCTGTTTCTGCATGTTTTCATCATCATCGCTGTCATATTTTTGTACTTGTGTTTTGTATGATGTCTCATTATTATTTTGTATCTACACACCTTTAGGCCCACCTCCAAAACTTACTCACTGTAACAAACCATTATATTATTAAAAATTAAATAATGTCTTCTTTCTTAAACAGAAAGTCTGATAAATGGCAAAGTTCTGTAGTGTATAATATTAAGGTTATGTAGGGAAGTAAACATGTTAAGGTTGGCAGCAGTGCAGAGAGGATATCGGTGGTTGGCGACGGGAAACGAGGAAATGGACAGTTAAAAAGAGACGGATGTTGTTGTATAAGCTTGTTGACAAGTGTTTATGTATGTAACAAGTACAATAAAGTAAAAATGAAACAGTAAACTGGCAACGAGGATGGGATATTAAAAAAACATGTGAGTTGGGAGTGCTACATACGAAGACGGGTTTGACTGGACATATAGGCAAATTCAACCCGGACAATGAAGATTTTGGGTTGTATGTTGAAAGACTCGGCCAATTTTTTGTTGTGAAAATCACCAAAGATACAGAAAAAGTGCCGCTGTTTACCACTCTTGTAGGAGCTAAAATGTACGGAATTCTAAAAAACGTGCTCCTTCCTAAAACCCCAATCTCTAAAACTTTCCAAGAAATAGTGGAAGTGTTGTCTCGCCATTTTTTGCCCTGCCCGAATGGTGATAGCTGAGCGGTATAAATTTCATAAATATGATCAACAACCCACAGAATTGGTGTCTCAGTATATAATAAAACTAAAGAATTGTGCTAAAACCTGCAATTTTGGCGATTTTCTTGATGATGCATTGTGAGATCGCCTAGTGTGCGGGTTATCCAGTGACTTAATTCAAAGGAAGCTATTTATTGAAGATAACCTCAACTTTGAGGGGGCATGCACAATTGCACTCAGCATGGAGCACACCGCATCTCAAATGAAACTTCTGCAACCAACTACACCAGAAATAGTGAACAAACTGTCACCCAGGCCACCGATGAAAGAGAACAATGATCAAAGAATTTGTCACCAAGTGCATCCATCAGGATATGGAAGAGGACAGGGGCATGCCAAGGCATCTGATAAAGCACTGTGCTCTCGTTGTGGCAGTGAACATGCGTGTGACCAATGTTCAGCAATTAATTGGGTTGGTAGGAATCAAACATTTATGGGGACGAGTAATAACTGTGTACATGTCAAGGCTGTTAGTAAGCCTTTAATGCAAATGGAAGTAGATAGTGGGGCGAGTGTGTCCATTACGTCAGCATCAAACTATAAAGATTTGTTTCTTGAAGTCAAATTGGAGAATTGTAATTTAACACTCGAGGCAGTTATTGGAGACAGTTTGAAAGTTATTGAAAATCCAAGTAACAGTGATAGGGGCAAATGGACAGAAGTTCAGTCTACCTTTTATTGTAACTGTGTCTCGTCGACAAACAGTATCACTCGAAGGCATGGACTGGCTAGATGTAATACTACCTCGCTGGAGAAAATACTTATGCATAGGGGAAGACAAGGCAGCAGGAAGTTTACAGTCCACTACAAAGAACTGTGTCAGTGTAGTCAAATCCTTAGGGATGAAGCTTGATTCATAGGAACAAGAAATTCTTAAAATATTTCACAAATCTTTGAGGGAAACTTGACAAGTGCTATAAAACAGTTCCAAGCACACCTTTTGATGAAAAAAAATCTGACAACTATATTTTACAAAGCATATTCAGTGCCCTATGCATTGTTGAAGCAAGTCGATGATCATCTGGGGAATTGCAGAAGTTGGGAAAAATAGTACCAGTGAAACATAGTAAGTGGGCTGGTCCGATTGTAATAGTGCCAAAGAAGTCAGGGGGTTTTCGAATTTGTGTTGATTGTAAGGTATTGTTGAACAAAGTCTTGAATGTGGATTCTTACCCACTGCCCAAGTTAGAAGATGTATTTGCAAATTTGGCAGGAGGACAGGTATTTATAGTGCAAGACCTTAGTAATGCCTATCAACAACTAGAGGTGGGGCATGAATCCAGAAAGTATCTCACAATACACACTCATATGGGTCTCTTCCAGTGGACTCGTCTACCATATGGTGTGGCAAGTGCACCAGCAATCTTCCATCGGTCATGGACAGAGTCTTGCAAGGGTTAGAGAGTGTGATGTGTTACATTGATGTTTTTTTGATTGTAGGCAAATCATTTGAAGATTGTAAACAAAAGGTTATGAAAGTGTTAGAGCGCTAGGGTGCATAAGTAGCTTTAGTATTTAGGTTAATTAGTCAAAGTGTCAGTTCTTTAATAAGTCAGTAGAATATTTGGGGCATAAGGTTGATAAGGATGGGGTTCATCTTACCTCTCCTAAGGTTCAGGCAATAGTAAAGGCAGCAGTTCCTAAACATGTAGAAGAAATAAAATCATTTTTAAAGCTTGTACAATTCTATTATAAGTTTTTCCCAATGTTGTCAAGCAAAATTAAACCTCTCTATGTCCTCACAAAAGCTAAGTGGAACTGGATTCAGGAATATCAGGGAGCATTTGATTGGTCCAAACAAATGCTCACATCCAACCAGTTGCTAGCACATTTTGATCTAACACTGCCCATATTAGTAGTATGTGATGCCTCTCCATATGGAGTAGGCGCAGTCTTGAGTCATAGGATAAATGGGGAGGAAAAACCAGTTGTCTTCGTATCCAGCACCTTGTCTAAAGCAGAAAAAAACTATTCCCAAATTGATAGGGCGGATTTGGCTATAATTTTTGTTGTTTAACATTTTCACAAATATTTATATGGCCAAAAATTTATGTTGTTGACTGATCATCAGCCATTACAGAGGCTTTTGGGACATGATCAAAGAATTCCTACCTTAACTAACTCCAGATTACAACATTGGGCTGTGATATTGTCGGCATATGATTATGTCATAGAATATAGAAAAGGATCCTTGATGGCAAATGCTGAAGCCCTGTCATTATTACCAATGCTGGGTAGTGTAGATATATGTGTACTCATTCAGTGAAGCATTGAACATCCCTGTGGATGCCCAAGTAATAGCTGAAGACACTTAAAATGTTTCAATAATGTTCAAAGTTTTGGTAATGTCAAAAACAGGTTGGCCTACGTCAAGGACACCAATATGAAGCCCTTCTTTTACAGGCGCTTTGAACTTGCATGTGAGGAGGGATGTTTAACATGGGGTAATCAGGTTGTAATTCCTTCGCGGTTGCAGCATGAAGTTCTGAAGGTACTAAATGCAGAGCATCCTTGGATNAAGCATAGTAAGGATGAAAATGTTGGCGTGTTCTTTTTTTGGTGGTCAAACATTGAGGATGATGTGCAAAGAACAGTGGAAACATGTGNTTGGATGAAAATGTTGGCGTGTTCTTTTTTTGGTGGTCAAACATTGAGGATGATGTGCAAAGAACAGTGGAAACATGTGAAGCTTGTCAGTGTTTGTTGAATGTACAGAATTATATTCTCACAGTGGCATGGCCAGAAACAGTTGAATTATGGAAACAATTCATATTGATTTTCTGCAATATGAAGGTGTAACCATGTTGATTCTTTGTGATCATTTTTCTAAGTGGATAAAAGCATGGGTAATGCAGAAAATACTGCAGCTAGTGTTATTGAGAAATTGCGTGAATGCTTTGCCACATTTAGAATACCATCCATACTTGTGTCTGACAATGGCCCTCCATTTAATTCTGAAGAATTTAATACTGTTTGTCTAGCAAATGGTGTAAGAGTAATGAAAAGCCCTCTGTATCTCCCAAAATCTAACGGGCTAGCTGAAAGAGCAGTTCAGACTTTGAAACAGAATTTAAAAAAAACATGTTGTTGATGATTAAAAAGGTAATAAGAAGCAGAGACATGCAACATATGTTACATAATTTTTTGTTTGTGTATAGAAACACACCGTGTTGTAACAAAGCAAAGTCCTGCAGAAATAATATTTAAGCACAAACCACGAAATTGACTTATCGTGTTAAAACCACAACAAAAAGCCGGTAGTAATGAGGGGTCAATGGAGTCTGATAGGAAGTTGAGTTATAAAATTGTACCAACATATAGGGTAGAAGAAAACGTATTGGTACGGGCACTGAAGAGTAAATTGAGAAACTGGTGTCCAGGTAGAGAGGTAAAAATGATGAGTTCAATGACATAACTGGTTTTATGAGGGCATAAAGAACAGCTACAAAGAGTGGTACGTGTGGATTAGTTGAGAAAATCACAGCTACCTGAATGTATTCATCCTAGGTTGTTGAGAGCAGGTGGGCTTGTTAGTCAGCCAGCTGCTAAGGCCACAGTAAGGGTGGATGGGGAGTACAGTACTGGGGTACAGCACTCCCTACCAGATAGCAGAGTAGTGGGAAATGACAGCAGGCCATTGACCATGCCTTATGCATCCAGAAATGAGGAAAGAGGCAAAAGCCCACAAGTTTAATCTTTTAGAGGATTTTTCCCAGAGGAGCAACAAGAGAAAATTCTAAGGAGTCCATGCAGAATTAGTAAAAACCCCCGATAGACTTAATTTGTAAGTTAAGGAATAGACTGTGTGTACTGTAACTGTTTATAATAAATTTTTTAAGGGAAGATGGAGTGTAGTGTATAAATGTAAGGTTACTGTAATGTATAATTTTACAGTTACGTAGGGAAGTAAACATGTTAAGGTTGGCAGCAGTGCAAAGAGGACATTGGCGGTTGGCATCGAGAGACGAGGAGATGGACGGTTAAAAAGAGAGAGATGTTGTTGTATAAGCTTGTTGGTAATTGGTTATGTAGGTAACAGGTATAATAAAGTAAAGGCGAAACAGTAAAAGTACCAAAAAAATGTACAGTAATAAATATTTTAGTGGCTCACTTTAGTAATAATTTTTTCAACATGGCGAAGATATTTGTGCAGCCAGAAGGGATGATGAGCTGCAAGCATTTCTGGTAATTTATGACTGACCATTAGTTATCCAAGAGAAAGGAAGGAACAGTGTCAGCTTGTGTAGTTAACATATTTTCTGGATCTTGGATGAGAAATATTTGTGGTGAGCACATTAACTTGCACCGTGATGTTATTTTTTTTTGCATCCCCTGAACTGTCAACATTTCCATTCCTATGTATTTATTTTCTATATTTTTTTTTACAACTTTCTCACGCTTAGATGATAATCTGGAAACAGAGCAGGTGACATACCCTACCTACCTACCTCTTGCTGTGAACATGAGCATGTGACAGTTTAATTCTGTATTTAAACATGTACCACTTGCACATTTTTTCTCAGAAATGAAAAAAACTACAGGTCCTGGTCACCATTTAGGGGCAAGAATATCATAATAGGCATATATGTACATTATACAAATAGTGATACTGTCAGCCACATATCAGGCAATGCCACACTTCACCAAGCTCACTAGGCTCAGACTGTACATGCTGACCTTGACAATTTTTGGTTGTGTTATTAATTGCCCACTTATTTATTTCTCACACCTCACGCACACAGCCGCCAGAAGGAGACTGCTAAAAATGATGCATCATAACACACAGCCAACTGCATTAAGTGGCCTGGTTCTGTTACATAGGTCACCAGGTTCGACCACTTCTTGCAGTCAAACTCGACCACAAAAAACTCTCATGTGTAAGAGCCTTTAGTTGTAGATTTTTTGTAAATGCTGATAGTTTGACAATTTTTCACAAGGAATTGTATCCAGACCTATGTTCTCCTCACACCTTTTAACCATCTATATATAAAGAACATTTCCTCAAAGTTTGGCCGTAACTTTAATCCTGTATACTCTATGAACATATAAAAGCAAGTGTTTTAGTTATTTATAAGTGATAGGTCAAGATGAAGGATATAATCAAAAATTTTCTTTTGATAATTTTTGCATTTACAATACCAACCTTTAAATTTAGTATAGTCAGATTCAGCAAGTTCCCAAAAAAACACGATAAACCAAGATTTAACCATAATTATATTATTTATGATTTGGTGAATATTTACAGTGGTATGTGAACATAAATCTGAATCTCTAAATCACTACAATCATCCACACTTTCCATCACTTATCTACAAAGGTGCTAGATATAGAGTAGGTTTTCAAGAAACTACACATTTTAACTTAAAACGTTTAGCTAGTAGATAACTATGAAAATTACACACAATTTTACCAAAGGATTGGAATATACCTGTCTTTCAGCTTGCCAGATTTTTCTTGTATTTCTTGGATTACTAAATTTTCTCTGCTCACTGAGAGTCCTCCAGTGTTACTCTCTTCTTGGTCAATCATTTGACTCAACTCATTCAGTGTTTTCAAAAAATAATTTGCTTCATTTAAACTGAAGTTACCACCTTCAGAAAATAATCTAAACAATTAAGGGCAAAAATAAAATAGATACGTTTGGGAATCAACTGTACTACATATAGCATTATTTTTAAAAGTAAGAAAAAATATTGCAATATATATTAGCGATGGTAGTGGTGACAAATTTCCTGGAATGGTGACAATCGGTGACAGTGACACGAAAGTTGCAGTAACAAAGCAGTGACTTTGTCATTGCTTGTTACCTTTCCTTATTTCATTCATTGCACCCATCTCCATAAACTATTTTATTTTTAAACCAAAATATTAAATGGTTTGGATAACATTTAAAACATTATCAAAGCAGTATTTTTATAGAATTTGGTGAACAACAGAATTGTCAAAATACAAATTACCAAGTAGCCAAATTACCACCACATTTTGAGGCATTTGCTCTCCTCAAAAATAAAATAATAATTTCAGCTGTTTGTTTTACATCTGTATTTATTTGCCGGATGGATTGTTTCTGCACTACAGACGAAGATGTTCACAATGTAAACAAACATACTTTATAATAAATTTCACAAAATAAGTTTTTTAAAATATATAATATTGCCCCCAAATTTAATACTTTAATGTTTTATATTCTATATTGTATTATTTGTGAAGTTCATTTTAAATATTCCAAACATTAATATGAGTTATTTTACAACCGCCTAAATATATATTAAATATCATTTGTTTGGTTTAAAATGTGTTAGAAATTAGTTTAAATTTCAGTTATTTAACACTTGCAGATATTTTGGCTGTTTCTCATCTTTATATCACTTTTTTTTAGACATAACATTTTGGGAATTGTTAATGATGCGATGGGACTTGAAATTTGGAACACTGATGAACGCTGCTTAAAAAAATCTGTATTACTTTAGAACCACGCCAATTTAAATAATATAAAAAATGTAATGCAGATCTTGCAACTACAAATGAGACAGTTAGATGTAATAAAAAAAGTCCTAACCCCTTATTTTTCACGAGGTAATAATGCCTTGCTTACTGAACTGCCTTTCCGGAGGCCCAGTCAACTATGCGTACTATGCAATCTTTGCCTGTGCCAGTAACATGGCGACTGTGGTAGAGCGACCGTGACAAGCTATGCAGTAAGTGGAAATTGATAATCTCTGGCACTGGTCACCGACTTCTAGGAAGCAATTGCTTTAGTCACTGTCACTGTGAATTTAAGTCTTCTGTCTCAACTCGTGACAGCGACAACCCTGTAGCAGTGACAAAGTTGCCATGACAGGAAATATTACCCATCTCTAATATATGCTGTTACTGCTCCTCATCACTTCCCTTGCCCCACCCTGCTCATGAGAGTGAAGGAATGTGTGAAGGTCAAGTGGGCTACTATTTAAGATGTGTGTTGAGATTTATACGTGAAAGAATGTTGTGGTTCAATTCCCTAGCCTCTCTCAGCGTGACTCAGGATATGGGGAACTTCCAGATTGGGCCAGCTAGACTATTTAAGCCACGACGGACCTCAGAGTGGAGAGTTTTCAGAGTTGAGTCTCGCAGGTATACGAAAACAGTGAAGACAACAAGCCAGCAGAGCATCAAGTGATGTTGAGAGTGACCACCGTCAATTAAGTCTGCGAACTGCAGGCATCGGTACAGTGGAGAGTGAGATTAACAGGCGAGACTACTGAACTGGTTGTGTGAGAGTAAGACATTTGGAATGATGACAATAGACACATTGAATATGTGTAAATAATGAGTGTGAATTAAGTGACTGTAAACAATATAGACACATTGATGAGGACTTTAATTAGAATTGAGATAGACATTAAAGATTGCGCTCACTGAGAATAACAAGAATAATAGTGGAGACAATATATTTAAATGTTGTAAATAATAGCTGTTTGAATAAATTAAAAATCAAATTTGGATATTTATTTTTATTAGGAAACTCCGTTCCTCTCCCTCAAAAACTCAGATATGCTCCTCTGGTATCTTATAACGTGTTGAGAACGAAATGAGAGGAACGAAGAAGGAATTACAGGAATTTCTTCAGCAGCAGAATTCTATTATCACCACACCAGCAGCTGAGAAATGTGGGGAAGCACTGCAAGTTGTAAACAATACAGCAACCTTGAAGGATAGTCAGCAGTTCTCCGGCATTGATGTCACGCAACCAGGAGTGGGAAAAGGGTTAGCAATTAAGTCCACCCCTTACAATGGCCAGATGTTTTGGCGGTACCAACTTGAAATAGTTGCCACCCTAAATTGCTGGTCATACGAACAGCAAGCTTACTATCTCGGGGCTGTACTGAGAGGCCCTGCCCTGAGCATATTATAATCTCTGCCAGAGCGACATCGACTGGAGCACCCCACACTGGTTTCAGCCTTAAAGCTACGTTTCAGTGACCAATACTTACCATTACCCACCATACCCAACTAGGAAGCTGCATCTAGTGACCAGGAGAGCCAGTGCAGGAGCTATGACATGACATTGTGCGGCTCTCCCACCTATCTCTGGAAGGCTCCCCGAGAAGGTGCACGACATAATCACAGTCTGCTTCTTCATCAATGCCATCAACACAGTGGTACGGCAAGCGGAACATCCGGCTGAACCCCACACCATGCAGGATGTCTTGGTCTGAGCATTGGGGGTGGAGTCAACAAGACACGGATCCACATCCCGCTATTCGGTAAAGGCAGTGACGCTGAACGAATATGACGACAATGTCATCAAGAAGACACTGAAGGAGATGCAGACGACCATAAGGGACATTGCTTCCAGGGTCCACGCTACTACAAAGATTCGCCGCCCCCCACCCAAAGGGCCTGAGTGTTAATCATGTGGGCAGCTGGAGCACCTGAGAGCCTATTACCCACAACAGCAGCAGAAACAGAAGCAACAGCGGGAAAATCGGCAGCGGGTTGAAGAACAAATTGCTTCAATGAGTGCATGCAAGCACTTGCATGAAGAAATTTGTGAGCTTCATGTATAATGCCCAACAACTGAGATACTGCATCAACGAGCTGATGCTGCAAGCTGCATACCTCACAAAGCTGTTGGAAAATGAACACAATGACCTGCGAGTGCTGTCCAGACACTCTGTGCACACTGTGCTATATGCAATGAAAGGCACACTGTGCCATATAGCAGTGAAAGGAGCCCATGGCATATAGCGAGTGATGAGATGGTCTCTCTCAGCAGTGGCTCTGAGNCACCGCATCAACGAGCTGATGCTGCAAGCTGCATACCTCACAAAGCTGTTGGAAAATGAACACGATGACCTGCGAGTGCTGTCCAGACTCTGTGCACACTGTGCTATATGCAATGAAAGGCACACTGTGCCATATAGCAGTGAAAGGAGCCCCTGGCATATAGCGAGTGATGAGATGGCCTCTCCCAGCAGTGGCTCTGAGGATAGCAATCCCAAAGAGGATGTACTTCAGGAGGCGAAGAACCAGTTGCGTGAGCTCAAGAAGGAGAATGAAACAGTCAACAGGAGATACCAGTGCTTCAGAGTACACCAGATGAGGATCCAGCCACAACCCGCAGCATCCACCACCAGTAACAACACTTTTAAGATTGGCAAATGTAGTCTGAAGGATGAGGCAAGGGGAAATTCTGTAAATGCATCATCATTTCAAACCGGTAATGAAAGTATCAGTCCTTCTGTAAGGCACCAATGACCATATTATAATAGATTGAGAGAACCCAACACTACTACAAACATAGGTGTACAGAAAACTGGCATATTGCTAGACATGCAGCAAAAACAACTTTTAATTGATAGGCCTAACTTGATGTCAGGTGACAAGGCCAACACAGCAGCAGGGGAACCTACCAAGTTACCAAGATTCTTTTGTGGTTGAATCTATGACCCTACATGTCAACAGGGGACTGTTCAAGCTGGTGGAGGCTCTGTCATGGTATGAGGCGTATGCAGTTTGGGTGAAATGGGACCCCTGATACGTCTAGATACGACTCTGGCAGGTGACAGATACGTAAACATCCTGTCCGATCACCTGCACCCATTCATGTCCATTGTGCATTCCGACGGATGTGGAAAATTCCAGCAGGACAATGCGACACCCCACACATCGAGAGTTGCTACAGAGTGGCTTCAGGAACACTCTTCTGACTTTAGACACTTCCATTGGCCATCTAAATCACCAGACATGAACATTATTGAGCATATCTGGGATGCCTTGCAACATGCTGTTCAGAAGATGTACGAATGTAAGACATTTGGAATGATAGACAGATTGAATATGTGTAAATAATGAGTGTGAATTAAGTGACTGTAAACAATAGAGAGACATTGATGACGACTTTAATTAGATTTAAGATAGACATTAAATATTTTTATCACTGAAAATAACAAGAGTAATAGTAGAGACATATATTTAAATGCTGTAAATTAATTGCTATGTGCATAAATTAAAAATCAAATTTAGTTATTTAATTTTTATTAAGATCTCCACTCCTCATGAACTCAGATACGCTCCTCTGGTGTCTTATGACAATACCATTGAACTTGTGGAATATGCAAAAGATAAAATTGCTACCTTGCTATGAACAAAAAATTTAATACTTTCCTTCACATAGTCACTGATTTATAATATTATATCTAGTTCTCTAAATATAATTTATAATACAAATGAATGAATTTTTCATCTTTCTTTAGTTCAATTTAGTTTAGTTTAACCATAAAGTAAGTATACTTTGTACCTAAAGGAATTATATTGCACCACTTGCAAAAAAATATTTATGGTTCTCTGGTGGGCAGACTATAAACTATTTCTTTTTTTTTTTTTTTTTTTTTTGTGATTGAGACTGAAATATAAGTCTTGAGTACTTATCTTGCAACTACATTTATATCTTACGTATCTTCCATATCTGTTCCATGTCAGATGTTGAAATAAATTGTTTTTGTATGCCAAAATACTCTGCAGAACTTTCTGAGCTTCAGATGTCCAAGAAGCCTAATCAATAGTAGTTATGATGTTCATTGTTATTGCCTATTTATCATTAATAAAGGACTAGTGTGGTTTTCCTTCTCAAGAGGTTATAAAAAAATTGTTATAACTATAAGTAACGTTGGTAAACAGTTACATTGCACCTGCCCTTTAAATAATATTTTAATAATGTATTAAAAAAAAGGACAGAAGTTCCAGTACACAGTCTAGTATTTGTCAACATGCACACGCAAAAATAAGTATAACACATTTTTCATGCGGATGCATGGTCTCTACGTTTCACTGAATAGGCTAGCTTCATCAGGCAGCGAGTTATAGGGCACTGCAATATGGTGAAAGGGTGCTTTTGATAGTGAACCTAGCAGCCAGATGGCAAACTAGGGTGCAACTTTTTTTTATCGACACTACAGCATAGCCGCTTCCCAGTTGCCATTTTCAGGGAATACTCACCAAACTGCTGTACCTGACCTCCAAATGGAGTATAACAGCAACACGCTGACGAGTCCCACAAGGATNCATGGCGGAAGGGTACTTTTGATAGTGAACCTAGCAGCCAGATGGCAAACTAGGGTGCAACTTTTTTTTATCGACACTACAGCATAGCCGCTTCCCAGTTGCCATTTTCGGGGAATACTCACCAAACTGCTGTACCTGACCTCCAAATGGAGTATAACAGCAACACGCTGACGAGTCCCACAAGGATTGAGATACGCTCAATCAGTGCAAAGGTGCNATTGAGATACGCTCAATCAGTGCAAAGGTGCATCCCAGTTTACCAGCTCCAAGCCCCAAACTGATACTGTGATGCGCCGTCCACTCCGCTCCCACATCCATCTGGGACCCTCACATCCAGAGGAACCCGTGGTCTGGCAGAGGCACTACCCAACCTCTACTGTCTTTCCAGTTGTGTCGTCGCTCACTACGTTGACCCTTCTCAGGGGAAAGAAAACCCTCTAGGCCTCCTTTAGCTTGTAAAGTTTCAACCTCTGCCACCACAAATTCAACCTCAATGGATTGGAAACCCGAGAGAATCTCATGTGGGCCATTCCGATTGCCCGTGGCATTATCTTGAATTTTCATGGCACTAGTGGATAGCTCCCCAGTCCATTTCCATTATCTTGAATTTATTCACACTGAAATTTAGATATTTTGGTTCTGTAACCCAACGACCTGGGCGATAATTATCCAGCACCCGCCCCAGCTAGTGGACGAGCCTAGGTGCCAATTATCGGTCCATCCATCAGGCCGGATACCCTACTCCCCGTATGTGAGGTACAGGATGGACAGGGATGTGCACGGTAGAGCCCAATTTGCTAAAAGCCCAGGGTGCCGGGTGCCAAAGCACCACTCTCAGAGGCCTGGGTTGCCTAAGTGGGAGATGCTATGTAGGACTGAAGGTCCATCGCATCCACACCCTTCTGATGCCACGCAAAGTTACCAGGCTTGGACACTAGGACACGGCACTGTCCCGAAACCTTAAACGCCTAGGAGCTGTCCTCCTCAGTTAACTAAGAAATGTGTGGCATTGTAACCCCCAGCAAACTACAGTGCAGCTGGAAAATTGAAATTTTGCCCGTTTAGCTGTTGAGTATGGTTTTGGAGCTGTGATTATCTTATATTGAGCCCCAGGGGCAGCACATTCTGCAGTTCCCTTGTCTTATCAGATGTCGTTATTTCTACACCTCTAGCATTAAGCAGCTGATCGAAGGCCACAAAGCAGTTTTTCTGACCTTGTTCACATTGCATGGGGGCAAAATTCAGTGCTGAGTAAATAATGGATGGGTTAATTGATTCTAGGTTTATGAATGACAGAGTTTCAATTTCTGTTGCATGAAGTAACCAGAAGGGGCACACACTGATGATTTCATGCAGCCGTTCAATGAAGCAGGTGACCCTACACCTGCTCACCTGCCGCACAACCAAAGTGTATTAATCACTGATACAGAAAGGAAGGAATCGAGGGAGTCAACGCCAAGCTTACTAATATTAATTTTTTTCAAACCAGAAGAAGTGGGCTTGTAACATGAAATCTCAAACTTGCCCATGGCTGCAATCTCAGTTGATTTTGGGGCCTCATGTATTTATGGAACTGTAGATGTTGAACTATTAGATGCTGAAACGTGCACTTCATTCCTCCCATACAATGCAATTTGTTACGATCATACAAGGTTCTGATATTAAAATCTGCATTGTCAAAACAAAACTGAATGTACTGTTTGGCACTCTTGCCCGTATGCTTTTCATGAAAAACAGAGTACTCACACCTGTGAACTAATGTTGACCAAAAACTGAAGACTGCTGAATAGGAGGCACAAATGAATGTGGTTAAGGTTTATTCTACTCAGATTGGGAAGCTCATTGCTTTTAGTTTGGCAATTAACATTTTTTGCCATTAGGTAAGCGCTAGTGTCACTTATATACCGGAGTTTCTCTATTTTCTATGTTAAAAACAAAATAATTGCAATAATCATAAATCAAATTGTCGCGTGCCGGTTTAGGGATTATAGCACAATATTGGCTCACATCCATCACCCCCTCACACCCCCCCGCCTCGCGCACTTCGCTAGGCGCCTTCCAGACAGCACGTGGAACCAGGGCCGGTGGAAAATTTGNTCACACCCCCCCGCCTCGCGCACTTCGCTAGGCGCCTTCCAGACAGCACGTGGAACCAGGGCCGGTGGAAAATTTGCGGTACACGTGAAGCTGAAGCGTAGGCCTTCCCCCTTCACCCCCTTCACCCCGGACACCTCTCGCCCGCCGCAAGATCTGTGGAGTACAGGGAATTCACGAGATATCAACCAAATAATCGGGCGTATTTCACCTAACTCAGAAAATACGCACCACGGAAGNCGGGAGAATCAGTTACGTCAGTAAAGTCAACCAGTCAGTAGAAGATCGCCGAGCAGAGAGTCAGGTCAGGGGTTCGGACCCCTGACCACGTCAGTACGTCAGCAGCAACTGTGGCCTTGCCAAGGCCTACCCATCGCCGGAGATCACCCACCACAGCTGACAACACCCGCAACAAGAGTTAAGTATGACAATCACCATCACGAGAAGCCTACTCAACCACGAATTTGCCCAGTAAATCCGAGTAACCAAACTATCACAGTACCGCACCTCTCAAGTTTTGATGTTGTGTATTTGTGAATATANGAGTAACCAAACTATCACAGTACCGCACCTCTCAAGTTTTGATGTTGTGTATTTGTGAATATAGACACGAGACAATATATTCGTACTTCAAAATACCACAGTCATAGTCTACCTAATTACCAAACCCGCAACCCCCACGCACCTTATAGTCGGTGCCTGGGGGACATTAACTCTGACCATATCAGCCGCCATGTCTTCCACAGTGGCGGTACATGAGTCGTCGTTAAAATATAAAATAACTTGGTAAATAAGTAAAATCTTTTTTATTATTCATGTAACTTAAAATGTTTATTATGAGTGACCTCTTTGGAACACTGCACACCTAGCGGCAGAAATTTTTACTATGCCAAACTCTCCCATAAGAAAACTCGTTTTTTTTCATAACCTGAGTAGAATTAACCTTAATGTGGTCTACATACTGCTAATGGTGCTTGTTCTATAACTGTTCGATTCTTGGTAACACCTTCTGAATGGGGTTTTTGAGATGAGATGATGATGTCCAGAAAGATTTTAAAGGTTTTAGGCAAAATGCTATGGTAATAGAAGACACATCCGCTGCAGTATATTCTCCACAATCATACACCTTTCTGCAAATATCCTCCCTTATGATTTTTGCTGCAGTCACAATGATTCTAAGGTGCTCATCAGTCAACGACTTCTCTCTGTCTGAGTACCAGTTATCTTAAAGGAGTTGGTCAGCTGTTCTCTTAAAATCCACGACATTGACTTCCTAGGAATGTCTGTGATGATAACTACAGGACCATAGTGTGCTTTCAGCATATCCTTTAAGTATTGGCAACTGTATGATTGAGCGCTGGATCATGAAAATGTTGAGCTTCAATCCACATAGTTCACCAAGTTGTCAAGCAAGAATTGAAATTCATCATTGTTGTCCATGTAGTCCCTCAACCTCTCAAATGCTTCCTTCTTGTTACTGTCTCCTCTCCGGCCACGTCCTAAGCAGGAGGAAGTGGTGGAGAAAAACTGCAGGTGACACTCTGTGTGATACTTAGCTTCATCTGCGACAAGATGATGGACACTGTCGATGTGAGCTTGGACGATTTTTGCCCACTCATCCAGTCTCTCCTGACACCTAAGCCTCACTTGATAAATTACCATACTGTTCTTCATTTCCTTCTTCATATCCTTATTTTCAGATGCTTCCTTCCCGCATAAAAAAAAAAATGCCATGTGGTTGTAAACAGGCAGGGAAGAATACGAAGCAATGTTGTTTTTAGGATATCTCGCACTGTATGCACTTGCATTGCATATCTTCATATCTTTCAGTATTCAAGATTTCTTGGTGTAATTTTTTGGACACGAGACATGAACAACCACACACTCTTTTACAGAAGATCCTCTGATTTGCTGTCATTTATTTCATTGCTAACAGCAACCAGCCAAGGTAGCCCTCTGGATACAACTGTTTTTTAACAGCTTATTAAATCGCACTCACACATAAAACACTTCCTGGAATCCATCCTGACATGTTTAAGTCCATGTCATCCGTGAAACAAAATACAGTACCTAACAACTTTTCATTGGTGCAGAGCAGCATGTACTAACTTGTCGTCTAGTTGCTGGCTAACTGGCTAGAAGGGTGAAGAAGGGAAGGCAGCAGCAGACAGTTGTAGTGGGTTGGGTGGGAGAAGGGTGTGAGGTAGCTGAGGAAGTGGTATGGCATGTTTGATAATTTCTGGTGACTGATAATCATTAATCATCACAAAAAATAAATATCATCAATTAATCATAACAAAAAATAAAAACAACAATAATATATGCAAGGCTAATTTTTTAAATAAGAAAAAAACACTTAATTGTAGATGTTATAAATTTTATATAACTTGACTTGTTTTTTTTAGTATAATGATTTTAATGATTTAGAGAACAAAGACTGATGTTTTAAAGTAGTTTTGATTGCATAAAGAATATTAGCCTAAATATATCTATTCAAATTATCAGTTACATAAGTAACCATTTCATCAGCATCAGTAAAATGATAGTATATAAACTCTAAGTACAAATTTTTTTATCTAAAACATTAAAACAAATTGTTGTTTGTAAATTTACTCACTTGATAGCTTTAATGAAGTTTAAATTGGACTGCTGCAGCCAGGACACATTTTTTTTACATAACTCCTGAGACTCTTGTTTTATAAACTTCAAGTCTTCTAAGAATTTATTTAAATTTTTTTTCACCTGGATTAACATTAAAAAAATGTCAGTGCTGGTATGAAAACCATTTATTCAATTTACTCAAGCATCCTTAAGCACAGACTAGTAAGAACCATTTTGCATCCATGTGCTATGCAAACGTAAAGAGGCAAATTAAGTGCATTTCCAAAATAAAAATAGTTTTTATTGCATATTTGAATATGTCACAAAACATAAACCATGTCATACCAGGAGGAAGAGGAAGAGGACGGGGAAAAGGAGGATGGGAGGAATAGGATGGGGAGGAGTAGGATGGGAGGAGGAGGATGATGGAGAGGACAGGGGGGAGGAGGATGAGGAGGAGATGGAGGAAGAGGTGGAAGAAGAGGAAGAGGTGGAAGAATAGGAGGTGGAAGAAGAGGAGGTGGAGGAGGATGGGGAGGAAGAGGGGGAGGACAGGGTGAAGGATGAGGACAGGGATGGGGGATGGTGATGAGGAGGAGGAGGAGGAGGATGGGTAGGAGGACAAGGAGGATGAGAAGGGCGTGGAGGAGGGTGAGGAGGAGGCAATAGCAGCTGTGGGTGCTGCTGCAGAGACTGCTGCTGCGGAGGCCGCGGTTGCTGCTGTGGAGGCAGCTGCAGCTGCAGCGGTAGTGGTAGTGGCAGCAGCAGCGATGTTAGTGGTGGTAGTAGTGGTGTTAGTGGTAGTAGTGGTGTTAGTGGTAGTAGTGGTGTTAGTGGTAGTAGTGGTGTTAGTGGTAGTAGTGGTATTAATGGTGGTAGTGGTAGTGGTGGTATTAGTGGTAGTAGTGGTGTTAGTAGTAGTAGTAGTGGTGTTAGTAGTAGTAGTGGTGTTAGCAGTAGTAGTAGTGGTGTTAGCAGTAGTAGTAGTGTTAGTGGTAATAGTGGTGGTAGTGGTTGTAGTAGTGGTGGTAGCAGTAGTATTGGTAGTAGTAGAGGTGATAGTGGTAGTGACCACAACAGTGATACACCTGTTACAGCTCACTGTATATCTGTTATGCAACACACTTAATTTCTTACCCATTATCTCCAAAAACTTCAATGATTACATAAATGCACATATAAAGATACAGCTTCAAAATACATTTTGGAGAGAGCTGAATTCAAATTCCTGAAACCCAGGACAGTAAATTAATGACTAGCCACCAAGTGTAAATCTTTTTTTCTGAACTACTTTTATATAAATATTTGTGGTTATAAATACACCTACCTGGTTCAACAGGTTATTAGCATCGCTAATATTTTTTACACTTTCTACTTCAGTCTCCATAGTAAGCAAAGTACCTTCTAATTTTGCTGTCATATTCCTTATTTTTTCTTCCAGTTCTCCGTGATTTTGTTGTAGTATGCTCAAATGTTCTTGTATTCCCTACAAATGCATAGCTATGAATGACAGTGATTCTGAATTGGGTACAATGGACCTATTCTAATGGTATAGTAAAGTATATACTGTTTAGATTTTTATTTAATGGCCACAAAAACATTTCTATGTTATATAAACAAATGTGAAATACTCTTGTGTTCTAGCTTCAGTGTGAGAGAACTTGCAAAATTCTTCCTCTCGTACTCCCCTTACGAGTCTTGTCCACTCTGATGTTCCAAGGTTTCTCGCTTATTGTGGCATGATTACTGAAGGAAGCATGGCATGGAAAAATTCACATCAATATCTGAATCCTTCCAAGTATAGTCTGACAACTGGCACTGTTTAAGCTTACAGAATCACGATTCACCTAGTTTGACAATATATAAAACATTCTCCAGTTGTTGCATGAAATTTCCTGACACCCATTTGGCAAGGGCTTTTGTCTTCAGCAAATTCACCCAAACCTTTGGTTGATTTGATAAATGGAATAACGTCTAATCTCAGGTTTTTGTTGCATTTTGTCACCATTGGGCTGGTGCATATACAAGGGATAGTGTGGTGAATATGAAAATAAAGATGCCATTGAAGAGAGCCAAAACCAATGAAGTGTGGAATGAGAGGTTAGCAAACAATCACTAAACCTTTGGTACAGAGCTAGAGTATTATTATGATGAGCCATTAAGCCTCTAGTTATCAATTTTTTTAATGTCTGTTCACATTCACGTTTTTTGCACAATCCTGTTTATCCTTGTTTCAAGTCAATACGTCGCCCAAATATGCTGGTGCAGTACCTACCCCAAGTAGGATAGTTTCAATAACAGACTGAAAAATATCTGGGGCAGAAGCCACACCAAAGACCAAACCATTGCTGCCCATTGTAGTAACAGAGAATGCCTTTGTACATTAATTTTTTAATTCAATTTACATTTCCTTTAGACCTGTTTACATTACTAGTGTGACAAATTGCATGTATAGATAACACTCAAATTTTAGCCAGCGGTGATCCAGCCACAATGCTGAGAGTTAGTCTCTGTCCAAAAGATCAGGTGGTGATAAATCACTTCCTACCAATATGGAACGTTTGTGAATAGACTCAGACATTTCATCCTTAACAGACACTGGCAATATATCCCCCTAACATGCAAATCAATGCCATTTGCAACTAACACCCTCACAAATAGGTTTAAAGCATTCTCCCATAACTTTTTTCTATAGAGGTCTTGACTGCAAAGCATTGCAGCACTTCCATTATCTACCACAAAGAGTACTTTAAATCCATCAAAACTGTATCAAAACTGGTTCCACCAGCATGCCTGAGGCATATACACATAGACGACTTAGCGATGATGCCTCTTTTACCCTGCAGCTTTGGCATGCCTTGGCAATGTGACACATGTGATCATAGCTAAAACATACCTACTTCCATGCTGGACAACTTCCTGACTGATGAGAAACTCCGCAGCTATAGCCCGACTTTTGGGGCACTTGCTTCTGTGATGGTAGCCGGCTAGCTGCCTTCACAGATTGCTGATGTTGAGTGAAACCACCATTTTGAGGTTCACACTGACACTAACATACTGCACTTCCTATATTGTTTCTTGAATGGAACAAATATGTTCTGCAACCATGTTCACTTCCCTACACTCAGCACTGATTATCAGAAGCACTGTTGTATGTTATAGACTAATTTTCTTGCTGTCAGCTTTGCCAAAATTTGAAATGCTCAGCTATGACTATATTCTTTTGGGCCAATACTTACTAGAACCTTCAAAGTTACACATGCTTCTGGAGGTAACATTATACCCACAAATGCAACATCATCACTTTACTTCGTATCCACCACCTTAAAGTTAAGGTTCAGTCTCATTCAATGTAGTTTTCAAACAGTTCCCATCCATTGCACATACATCAGTATCGCTGAGACATTGAAAGGCATGATGGTAGTTATTTACTTAATGGAATTCTCAGAAAAAACTTTATGAATGAGTCGTATCACCAGGCCATACCGCCCAAGTTCTCAAATTTTATCTTGGTAAGATAATAAATAATAATTCACAATGCAATCTGATTTATTCTGCCATATGACAACACTTGTACAATAAACAAAACAGCCCCTAAAGAAATCTCAACATGGTGTCCAGAACAATCACCATCTTATTTCTTAACAAAGAGTACCAACATAACAGATAATTGTGACATAACCTTAAATTGTAATTGATCCAATACCACAACCTGGACTCAAGTCCCTTTTCTCTAATTCTGTTGTCTGCTGATATCATAGTGTACAAATAAAAGATCATGCAAATCTTTACAAATTGCAAAAATCTGACTGTGAATGTCCATGACTAATAAATCACGTATTAACTGTTTATGACCATAAACTATTAATTTACATGTTTTCCCTCTGGGAAAGCATATGTCAAATTTTCATATGGTACTACTAAGTCTGATGAAGAAAGCACTTAAAAATATCAAATTAGTTATACACTTTTATAAACAAGGCACTTAGTAATAGTATGATGTGAAAAGTTTTTACTTTAGCAAAGATGCAAATTATTCACAGAATGGGTTCCATGATATGTGACAACTTCCACCAATTCAAAATCTGTTTTGAGCAGTTTAATATTTTAATAAGGTGTTTTTGTAACTTGTAATTAATTTATTATGAGTTACGTGACAAGATGTAATTATAGCTCAATTAACACCACAGGTTGTCAGAAAAATACTCATGAAAGTGTAATCTATGATAAATGGAGAGCAACATAAAAATTTCAATGTAATACAGCAGAAAACATTTCTTGATTTGATAACACTGAAATCAGCATACATAATAGCAAAACATTTCTTGATTTGAAAACATTGAAATCAGCTTACATAAACCAACGCAGGCCTACAGTATCAGTTACACAATAACTGACTTCCCAATTCTTGGTGGGCCTACTCAGGAATATTCTTTTACTACACCAAAATGTATATGCATGTGATGATAAAAAATTTTCAAAACAAAATAAAAATAATTTAAGTCGTTATTTTAAATATTTTCTGAAATGATGGTACATGGTTGAATTATGTGAACCATTTGAATTTATTGATTAAATTTTTGAACGAATGAAAATTTGTCCAATAATGACATGTCACCTTCTTTTTTAGGATAACAAATTTTTAAATTATATTATGGCTAATTAACAAAGTGTTGAAATTGCACTCATGTTGTAACTGTCTACTACAAGAGACAATTTTGTAACCTAGTTTTTATTTAGGGATGGATAGATACCAATTCCGATTCCGGCAATGGTCTAACCAAATCATTTTATCAACCCAAATGATTTAATCATAATGGAAATTACAGCACTTGGTTACCTTGCGGGACATGTTTTCACAAACAAAGTATTTATATTTTTTCAACCAAAACAAATTATTTTCTTAACTTGATTTTTATCTTCTAGTAACCAGTGATTTTAAATTACTTAACAGAAACAGATATAGCTGGCTGTGGTATTGCTACATATTAAATTTGATACAAGCCATACCTGGTGAAATTTGTAAAATAAAATGTAATTCAACTTATAATACTGGTATCTGCTTTTAAGGTAATTAAAATTAATTTGTAAAAAAGTTTTTCTGCTAATATATTTGGTGTTGCACGTTTTCTATCATATAAATGTCAACAAACAATTGTGGAAGAAATACAACTGTATATTGATCTATTGTTTGCACACCGTATATTGATCTATCGCTAGCAGCATGAGACAGTGCACTATCGAGAAAATGTGTTGGATAGCAGAACACCTCGATGTACTGAATGGTAAAAATTGGCGAAATTTTATTTCTAAATGCAAGCATGTAGGTATAATAGTTGTGTTAAATTTTCTTTTAAATTATTATACAAATTGAATTTATTTAGAATAGTATTGATTGGCTGGACGTACGGCACGTAGAATTCTCTGTTAACCATATTATTTCCTTTGTCAACAGGTACATGTTTTATGCGAACATAGTCGTTTTTCATCGTGATTCGTGAACAAAACATTACCCATGAATAGGGCCTAGAAATTTTCACGAAACGCGAAATAATGCGAAATACTGAGAAATTATGCTTATTCGTGAAATCCTGTAATAATTCCTGTATTTGCGGAACATTGGCAAAATTGCTTGTGTAAGCGTATCTAAAACCACAGTGCAAGCTTCTTTTACCATGAAAACATTAAGTTTTACAATTTTCCATTAGTTTTACAGCATTATCTCTCATTTACTTCACACATTTGCGTGGTAATCATATAGACTATAAAAACGTAAACAAAATTTTATGTTACAAGAACGATTCATGAATCAATTAGTAGCAAGGTCGAAAGATTATCATTGTACGTACCATTCTATATACACTAAAGAGCCAAAAAAACTGGTACACCTGCCTAATATCGTGTAGCCCCCCCCCCCCNGTGGCATGGACTCGACTAATGTCTGAAGGTATGCAGAAGACAATTCACACCATGAATCCTGCAGGGCACTCCACAAATCCAATCTGCGCCAATTTGAGAAAGGGTTGCACGTCTGTCACGTTTAATAATTCTAGTCAGCCGTCGTCTGTCCCGTTCTTTCACAATCTTTTTCCGGCCGCAGCGATGTCCAAGATGTGATGTTTTACCAGATTCCCGATATTCACGGTACACTCGTGAAATGGTCGTACGCGAACATCCAAATGTTATCACTACCTCGGAGATGCTATGTCCCATCTCTCGTGCGCCGACTATAACACCACGTTCAAACTCACTTAAATCTTGATAACCTGCCATTGTAGCAGCAGTAACCTATCTAACTGCCGACCGCATCGCGTTACTTTGATTGGTTCCATACCTCTGTTATTTGCATATGCACGCCTATACCAGTTTTTTTGGGTCTTCAGTGTATATCGAGCCGAATTGCTATGGCTCTCTTTCACCGGCAGAATCACACCTAAATGTATTTTATTTATAAATTAACATCTCCAACCAAACATGTTGATGATTTGACGAAAGTAAATATTACGTATCTATAACGCAGATGAATATTTTTTTTTGTGTAATGTAATTTACGCACTGAACATCTGCGTGGTATTTGTAAATACTGCCATCCTAACTCATCTTCTGTGTTTTGTGGTTAGGTTCTTGACAAATACAGCATTTGCAGCTATTGAGCAAGGGTGGTGATTGTAATCGGCTGCTTACGTTGCAAAACTGGCTAAGAATGCCAAAAATAGTTACCTTCTTAGATCATGCCCGGGAGTTTGATAAAGTGAAAGATTTTTGTTCTTTTTATAAATTGACAAAAGTGCCAAACTGTAATGTAAAAAAATTGAGTGGGCGGGAAAAGACACGTGCTTAAACACTGCTCTGTCGTATGCACAGTGATTTAGTGATAGTGGTGGGCATAAAAATAAATAAACAACTGCATTGGAAGCAAATGTGTGTAGTTTTCATATTGTCAAGAAAGCAAAAACAAATAGGTTTTGGCCACTTCTTTGTCAAAATGTATTTACTATGGAAGGAGTATTTTTGTTTTATCAATAATAAAATATTTACTAGTACTTTGTAGTTAGGTTGAGTATTTGTGTTGGAGTAATAATGAACTGAACGCGATTTAATTAAAATTTTGTTACCTATAAATGAACAAAAGCTGTATGTGGGTGATGTAAAAATCTTGTATAACTTTAACGCTAGTGGATGTTCTTGGGCAGTTTTAAATGTCTTGATAAAGTAACAGATTTATCACACAAAAATTACTGTGATATGACAATGTGTGTTACATGACAAGTGTGCTTTCATCCTTATCGTCAAAAATTTTGAATTTTTCCACTTAAATATGTATTGATTAAAAGACAGAATAACACAGTCCATTTAGTTCGAGTGAAACCATAACAAAAAAACAACAAATTCATGTTCTAATAATAGCCTAATGCATGTATATTTTTGCTACAAAATTTATTTTACGAAATATTTTTTTTTTTTTGACGAAATGGCAAAATTTTAATAAAATCAGCTCATTTTATTTCCCGTAAAAGTGGAACTCTACCCATGAATGTTGGTCATCAAAGCAGCTGAGGGCATGTAGCACAAAATACATGCTGGCAATTGTCGTCATAATGCCATCCTGATCACGTCTGTGCCCTAAAATTACATAGTTTTCTACTCTGTTTGTGGTGGGTTGGCACTGCTGTGGGATGATCCGAAGTGAAGATTTTAGAGTTTGTAAACAACTTTTATTACGTTTCTGGTTACCTCAATGATCCGTTTTTTTCAATACATAATTAACGAGATTTAAATCCCAGTTTCATTTTTTAATTTACCAATGGTTATTGGAACAAGAGATATTATTTTATTTTTAAGATGAAATAAATCTCTTGGGCATATAATTACACATGCATTGTTATTTTTTACATGGTCGTTCATCATGATGGTTAGGCCTTAGAATGTTAATAACTAATACATTTTAAATAATGCATTGCAGTAAAAATACTGTGGGTAAACATTTGCTATCTATTTTAAAAACTGTGCAAACATGTTAATAAAAACTTTATTAATTGCACACTTCCTGGAAAAAATAACAATTTCTCTGTGTGTCTGGTGCAAATAGTGGATGTATGAACATAAGAAACAGAAAAAGTGAAGTATTTTAATGTTAAACATGATGCCCCCCACAAAACCATTTGCAACGTTTTTTGATGGTCTCAGACACCACATAAAAAATTACAAATAAAATTATTTGTATCGGCACTATCTGTGTGATTGGCCAGAAAGTATTGGTATCGGCAATTTCTGCAAAATGGGGTTTGGACACATTTCTATTTTAATTCAAAATAAAATTTATTTTCAGGAAAAGTTCATGAAGTATATTAATTTGGAATATTACCTTGGCACTACATTACACAAATGGAAATGGCTAAGACTCGTCTACAATATTACTGGGTTTAAAAAAAATTCAAATTAAATAGATGTCAAACTCATATAATAAATAAAGACTATCTTCCAACAAACTCAAATGTGTAATCTTATCTGTGACATGGCTTTAGACATTTAAAGTGACATTTCACTAATAGTTGCTACAGGAATATGCTGTAATTTAAGTGATTTGTTTCCCATATACAACAATGATTACAAGTATAATTAAATACAGTATAACCCCACTGATACAACCTCTCACAGTTTCCAGGACTATGACTGTTAGTGAGGGGTGGTCATAATAGATGTTTTGGAAAATTTTGGACAGATTTTGACCCACCTCCAAGCCCTGCATGTCAAAATTTGTGATTTTTCACACCGTGTTTTAATCACTTGTGGTGCAAAAATGACATGATAAGCAGACATCTTCCAAAAAAATTATGTCCTAGAAGTCTATATTGGACTGCCCCTTACTGGCAAAAAAAATAAACACAGTGCAACGTGGAACTTTTAGCGAGTACAAAGTCCTTTTTCATTGACTTCATGTGGGAAAATCAGAGGCTTTATTATTCAAATGTTAACTTATGTTTAGACATCCATTACAAAGATCTTGTGGGCCAAAAATATAGTGCCCTACACTTGGATGCTCTTGCTCTGGCTGGATGAGGGGTGGTGATTTGCCCTCCTCGGACAGCTGGGATACACATATGATCAATACAACTTCGCTGGCGCTTTGGGATACAATAGACAATCTTTTGTGAGATGCGCATTAAATCACTGCTGGAAACACACACCAGGTTTCCTGCTAAGATGTTAAAATATACATGTGGACGAGAAACTGCTGTTTTAAAGTGATGTACAAAACGCCATTCAAAAAACCATGCCGGACAATAAAAAATGTGCACACAGAAGGATGCACTGGATAGTACTGAAACTTTATAGAGAGAGTGATACAGATTAGTAATACATATGATCACCAAAACAAAGTAGCAGGACAATTACATATGGATTTGTGGTACGCTGTCCGATGATCTTCAATAGTGTGTTGCACCCTCTCACACTGCAATACAAACTGAAATAAGGTCTGGCATGGATTCCAGCCGATAATGGATGTTGTTCTGAAGCAGATGAGCCAACAATTTTTGGACAATGTGATCCAAATCCTGAATAATCTGGCACAGCGGCAGCTGGCATTTCAACTGGTCCCACACATGCTCAATTAGAGACATGTCTGGGGAGCAGGCAAGCTATGGTAGTGTTTGGACATGACGGAGGCAGTCCTGGGCAACCAGTGTCGTGCAGCCGGGTGTCATCCCATTGGAATATTGCACCTGGAATCCCAGCCAAAAATAGGAGTAGATGAAGGCATAGGATCTCATCCATATATCATTGGGACGTTGATATTCCATGTAACATAATAAGAGCCGATTGGCTATCATAGGCTATGACTCCCAAGACTACAATGTCTGCTGTGGGGGAAGTGTGCTGCTGGGTAGCAAATTGGGATCGTGGTGTTCACCGGGGCCCTCCACAACCGGACATGATGATCATCAGTCTCCATAATGAAGCGGCACTCATCACTAAACACCACACCTTACCAGTCTGTGGTATTCAACATTGCTCTGGCCTGACACCACTGCACCTCTGTGTGTGGGTGCCTTCACATATTTATTGCTCCCAACTGCATTGGATAGTATGGTCCCAACAATCCACATAGTGGGCTATATGGCAATACAACCCGCCTGCAGATTTCAGCCCCATTATAAGTCCTCTCTAGAAGTCTATCAGTTGTGTTAAGCGACATCTTTGACATCTTCCTAGCATTCTTCTTCACTCTGTATGCTTACTTGGTATCATCTGCTGTTTCTCTGGTACTTTCTGGTCGGTACTTGCAGCGCCAATGTAGGTCTGCGATCTAACGCAAATGCACCAACATGGGATCATGTGCATATCAGTCCATACTCTTGATTTTTACATTGTTTCAGGTTTATTGCATGGTTTCTTCGTGATACATTATTTTCATTGTCTCACAGTGTACATGGGGCAGCCTAACATACAGCAACAAAATGGACGTCTCACAGATATGAGCCTTTTCTGTACTTTTTTTTAATAAAGTTGGGGGGGGGGGGACATTTTCGTTTGCGGATGCATAAAATATTATCAACCAGACTTACTACTAGTGTATTCTATTAAAAATTTTACTATCACTGGAAATATTTATAGCAACTAATTTCATGCAACCGTGTGTCAGTACATAATTTAGAACAGCTGTTTTCTAATTTCACAGATAAATTTCTCTACGTCAAACATTATGAGCAACTGAGTGAACCTCACACAGCATGGAACCAACTGACAAACATGCTGGCAGGTGAGCCACTTGTCTATTTTGTCTATAACTCAGTACATGCGCATGTTCAACCTAACATGCTGCGTTACATCTGACTGATATAGCAATACCATCACCCACAAGTGTAAAACATTTGTTTAGTTCACACTATTTGACCCCATAGTTACGTTCCAGCATGTAACCTACCCCATGTAACACACCGTGTTTTTAATGCTTGTCTATTATAGCCCATACAGAACACACCCACGGACTGCCTACATTTATTGACTGGCAGACTACATAACATTTGAGTACAGGTTCTATACGCTAAATTGTAAAAACTGTAAAAGCTACATGTCTGGATGGATCTTGCAAAATTTACATCAAAGTAATTATTTATGTGGAAGTATTCTAGTTGAGGGAAATCATATCAATTTAGTAATGCTACAAAAAAAATTACACTGAAACAGACTGTACTGAATTTGGTTATTACAATATGTTCGCTAGAGCGATAATTTGTTAATGCACCATGATGAACAGCATTAAATACAATAAACATAAATATAAGTACTTATCTAATGAAGTTAATGATCATTGCCAAGAACTAGCCATCTTGTGTAAAAAAAAAGACTTCAGTGGGTGACTAGGAACTGGCAATGGTGCGGCAACACCGCCCCACCTGCCACGAACAAAAAAAAAAGTCATCCCTGCCCATCTTTTTAATTCAATGTTACTTTGTGACAAATATCATGCTTTGAGGACAAGTTTCATGAATACAGATACTGTTACAAGACACCAGGGGCATATCCAAGTTTGTGAGGGATGAATATCTTGATAAAATAAAATAACTAAATTTAATTTTTTATTTATTTATAATGCTATAAACATTCACACGGCGATTGTTTACAACATTAAACTACCTATTTCCATTATTCCTCTTGTTATTCTCAGTGAACACAATATTTATTATCTATCTCGAATCTAATTAAAGTCCTTATCACTGTCTCTCTATTGGTTACAGTCACTTGATTCACACTCATTATTTACACATATTCAATCTGTCTATTGTCATAATTCCAAATGTTTTGTGACTCACGCATCCAGTTCAATAATCCCAATAATCCCACCCATCAGTCTCACTCTCTACTGTACCGATGCTCGCAGTCCACAGATTTCACTCCTGCTGTTCACTCTCGTCACTCGTCGCTTTGCTGGCTCATCGCTATACTGGCTTATCACTTTACTGTCTTCGCACACCAGGCTCTTAGGGCCATATAATGCTCCAAACTGTAGACCGTGGGCTCGGAGGCACATCACAATTTAAATGGTCTTGCTGGCCTAATTTATTAGGGGTTTGGTACTTCTTAATGAGTGAAGGCTGATTCACTTTTCACTCATTTGATTGAAATTGCAGATCATCAACAATTGTTAGCAAAATGAAGTCAAAACCGTTTACAAATCAAAATAAAAAAACCACAAGGGTTGTAACAATTGTTCACAAAATCACACCAAAAACATAAGCAAATCAGAGTTCAAAAAATAGGTGTAAATAAGTCATCAATAAACAGTAATCAAGATAAGAGAAATACAAAAACATCACACAAATCCAAGTTGTAATAAGGAAAGAGAGAAGGTAGGACATCCATAAGCCAGTGAGATCACAATGGCAAGACAAGTGTGTGACATAATAGCAGCGTTGCGAGCGGAGACACTTTTGATGACTGAGAGGGAGGGAGCAGGCAGTCAATGGATACTACTAGTGCTGAGAGATTAGGGGCATTGGTATCTGTTGGTATATATTTTTTAATGTGTGGTGCTTGCAATATAGTGCTCACCAAGAAAAACTTAACACACAACAATAAAAAAAGTGAAGAGAAAAAAACACAACTTATTTTTTTAAGAAATATCCCTGAATTTTTAAATCTAAATTTTTTACCATTCCTTAAAAACAGGCCGTGAAAGAGAGGTGGTCATGATAAAAAGGGTTGCAATAGTGAGGTTCTACTATACTTATCACATTAACACAATCAGACATCATCTTTTGTGCCTATATAAAATATACTTTATCCCAAGATTTTCTTGATGAATAATCTTTAATCCTGATGAAAATGATGAGTTTCTGCATAATTCAACGAACTACCACACCTAATGATAACCTGTTTTTGGTCCATCAGAGCAGCAGGAACAAATTCTATCTTTAAAAATTGCTGCTCTACAATCAAAACTTTATATGATTAACTTAACTAATTACAATTAAAGAAAAGGGGTAGTTCACAGAGCCTGTGGCAGTAATCATAATAAGAAAAAATAGAAAAATTATACAGTGATTTACTTTTCACACTACATACACAAATAGCCTTAGGAGAATCAGATGGTCATAGAATTAATTTAAATACGGGACAAACTATGAAAACAAGAGATGAATTTAACCTAAAATTGGGGAGATGGAAGAGATGCATATATAAATCATGTTGCACCTCCTATGCAGATTATCATAGACAGATGAATAAAAAATATGCATATACAGTATACAGTACATACAGATCACTATGAATAACATGCAACTTTGACTCACCTCATGGTGTATCTGCAGCCTTTGCTGGTGTACCTGTATTTCAGCTAGCCTTACATCATGCACCATATTTTTAATTCTGTCCTTTCGAGTGTCATGAACCATCACATTGAATTCAAATATTTTCTTCAAGTCATCTGTGCGATCACTAATCCATTTCTCTACTTCTGTTTTCAGTTCTACTTCACAAATTGCTAAATAACTCGACATGACATCTTCCAACCTGTGACAATTGCAGAAGCAATAATAAACAATCAGCCTGTTTTAAGACAGTGTGAAGTATAAATTGTTTTTAATAATCTTTAAATTAGCCCCAATATTTCCATTTAGCAAAATGAATAACTTAGGCCAAATATGTAAGTGCTCTAACTATGACAGAAAACTAAAGTTTTATGGCAACAAATAATCCACACTAAAAACAGCAAACAACTAAAATTTAAATGTGAAGATCGCACTTTACTCTTGTTACAGACTGAATTCTGTATCAGGATGGCTAGCAATATCTATATAACAAGTTCCCTAGCATTTCTCTGACTTTTCCAGGTATTCCGTTACATTTCCCTAACCACCATTTACATAAAAAATTATAAATATTTTTATGCTGTTTCTTAAATTACAAAATTTTGCTATTGGTGGCATTAGCCTTTCTACGGATGCTCTTCTATGCAGTAATAAATATTTACATAATAATAAAAAAGAAGTATAAACAAAGATGGCACATGGAAAAAGGTGACACATACGTTAAATACAAGCTTTCTCAGAGAAAGAATGTAATGATACAAAGACAAGAGACAATTAAATGTATTAATTTAATGAGGACCACTAAAAGTATTCAAATTACTATTTCAGCAAGAACTTTATTTGCAAAATCTTATATTTACCACTATAATAATATTTTTCACTATGTCAATGCTTGCTGTATCAACAAAAAAAGTTCCGTCACAAAAACGCATAGTAATAGTTATGATTACACACATAGCAACAAAACTGCCCCAAGACTCATAAATCTTCCTATAAAGGTGGGATAGATGAAAATAACGGTACAATTCATGAAATGGCGTGTAGAAGAAGTGCTAGAATCCAATATTCCTTTTCTTATTAAATAAATTTATAACTATCATATCTAAATTTCTTGACATCACAAAAATTTCCCTGGCATTTCCTTGACTTTTCCAGAAATGTAAAATTCCCAGACTTTTCCAGGTTTTCCCTGATGCCAGCCATCCTGTGTAGGTTTTGGCTACATATTCTGTTAAAAGAGTGTATTCTACATAAATTATCATAGTATCACTCTATGGTGCAAACAAGCATTCTATATTAAATTTGGTATTGTTGTAGGCAGCCTGATCAAACCACTAAAAAAAGTTCTAAACTGCAGAAAAAAAGGAAACACTGCCAGACAATGAAAATAACGTACCACGAAACCATGCAACAACCACAAAACTATATAAATAGTGAGAGTATAGGCTGATATGCACATGATCCCACGTTGGTGCATTTGTATTTGACTGCACACACGGGAGTGGTGCTGCAAGCACCAGCCAGCGATCGTAGACACTGGCATATAATCAAAGCCGCATTAATGCAAGAAACATAAGACGATACCAAGCAAGAACACAGAGTGAAGAATAATGCCAGGAAGACGCAAAAGACGTTCGTTTTATGCAACTGACGTGAGGACTCATAATCGGGCTGAAAACTGCAGGGTGGTCGTATCACCACATACCCCACCATATGGATTGTTTGGGTCATACTGTCTGATGCTGTTTGGAACAGTGGATATGTGAAGGCACCCACACATGGTCGACCGGCTCAGGACAGATGAGGTTGACTACTTGTCAAGCAGATTGACAGATTGTGCACAGGCACAAAGGGATCCCATGGCGACCACAATACTGGCCAGTGTTGAGGCTCCTGTGTGCCGCTTCATTATGGGGATCGATGATCATCGCACCAAGGCCCCTGATGAATGCCACAATCCCAGTCTCGCAATAAAGCAGCACACTTACCCCGTGGCAGATTTTATGGTCTAGAGAGCCATAGCCTACGATACCAGATCCACTCTCATTGTGTTACATGAAACATTGCCAGCCCAGCGGTATGTGAATGAGATCCTATGTCCCCATCTGCTCCCATTTCTGGCTGGGATCCCAGGTGCAATATTTCAATGGAATAATGCCAGACTGCAAACGGCACGGGTCGGCTAGGACGGCCTCCATCATAACCAAGCACTACCATGGCCTTCCCGTTCCCCTGACATGTCCCCAATCGAGCATGTGTGGGACCAGTTGAAAAGCTGACTGCCGCCATGCCATGCCACTATCCGAGATTTGCAACACACAATCCAAAAATTGTTGGCCTGTCTGTCTCAGGACATCTGGCATATACTGGACTCTATGGCAGACCGTGCTGCAGCATATATCGCAGTGCGAGGGGGTGTGATGCACTATTGAAGATGGCCAGATGCCATACTACATATCCATATATTGTAATTGTCCTGTTGCTCTGTTTTTCTGATCATGTGTATAACTTATCTGTATCACTACATCTATAAAGTTTCAGTACCATCTAATACATCCTTCTGTGTGCACTATTTTTATTGTCGGCAGTGTATTAATAAAAGTTGAATACGAAAACTAAAACATGTAAGCCTGACATTCCACTGTTTAAGATGATAATAATAATAATAATGCCTGTCTCTCTTTATATATATCAAACTGTAAATTTTACACTTAAAAATACAAACTGTTCAAATAATAATGATATACATTACATGAGATAATCAAAACTACAAGGTTTGCCATACAAAATCCTTGGCTGACTGTTACAAATTTTTTAAATAAATTACCAAATTATTTTGTATATAATTAAAAAAATCAAGTCAATTTAATATCTTCAGAAAGATCAGCAAGATTTCCGAGTAAGCTTTATGCCTGTAAAAGAACTTATGAGAATATGGCCACTAGCATCAAAACTCTGCACCGGTATTTGTAGTTAACGGACAAATTTAAAAAAATTGAAAGTACGTTTACTGGACAAAATGGGGCTGAAGTGGATTGTGGATGAAAAAGGGGACAAGAGTAAATGAGTAAATGTAGGGTAAATTAAGAAAGAAACTACAAACAAAAGAGTGAATAACATTATAATTAACTGTGTTAGTTTGAGAGAAAAGTACCATCTCAAAGTTGTTGGTTAGGAAAAAAATTATTAAGCCTTAAACGTATAACTTCACTTTAGGACCATTTTAATAAGTTGAATAGTTTAGTGAGGGACTTAGAAGTAATAAGCTTAAAGCTTGAGAAAAAGGATATTGTGTCTCACCTGTTATTAACCATCCCAGGGTAAGTACTTATTATGCTGGAAACTATGGACACTGATTTGACACTGGAATTCATCAAATTGAGATCACTAGATGCTGAACTGAAATGTAACCATATTTATAAAGTGATTTAAGTGTGAGCTCTTTTGATGCAAAGTCTGATAACAAACCTAGGAAGTATTTTGAGTGTGGCCAAAACAGGCTAAGGGTTATATAACATTTGGCACAAATTTCACCAGCACTCGTGGCTGGGGCAGAGTTGGTTATGAAAGGCAGGTGAGTCGTGGGTGTGGTAATCAAGGTGGCAGTGCAGGAAGAAGAAATTATCTTTATTATGATAATGAAGAGGGCCCAGTAAAGAGGGTTCATTTGTGGCAACAACTGAAGATATTGTGACGTTTAATGAAGAAAAGGATGACGTTAAGTTTATTCTTGACTCGGGGTGCACTGATCATCTGGTTGGGGTAAATCTAGAAAAAAAATATGTCACAGGTCAAAAATCTTCAACAACTTGTCAAAATAAAAGTTGCCAATGAAGAGGAGCTAATAGCTAAACAGTTGAGATCTCTAAAACTTTACAAGGATAAACTTGTATTAAAACTGGATGCTCTTATTGTTCTCAACTTAACACTGAACTTGCTATCTGTTACTAAAATTCTAATATCTCGAAGAAGAGCGATTTTTCAAGAAAATTCATCTGCTATGGTTAATAACAATGGTCTGAAAATTATGTGCGGTTCATTAGGGAAACTTTATGTAGTTGGTTTTTCAGTGAGAAAAGCAGAAAAGAATACTTTAACTGATGTGGAAGACCTGTGGCACTATAGGCTTGGTAATTTAAATTGCAGAAGCCTGGAATCAATGGATTTGCCAACTTCAAATAAAATATGCAATTCATGTTGCCAAGAGAAAGCAGACAGACAACCATTTCCTATAGTTCAAGCACCAAGGTCTCAATGAATAGGGATAACTGGGGCACATCGATGCAGTTTTTTCTAAGAATTTTTTTGGTGTCCAGAAAACAGAAATTTCAAGTTATTTTTCCATATGATGTCAGCAAAACTAGTGTAGTGTGTTATTAACAGGCACAATTGTCGTTTTATGCAGTATTTCTGCATGTAATAAAAAAAAACTAAAAAAGGCACTTCTATGGACTAAGTATAATAATTCTGATTGTCACAAAATATATATAAAGCATAGAGTACAATGATTTTTGTTGCCCTCATAATAAAAATATGTGCTGACTTCAAAAACTTTTTTACTTATGAGCAAAACATAATACAGCCAAAAAACTTCTACTATCATAATATTTTTCTTCTTTTGCCTCAATTTTGCTGACTATGGATGATGTGGCAAGGTAAATATGCAATAATTTATTTACTTAAAACACCTGCCTTGGAAACTGTGTACTACAGCAGAAACTGGAATCTTGCTCCTCATAATTTTTTGAGTCCTTCAACAAAGAACTGAACTAACCTTGCCTTCCATGCTTGAGCACCAACCAAGTAAATTTTGCACAACTCCATTTCTCGCTGGATAGTGTTAGGAATTTCCATAACATCTTGTTCATTAAACAGTTCAATGGTGAATCTTTTTCCAGAGTCAGTTGCCAAAAACATTTGGATCTCGGCAACCAAAATCTGCAGTTCAGTATCTGCCAAATCCCGATACTTGTCCAACATCTCAGTTTTCCTGAGATGGTTACTGTTATTCCTATAACCGCCAATTACATAAACAGTGATTTTAAACTATACTTCTGATGCTAAATTTGCTATTAGATTATTAATTATAATTCTGTTACACAAGACCTACTAAATATCCAGAAGGCTACAAAATTTATTGACATAACTTATTTTTGCTACAGTATAAATTATATTTCTCTAACAAAAACTTTACTTAATATCTAGGAGGCTATCAAAGTTAACTTAAATCAAAAAACAATAAATCTCCCACATCCTATGTGGGGCTCGACCTCATAACCTCTCAGCAAGTAGGCAACCTGATCCCCACACCACCATAGATAAGCTACAACAAAAAATAGTTTCACTTGAATTTTAAATGAAAAAAAATTTACAGTGATTGTTTTTGGTTTATCATGCCATCATGTTGTTGCAATGCTACAATTACAAAAAAGAACAAATTTTTGATCACAAAAGAAAGTGCTTGAAGTGTTACATGGCACTCAGAGTGTAATTCAGGAACGAAAGTTGTGACATTGTTAATGCCAGACCTCCAACTACAGCAAAGAACTACAGAACAGTACTTTAGTTTTTATCCATAACTGGTGTTGTGAGCAATGACTGACAGGCTCAGTCTCAGTCTGGTATCAAAGGCTTGACAGAAAAAAGTTTTATAAATTACAATACAGCCCAGACACACCATCACTGGTAACAAATTCACAAGTTATCTTGAAAGTTACTCAGCTTTAAAGTCACTCACCATGCACTGAAATAATTGTTCACTCTCATCAGGAGAGTCAATTGATAACATACCCAAAAGCACATACCATGCAAAAAAAAAATAGTGATGGGTCAAGTCTCGAAAAATGGAGTTGAGTCAACAAAGATTGACTCATCACTCGAGTTGAGTTTTTTTTTACAGCAGACATCGATCTACTGAACGTGCAAGTCGAGTCATGGTGCTTTTAGGTTATAAACAACACCTTTTGTGTCTCGTAAATCAATAATTTTATGTTGCTAAACCGTTTAAGTTTTGATGGAATGAAAACAATAACTCAACTACATGCCTTGACACTTGGTTGACGTTTGTGATGTTCGGCTGTGATAAAATACGAAGGGCGTTATATGTGTGACTTGAGCTATTTTACTTCCCAGCGAAGCACTTCCTCTTTGCTGCCACACTGGGTGAGATCAGATAATGGGACCAGTACTTGTCAAGGTTGACAGGTATAGTCTCAGCACGACACAAATACGTACAACCATTGGCAACACTGAATGTCTGACATGCGGTTCAGCCATAACCAGTTCCGGTTATGGCGATGCAATGTAACTTTGAGAAGCAATAGAGAAGTATCTTGCATCTGTAATATATATAATTGTCATTTAGCATCGTACCCCAGAACATAAGTAAAACATGGTGCAGTCGAATGTCACCTTCGTGACATAAACTTGAGCACCCATAGGTGCTCTCGTTATAACACAAGGATGGTACATAATTGAAGGTGGCTTCTAGATTCCTGTGTAGACTAGGGTTTACTACTGAAAGCAAAAAATATGGGCGTGCTGCTGTTTTACATATTACATAAAAGCCATAAATAATAGGTACACTCATGGTGTAGCTAAAATTTTACCAATCACAACATTATAGTTATACAATTATATATTATCCATGGGCAATTATTGAGAAAGTAATTAACAAAGAAATAAAAATTCTTGTTTCTTTTGAACAACTGTTCTATTAAAACTTTCACCACAACAACAAAAATATATATATAAATAAATAAAATTTTGTTACTCTATAATGACATAAGTATTTTTTTTTTAGTTACCTTTTTGAGTATTATACAATTTATTTTTGACAAACTATAATCTCCTTTTTTTATACGGCCATGATTATGTCGTCGGGTATCCGCAATCGCTTGATTTGAAAATTTACAATACTTTATATTTATTTTTAATTAAGTTGAAGACCAAAAATAATTCTGTAATTTAACAGTCCAACATAATTATTGATGTCGCGTCCAAAGACAGAAAGATTGGAGCAATTTCAAGCACATGCAGCAGGCAAAAAAATTTTTACAGGTTACTTGATTCCAGATTCAGAAATTCAGTAGTTACTGCGGTGCCGGGCGAAAGAAGTGGACTCATGGCCAAAACAATTATGCCACGATTGGATGTATGGCTCACATCACATGAAGAACGAAACAGCTGGCCACAAGATTAAGCGACCATGCTGGGAACCGACAAACATAAATGCAAAAAATAAAGCGTGAAAATGATCGTAACCACAAAAATAATATGACCACGTTGCAAAATAAAATATCCACAAACAAACTTACCCAAAACGGCGGCTAAAAACGAGGGAAAGGTATTCCAGTTGTGAGAAAATTCCGGTTATGAGAAATGAAAGTGGGATGGTGTGAAAAATAACACATTTTTAGTCTAAACTCGTGTATATGTGGCACATAATTTTAACTTAAGAAATCATTAGTTTTATCCTTAAAGTTTCCAGCAGGATAATGCCTGGTCTCACACAATATGGGTATCTTTGGCCTGCCTGCGTAATGTCAACATGCTTCCTTGGCCAGCAAGTTCCTCAGACCTTAGCCCATCAAGAACATTTGGGACCAGATTGGACATCAACTTTGGTCAGTGGCAACTACGGCAGATTTGGAGGGTGGCAGGATCTTCCTTAGGAGAACATCTGACGTCTGTAAGCCTCCATACCTGACCGTATCACTGCCTGACTCCTGCTACAGGTGGTCCAACCTTATACCAAGTGCATTCTGCAAGTGCTGGTCCCCTGCAATACATGCTTGGTGTGGTACAATATTAGATGATTTTTGTACACATGCTACCATGTCCATTGTATACATGCTACCATCTTATGTGCCTCTGCAATGGCACCTTCAGGGTGACCAATTTTTTTTGCCAATGGGTGTATAATTTTGTTAACCTGATAATCTAGAGTGCATTTCTGTGTTTCCAACCTTGGCCACCCATGGATAAAATCTTCACCCAACTTCTCCACAATGAAACAATATGTGGACATTTTTCTAAAGATTTCTTTAATTAGCTGCCCAGCTGGGTTGTTGCCAATACTGAGTTGCTTCTGGTTCCTCTGACGATGACCCGACTGGTCGACCTGGTTAACATTTTCCAATATAGCAATGTCTCAGATAAACTGCATCTTTCTTCTTAAGAGTTGCACCTCAATCTCGGAAGGCTCAAACTCATTCTCTAACAAAAACACGTGAAGGTGTAGTCAAAGTTTGGCTGAACTGGCATGGAGGGATGTCATGGGACAGACAATCCTCCATATGCTTCAGTGCAGTGGGGTTTGCCAATCCACGAGTTTCCTCTGCCTCTTCCTGCTAGTGTAGGGAGTATCTGTGTCCTAATTCAAAAGGGAACAGGGGCCGCAGTAGGGTAATGGTTAGACGACTCGCCTCCCACCAAGGCAAATCGGGTTCAATCCTCGGTCAGGCCACTCTCGGATTTTTTAATGGGAATCGTGCCGGACGATGCCGCTGGTCGACGGATTTGCTCGGGGATCTCCCGTTTCCCCCGCCCCTTCACTCCAGTGCTGCTTTGTACTCACCTTGCTTCACCCTCATCGGCTCTCAAGACCTTAATGTTAGGAGCCGCCCAAATCTCTTCACTCACTCACTCACCAGGGAACAGTCCATGGGGTTAAGTATACTTCGTTTGGGCTAGTAGTATTCTTTGCCATAGGCTTGATCCATGAGCTCTTCTATGAAAGTAAGAACTGGTTCCCTTAAACAGTGAATTTCTGGTCACAGCTCTTTTGTGATTGGCAGAAAACTGTTTGAGAGAGAATATCCAGGATATGCACATTAGTATTGCTGGGCCTCTTTTTTCATATCAACAGTTTCAGAAGCTCATCATATAAACCTTAGTACTGCAATATTGTTCCCAAGTAATCTCTTAACAGTTTAATGGAGTTGCCACTATGCTTCCACAGATAGTATGTTAGCCATTCCAGTTGTCCACAAACTTGCCATACACCTTCTACTAACATTCTACCATTCTTGGCCATTTTCTCTCAAATGTTTGCTTACAAATATGTGTGACCAGTTCCAAGGTGCCCGAGTATCCATCAGTTGTTCCTCTTAAAAGACCTAGGCAAGCATATACTTTACACTAGTCACTATCGGCAGCAGCTACACATTTACTTCTGTTCTGATGAAAACTTGATTACATTTTGCACTTTATAAATAACTTAAACAACTTTTTGATTTATACTGGACATCCTTAATAATGAGACACTATCAAAACAGTGCAATGCACATGAACGTATATAAAGTCATTGCAAACATACCGTACTTTCAAGTTATATGCTAGATGTCACTCCTTGTGCTGCACACCACCTAGTCTGTGTATACTTAACTGATTACAGGTTATTATGTGATAACTGTAAAAAAAACCAAAAAAATAAAGGTATAAATTAAATGTTATAACATAGCTAAATTTTAATTATACCTACGAAAAGTGAAACTAATACAAAAGCAGCTGCCATGGAATGATTGTTGCTGTTATTTATTTAAAATCCCGTTGTAGTTATCCCATCAGAATACTGCAATGGATGTGCTTCATCTACTATATTTTCAACAGTCAGTGCTATTTTAAAAAATACATTAAACAGATATTGTATAAAAGTATATGTGCACACGTTTTTTTATAACTTTTATTTTTAAATTTTGTGTGATAATCTGTTGCATACAATACGTATATCTATAGACTGTTCACGGTAAAGTGAGCACTTTTGAGGCCCTAGTTACTTTTTCCTTTCAGCAATTTTTTATCCTTTAACAACATTTAAAAATAAATATTGCCATGTAAGTAATAAACACAGTGTTTATATTCCATCAAACTCAGAAGTTAAAGTCTAAGGCTAAAATAAATTATATTTATTGACTATTATTCCAAATGAGAGGGCTTTCAAAAGTGCTCACCTTACCGTGAATAGCCATATGTATTTACATATTATGTACTGTAGTTTTAAATGCACTTTCACAATTCATTTTCCCCCATCCACACCTATGCTTGCACTATACTGAAATCAGTGCTTTCCAAATCAAAGAATATTTTCCTGTATTCTGTAATTTGCAGGTGACGACAGTACTGTATTAAAGGATACAGATAGTACTTATTACTTACTAATCTGTTATACAATACTTACAATTCTTTTATGTCACTAAGAATTGCAAATACTTCTGCCAAAACTTTTTCTAGCATTTCTTCTTGCCATTCCTGTCGCAGATTATCAATTGCAATGTTCAACTCAACTTCTTTGTTTTCAATAATTGTGTTCCCCTTTTCATTCTCTTGTTCAAGCATCTTGTTGATAAGAGCTTTGGCTTGGCATGTACGTTGTACATGATTGAACCACACTGATAATCCTTCAGCCAGGAGCTGCAGTGGTTCTCGAACCTCATTGTCAGATTCTTTCATTATATTATTCCAGTGTGTCTGCAAAATGTAAACATTAAATCATCAGTGCATTTAAAACATATGGAAACTATAAATGAGCAGCACGAAACACTGGTTTTAACAACCATATAATGGAATTCATTACTTTGTATCAATACTTCTGTGAGTTTTCAGTTGGGCTACAATAATCAATTTATTTTACTCTATTTCTGTTACCACATACTTTATAATGCTTTGTAATGGTCACCTATTTTATGCCAAATTTAATCTAAAATTGGAGTATGGCTGTGTTGTTGACATGGCTGTGGGTTTTACATGAATATGCCTGTTAGCAGGTAATATTTTCTAACGGCAAATGAAAGTAACAAGATGGATACTTGATTTTTATGGCTTAAACTGCCAGAGCTAGACAAGATCTTTCATTTGGCACCAAAATCAGTAGACTAGCACACTAGAGCCGCTAGATACACTGCCCAGAAATTTTCGCCCACACCCAAAATTGTTGCCAGTCGCCACAGGCCCCCACCTGTACCTTGCACAAGTACAGCATCAACTCAATATCATGCTTGCATCACAGCCATATATCTGATTGAACAAGACACTATTTATTTCAATTGTTTCATTAGTCACGAAGTTATAGTGTTAGAATGGACCATCCCGCAAACGTTATATTTCCATTTCTGTCCTAGTACCCCACGTGTCAGTCTGATCTTAAAGATGTATTCACATCAAAACTATGGTGCTACAATTAAAAAGTGAAATAAAAAACAAGTGAAGACAAAACTTATTATATTTATCAATTACATTAAAAGTTACATTCACTATTAAAAAAAAGTGAATATTAACATTACAATCTTCATAAAATACAGCTCTTGATGTTCATTTTTCCTTTAAATTTGCAGTAGCTATTGTGTACATAGGGAAGGACACCATTTTGCTAATTTGTAAAGTAAGTAAACAAGCACTTACTTACCAATTCAGTAAAATGCTAAATGTTAGGGAAGTTTATTATTTTTAAACATTCCTGCCATTGCCTTGGTGGTTGTCACTGGCAAACTCTGATGATTTAGCACTGTGCCACAATGTGTGCCATCCAGGGCATTGGCTATGCCAGTCTTTTTAAAACTTTTGGAGATAGTTTCACATGAAATCATGTGCAAACTGTTGATAATCCATAAACGTCAAATGATAGATGTTTGATTTTTTTTTGCTGGGTGTCAGCCCACAGTCACCACTCATTATTCACTCGTAAAACCAATGCAAGTTTACCTCATATGCTTTATTAACGCATGCATCCAATGCTGCAAACACTAGGTCAACACCCCCCCTTCTCTCGGAATCACAATCTGCTGCACATTTGGAGCAATTCCTTCACTTCCAGGGAATCACAGGTTGGTTGAGTTGAGTGCTTGGTCATCTGTCCCAAACAGTTTTATGTAATCAATCATTTGATCTACACCCATGCAACACTTTTGTTGAACTTGTATGTAAATGCAGTGGAGAAATTTAACTTCATTTAGTAGTATTTTACATTTTGGTCCATTGACTGTAACAGCAAGCATGACAATACACCACAACTTCACGTTTTCAAAAATATTCATGCTCACATAGGTAGATGGTGCAGCTCTGGGGCATATTGCAAAATGCTGGTTTCTGATCAGCATCACCAATGTGACAAAATTAATTATTTGGTTATTAATGCATTTGTTCAACATACCAGTAGATACTAGCAACTTTTCCCAATTAATTTGCAGCAATTTCTAAAAAAAAAATTTTTGTTTTCCTTTACACTGACAAGTTATTTTGTTGTGTGAACTTGCTTCCAATTGAAATTATGAAATGTAATTTTACACTACCTCTCAAGCCCCTAAATGTAGCATTTCATACAAATCACACTAGCCATAAATGCGTTGATCTTCAGTGTAGAAAAGCATTTCCTCATCAATTGGCAGAAATTTGCCATTTTTCGGTCCATGAAATGCACATTTTGTTATATATTTTTTATCAGATTTTCTTTTATTTTATGCCAGTTACACAGTAGCTTTTCACTCACAAAATTTTCTCTCTGCTACTTGGTTACTATGTTTTCAGCATATGCTGTTACTGTTAGCTTGAAACCTGCAGTATAGTTAATATATTTTTCGTTGTGAAATACATCAGTTTAGTAATGAATGTCTAGTGGATGTAGGGCAGTCAGCTACATGTACAGACAATAAGACTGCAGAGCACAGCTAACTGGCAACACTGCTCATGCGCCGGCATTATCGCACTGCTGCTTGTTTCTTAGGTCGCTCAAGATCCTGACACTTGTGTTCGTGTCACCTGTGCATGTGCTTTAATATAAAAATCAACCATGCAATAAAAATTTCAAACCAACTTTTTTAACTTGAAAACTGGGTGAAATGGTTATGTGAGGGTGANATAGTGGAATTAGGACAGTTAGCTACATGTACAGACAATAAGACTGCAGAGCACAGCTAACTGGCAACACTGCTCATGCGCCGGCATTATCGCACTGCTGCTTGTTTCTTAGGTCGCTCAAGATCCTGACACTTGTGTTCGTGTCACCTGTGCATGTCACTAGCTGTGCATGTGCTTTAATATTAAAATCAACCATGCAATAAAAATTTCAAACCAACTTTTTTAACTTGAAAACTGGGTGAAATGGTTATGTGAGGGTGACAACTATGTGATGAAATATGGTACCTTGGCTTAGTACCTAAACAAACAATCTGAAAGATTTACTAAACATCTCTGTATGTTTTCTTGCATGATGCAGTCAACATGGATGAGATGAGAATAAGCTGGTGTCAATGGAACTGGCTGTTCAACCCATGAGACAGATCTGTTGTTCCCAGTCAGCCTGAACAATGGATAAGGTAGTAAAATGAAATGAAATGAGAATACCTCCACACCACATCATATTGACCACATGAGAACCCCTGTCAAAAAAATTCTTTGCCCAACTAGACCAAGGACTGAACCGAGGATCCCAACAGTGGAATATTGGTGATTCACTGAGTAAACCAGGGGTCATGGGAAATTTACTGACACACTTAAATTTGTTTGTAAATCACAGAAACACACCAGTGAATCCTTAAGGGCAAGTCAGTGCTAATCCGTGAACAATTTTGATGTCGGGAATGCATCCACATTTAGAGGACAGGTACTAATGGCACAATCCAAAAATCCACACAACCTCTAAGACATGCCACCATCTTTAATCACACTGCTTCCAAAACTTAACAGCCAATATAACCTCCCACACGTAACTCCCAATATTTAAATCAACTCCCAATATTTAAAAACATGAGTCCAAAAGTTTCTGTCCATCTTGCTAATGTCTAATAACAATCTTAAAATTTATATATATAACACTTGTATTCTGATGATGTTAATACACAGAAATACTGCACTCCAACTCAAGACACTGTTCGCAAAAAATTACTAAGGTAGAGAAACTTGGTTGTAACCAGTTATATCACAAATGGCAGTGGTGTCACTTTGGTTACAAGTCGCTTTAGTTCACCAGTAGTTGTTTTTTTGCCACTTTCCGAACAAGTCCATCTTCACCAGGAAAAGTCTTGGTAATTTGACGGGATTTCTACTGCTGTACTGGTAACCTTTCATTTTTTATGATGACCAGTTCACCAACACTTAGATTAGACTCCTTGTGCCACTACTTGAGTCTGTTCTGCAGTCTTGAGAGATATTCTGCCAATCATCAATGTCAGAAGTTGCAACAATTACTGTAATAACTGCCATCTGGACAAGTGATTGATGTTCTGAGGTGCAGGCTCCCGTTCAGGTACTGCCAAAAGAAAATCTCAAGTCAAAAAATGCCTTGTTGTAAGTGCTGTAAGATCACTTGGGTCAGTGGGGAATGCAGTAAGTGGCTTTGACTAAAGAAAGTGCAGTGTACATTTCTTCAAATATCAAGGCACTACCACCAAATACCCAGAGCAAGTGATGTTTCATACTTTTGATATCTGGTTTCCATAGTCCTCCCTGATGGGGAACTGCTGATGGGTTGAGGTGGCAAAAAATACCTTGCTCTGCTACATGTGTCTCTTTATAGACAGATGATCTTCACTCTTTACCAATGCAAACAACTCTTTTAGTTCCCCGGCAGCCCCAATGAAGGTGGTCCCACAATCACTATATGTGTCGCTGGGCCTATCACGACTAGATACAAAACGTTTCAGTGCTGCGATAAAAGCAGATGTTAAGAGGTCACTCACAAATTCAAAATAGATTGCTTTGGTAGCAAAAAAAAATAATAAAACGGCAATGTAACGCTTGAATTAGATGTTGACGCTCCCCTTACCGTTGTGGATAATTAAAGGACCAGCATAGTCTACTCCATAATGCAGGAACGGCTGAGCAGGACACACCCCAGCTGCTGGAAGGTCACCTATCACTTGTTTTGCTAGCTCACATTTCCTGATGATGCACCGGATGGCATCTCTTACTCTAAGTATTCAAAATCTCTCTGGAACAATCATCTGTTCCAACTGAGGGCCAGCATGAATCTGCCACATAATCAGTTCAACTAGGCTACTGAGTTTAGGAAGTACGGCTGGGTGTTTTTTTTCTTCAGGAATTTCTGCCTTTTTGAGGCGACTGCCCATCCTGAGTACCCCCACCTTCATCTATAAATCGGCACAAACTTGTGATGCGACTTTTACAGACATCGGGTTGCCTGCTTTAAGAGAACTGATTTTTGATCCAAAGTTCTCATGTTGTACACTTACCCCCCAATAGAACAGTGTTTTGTGTAGCTTGTCTGCAGTCGAAAAAGGGATGTAATTCTTCTCCTCTTGATGTTCTGCAGTTCTTACACAACCTTCAACACCATGCAGTCTCCTCTGGAGTTTATTCATGTACAATTTTTCCCAAAATTTATGCATAAATTCTGGCACAAGCTATAGTCACCACTTGTTTTTGTTCTTGCACAATAAGTTCATGATCAACATTTGCAGCCACATTTCATGGAAGCACAGGGTCTTGTAGCCACATAGGATTAAACCACCAAAGTGAGTGAGTGGGCAACTCTGTTGGAGCCAACCCACATGAAGCACAATCAGCTGGATTGTCTTCTCCTTCCACATAATGACACTGAGATGGTTTTACGAGGTCCTGGATTGCTAACACTCTGTTGGCNGGATTAAACCACCAAAGTGAGTGAGTGGGCAACTCTGTTGGAGCCAACCCACATGAAGCACAATCTGCTGGATTGTCTTCTCCTTCCACATAATGACACTGAGATGGTTTTACGAGGTCCTGGATTGCTAACACTCTGTTGGCCATGACAGTTTTCCACTGCCTTGGTGGTGCTGCTAACCATGCTGACACAATGGTTGAGTCTGTGTAGGCTACTACGTTTTCCACTTCAGCAATCAGTGCCTTCCTCACAGCTTCCAGTAACTTTGCAAATAGCAATGCAACATATAGTTCCAGCAGAGGTATTGATACTTGCTTGACTGGTGCAATGTGCGAAAATCAGTATCATTTATGAGTAACATTTCCTCAGAACATACACAACAAAATGTTAGTTGCAACTATAGTTATATTTCAGTGTGATTTGAATTTTTCATTACTGTCTTTAAACAGATAACACCAACACACACTGAAAGAAAAGACACTGCACACATCTCAGCAAGTGCTACTTCCACGAACGCACTTGTTAATTAATGCCATTTGTCTGCATCAATTGTAACTATCTGTTGCCTTTGGGTTCATCAGAGTAAACATACCAGTAATAATGGTGCAACTTTGTTTATTACTACTCAGTTTATTTTCAAAGAAGTCGAGATACGGAATACATGACGTCCCGTCCTATGTCCATATGGAATAGTTCTTTGATTCTTGGGATACAATACGGAATCCTTCTCTACTAAAAGTTTGTTGGCCCAATTCATTTTGAGCAATGAGTTGGTTTCAGAGCAAATTATAATCATCAGGTCTGATTTTTGGTTTGTTAGAGAGACGTAAACTCCAGCACAATAAAACACTATGCTAAAATTTCACTTTCAAGTGGTAATGAATAAAAAACTCTTGATGTGACGTACAATACAATAAATATTTAAGAAATGGAAATACAGCTAGAAGTAAAAATTTTTTTTTCAGCACTTTCTTTATCAGCAGAATGTGACTGTTCTGTCTGTAGGACTATGTAGTTTATTTTTTGCGATTGTAAGTCAACAAGCAATGCGGTATGCTTTGAGGTGCTCAAGATTACCAGATTTCCATTTAACTGAAATGTACGTAATGTACAGGAGGTATCTAAATTTAAAAGACGGATTATTAATCGGCATGTCACAATCACATTACGCACACACTCAAATGTTCAGTCTTAAATAATTTATCCAGAATTTGTAATAAACTAGTGCTTTAGGTCCGTCCAACTTCAAAGATGTGTACTGCCCTTACAATTCACTTTAGAACTTAGGTCATATATATATATATATATATATATATAAGTTTTCACCCTTTTTTAAATGATTAATCTGCTGCAAAAGTTTGTCAGTCTAATTAAGATATATCCTGTATATAATGGAAATAAATATAATAAACACACACACATCTGTTTTTACAAGGCAATTCACTTTCTATGAACATAGTGGTTGGTGGAAAATACAATGTAATATAACATGACCAAAAAATAATTTAAGTATATCAGATTTTGATGTAATTTCAGTATCTGTGAACAAAACAACTGGGGTTTTGAACAGTCATGGTCAGAAATCTGAACCTACAAAACGAAATCTAGAGTAGTGACTATACATTATAACACTCATGAAAGGTTACCTGAATGCCTTTAACTTCGTTTTCTAAAAGTATTTCTGATTGTTTTACCAGTTTCTCATGACTATCCTCCAAAGACTTTACTTGTGATGCATCATAAATATTTTCTGCAATGAGCTTCTTACGCAGGTCTACNCATGACTATCCTCCAAAGACTTTACTTGTGATGCATCATAAATATTTTCTGCAATGAGCTTCTTACGCAGGTCTATTAGCCAACTGCTAAATGTAACCACTGCTTCTTGTGCAGCTATATTATATGAGTTCAAGAGTTTCTTGGCTGCACTATCTAAATATGAAAACAACAACGTCAGAGAATCACANCATGACTATCCTCCAAAGACTTTACTTGTGATGCATCATAAATATTTTCTGCAATGAGCTTCTTACGCAGGTCTACTAGCCAACTGCTAAATGTAACCACTGCTTCTTGTACAGCTATATTATATGAGTTCAAGAGTTTCTTGGCTGCACTATCTAAATATGAAAACAACAACGTCAGAGAATCACATGAACACGGAAATGTCACAAAATCATACCTAACTGAATATAATAACCATAAATACTAACTTGCAAATATAACTGCCAATGGGTAAAACTTACATCAAATAATATTTGTATGCATTCTTCACTAAATACACACATTAAAAAACGTAACAACTATCCAATAAATACCACTGTTCCCACTTTATGTTTTAAAGTTATAACATCACCCATTCAAAATCCATAAGTAAAAAAATTTTTACAGCGAAAACTTGAGAAGGATTAAAAACCTGTAAGTATTTTTAGTTAATGTAATAATTTTCTCAGCATTACCTTAGGATCTGCAATATTAAATTACAAGGGTTCAGCCAAATCTGGCAGCTCACATGTCTTTCTGGCTCCAACCATGGCCATTTAAAGCATCTAGCCAGTACTGGTTCCCCATACACTTTATATGCCATAAATGCTACAAAATGACCTTTTTATCGGCATTAACACTCTGCCCCTCTGATAGCTAACTATGCACACATGTTTAAAATATAGAACCCTAATGGGCAAATACAGGCCCATTCTACAACAAACATGCCTTGCCCTCCTAGTCACTGTGTTTTCTATCATAACCTGAAAATTCAAGGACTTTTCAAGGCCCAACGCCATTGGACTGTTGATGACTGGAAACACGTTGCCTGGTCTAACGAGTCTCGTTTCCAATTGTATCAGGCAGATGGACGTGTATAGGTATGGAGACATCCTCATGAATCCATGGACCCTACATGTCAACAGGGGACTGTTCAAGCTGGTGGAGGCTCTGTCATGGTATGGGCCATGTGCAGTTGGCGTGAAATGGGACANGGTGGAGGCTCTGTCATGGTATGGGCCATGTGCAATTGGCGTGAAATGGGACACCTGATACGTCTATATACGACTGACAGGTGACATATACGTAAGCATCCTGTCCGATCACCTGCACCCATTCATGTTCATTGTGCATTCCCGGACGTGGACAATTCCAGCAGGACAATAACCCCACATGCCGAGAGTTGCTACCGAGTGGCTCCAGGAACACTCTTCTGACTTTAGACACTTCCATTGGCCACCTAAATCACCAGACATGAACATTATTGAGCATATCTGGGATGCCTTGCAACGTGCTGTTCAGAAGAGATCTCCACCGCCTCGNGAACATTATTGAGCATATCTGGGATGCCTTGCAACGTGCTGTTCCGAAGAGATCTCCACCGCCTCGTACTCCTATGGATTTGTAGACTGCCCTGCAGGATTCATGGTGTGAAATGCCTCCTGCATACCTTCAGACATTAGTCGAGTCCATGCCACGTCGTCTTGCGGCACTTCTGCATGCTCGTGGGGGTCCTACACTATATTAGGCAGGTGTACCAGTTTTTTTTTGGCTCTTCACAGTGTAATTATTGCTTTTCAGCAGTATTATCACAATTGTAAAACATAAATTTTATAAATGAACTGATAGAAATATATAAAAATTAGTTTATGAGCAAATTAATTAGATTTTACATTAAACTTAAAAATACTTTTACTCACGTAAGTGTATACTTTGCAAGATAAGTCGTATATCCAGAACCATACAATCAAATAAATCTCCAAGACACTAAAATTCATTTTAAAATGTATTAATTAATGGTTGATACTCTACCACCTCTCTCATCACTTACTTGTCATCACTACATGTATGCTTACCTAGCACATCTGCTACAGCTGTGTTAAGACAACTCTCTCCCCTTTCCACACTGCTCCTTCAAGCCCTCTTCCACATCACACTGCTGTTGCTGAGGAGACCACAAGACTGTCTTGATGACTATGGGGTATTGCCACTGCTCTGGACCATCTCAGAGCAGGGCACAACCTAATCACATACACCTGATAGATGCACCACGATGAGGAGCACTTAGCCAAAAGACAGACCAGCAAGATGGTCTAGTCATCAAACAAGCCCAGAAGTCACCTGTCCAGATGGTCTGAATTACCTAGAGTGACATCCCTGGATACTGTTATGCACCCTGCCAACTCAAGAAACTCACTAATAATTTAAAATATGTCAACAGTAAGATTCAAATCCAGTTCCAATGTCCCGGTAAGGCACTTGAGGTGGAAGAGGTTGGGCCTGCTTAGTCACCTGCAGCATGGGATGTCATAGGACATCAGGTAAAAGAGTCAAAGTTTTCAATGAGTGTTGTTGCCCATGGAAGTGGGAGGGGGAATGGTTGTGAATTTGTTGGTCATTAAAGATGCTTGTGTGGAAAATATGACCTTCCCCACTTCAGCAGCTCAAGTAAGGTGCACCATTTAGGTGGTCGGCTTGAGATGCGATTTAACTCACAATAATAGTCCACTGAATGGTGGACTAAGGAGATAAATTCCAGCACTCAGAACNGCTTGAGATGCGATTTAACTCACAATAATAGTCCACTGAATGGTGGACTAAGGAGATAAATTCCAGCACTCAGAATAACTGGCCTACCAAAGGTTTCCACCCCTCCACCACTAAAACTATCTGTATGTGAATAAAGGTGTGATACCTCTTCCAGTAAGAGAGAGATAGAAATGGAAGAATGTAATTCTCCTGCAAGGTAATACACCCTCTGTTTACACCTCACCTGACCATCACAGGGTGTTAAACCAAAAGTAATGCCAATTAAGGTCAATAGGGCTAATATCTGGAGTCAAATAGATTTTACCAGATCCCTGCAGTCACTATAAGGTTATATTCAGCACAGTGGTGCTGGTCAAGTATGATTGTGTTCTAGTCAGTTAACTGAGAGAGTTTAGGTCCCATCTTGAGATGGTTCCAATAGTCCCATTACACTAAGTCTGGACTGGGAGGAGCACCAATAAACACAATAAAGAGGGGGCATTTATACTTAAGACTATTCTGAGGAACCTACCAACACCTTATCCAGTGGCTCTCTGGAAGAGAGCCACTGGATAACGATTTCTGAGAAATCTACGATTGGTATTTTTCCAATACACTCAGAACTGGAGCTGACTGTGAATCTCCATGAGCTTCACAGTTGCCTGTTTCAGAACCGCTGTTCTTATCGCAGCTGAATGAAGCTATGTGGGGTGGTTTTGCCTGCCTTCTTTGCAGTCCACAGTTCCATGGAGCTGCAATACATGTTTGTGTATACTTAGGTAACCCTATGAGGGCTTTGTGATGCTACTAGTGAATAAAAGTTGCTGAGAATGAGGGAGGTGAGAGCAACTTGGTCTTGACAGATGCCACCGTAGCATATCCTATCACAACTTGCCTACACCAGCCAACCACCAACACGTGTCATCTATATCTTTGACTGCCCCACAGCCAAAAGAGTGGCAGCACATAAGGTGTGTCTGGTCTGAGCAGAAAAGAGCATGTCACCCAGTCCAGATGCAGGAGGAGCAGGTAGAAATGAGTCTCTAAGAGTACCCTTGTTGGCTAACCAGAAGTAGGCTAAAAATAATATTTATGAAAAAAACAGGGCTTCAGCATTCTACCTGATAACAAAGCACTTTTAACTCACATTACTGATTCTGGCCACTAAAATATTTAAAATGTCTTGCAGCATTAACATTAAACTCTTTATGTAAGAGCAGACACATATGAAATTGATACACCAATTTACAATACAGGTAAAAGCTGTTTAATAATTTTTTTCATGAAACATGTTTAAAACGTAATTTGATGCAGATTCATTGCTCAATAAAATCAGCCATACTGGTTTAAATAAATTCACAGAATCACTGAAACATAACCTTACAAAACCATACTGAACAAAACAATACAACCTCTCAGTTGCACAACTGTTAGCATGCAGATTCACAAAGCATACTGCTAGCTCTATCTACCAGCAGAAAGGCATACTACATCCAGTCTGTCCATGCGGTTCAAATTCCTTGAACTTCTGGGTAGCACCTTGTACAAAATGTTTAAATGTCCTAAACTCTTTTTAAAATTAACAATAGTAAAAATGAGGTGATGGCAATGAGTATGGTCAAGCAGAGGTGTACATCACTCTACATCACTTAACATACAGCAGATCTTTTATTAGAAAACAAGCTTACCAAGGTTTTGTAGCACCTGCTGCAATTCCTCACTGCAGTTCATATCCATGATTGGTGGATACTCAATGCGATCAGACAACTCTAACATCAGTCTTTTCAGTTTGCATCTTTCATCTTTGAACTTTTCTAAAAGATTTCTTCCTTCATTAGAACTCAAAAACTGTGGTTGAAGAACTTCCATTTGGACCATGTACTCCCTTAAACACCAACAAATGTTAACTACCTCAATACTTCTTGCAGTAATACACAAAAAAACTGATGCTAACAAAGCTGTGCGATGAAATAGATTATTGCCAAGATTGGGTTTGGATGTATCAATTTCAATTCAAGCAATAATTTAGAGAGGAATCAATTAAACACGATTAGTCAGAAAGTTTGTGTTATGTCAGTGATTTCAATATACTGGTTATTCAATGGAAAACAAAATGCTCCCAAGATAGGCATCATTATTAAGATAAATGGCATATTTCAGTTTTTCAGAACACTGTGTAATAAGGACAACCTCATACAAAAAAAATTCTGATAACTTTAAAGATGATGCATAAGGGAAAATAATATAGCTTGATACTCTACCAGACAATAACTAAGATCAACACATTACTCCCACCTACAGCAGGGTCAATATGTATGAAACAAGAGGCCTCCAGATCCTGGGACAGAAATAAGGACTTCGCATGTAAGAGGCCACTCACTAACTACTGAGTAAACCATGTATTATGTATAATAGCACTGAACAATTAACACTAATAAAATAGTGACACTAGAATATATTCAAAAATGTAGCAGAAAATGATAAGAAATTTAACCAATCTGACCTCGTATTCTGTGAATTTCTAACAACAAATGATCCATGTGAGGTCAGGTTAGAATTGAAGGGCAGGATAAATAAATCATAATTGGTAAGAATATCACCAGAGAGGTTAAAATACGAAAAGGATAAATTGCATTAAAAAAAACAGTTTATCATAAATTACAAAAAAAATTGTAACACTAGGATGTTAGAACAAACCATCATGTATCTGTTGCAGGGTTGGTTGGTTGGACATCAGAGGGAGGGTAATGGATGTTACTTGGATTGTTAGTGGTCTGGAACAGAGGCCTGCCAGACAGTGAATTTCTTCCCTAGGGCACCAAGGCAGAGAGCACGAGGATGGGGGATGTGTGGTCGCAGACCCTTAGGTGCGGCCCCCTATAATGATCCAGCATCGGATGTTCTGCTATACTCCTTTTGGCACAGTCTAGTGAGAGGTGTTATAGCCTCTCTCAACGTGTACTCACTCCTGTGTAGAGATTGTTTAAGGCCATCTTAACGCCTGTAGACTTACACGTAACAGAAAAATCATGGAACAAATAATGCAGCCATGAAGCGGCTAGAGAAATAAGAACGTTGGTGACTGTTCACACATATGTTTTATTTACGCTTTCCCTCCAATGAGGTACTTACATTTATAACTGCCCACTAAAGCTCGGGGAACTCTTACTATGCAAAAAACCGCACGAGGCCTACATGTTAATTGCATGGAAAAATTACGCCTCAGGAGTGAGCAAGCCCCTGAGGTGTGGGGTGGCATGATCTCCGGGCTAAATAAGTTACATTAATATTCTGGTAAAAACGTTAACTATTGATACTCTAAATGATTGGTGAAAGTTGATGAAGGCCCGGAGAGGCCACGCGCGACGCCCATCCCTCTCAGTCACTAGAATGCAACTAGTGTCATGGCGCTCACACCGGCAGCTTTGCATGGCATTCGCGTGCAAAGTATGGCAGATTTGGAAAAATATATTGCACAAATTACAAGCAGATTATAATTAATGATGGCGATGATATGTTGATACACACTAAATGGCGTGAAGAATGAACACTTTCACATTGAAAACAAAATCAACAATACAGAAAAATATAACTGTGTTGTAGCACATAGTGCTTAAAGAGTTACTGTTTACATCACAAGCATAAAAACAAATGGTTGGCTTCATGGCGAGGCAACTCAGTGCCTGGTTTCAGTTTGATGTCTCGCTGAAAATAAATGCACACATTTTACCCTTTAAAGATTTACACAATAGAACCCTGAGAAACAACAAATTATTTTATTACACTCAGATGCTTTGGATATGCATGTTCTATTAAGTCCTACGGCTTACATAGTACATAGTAAACACTTACCTACTTACGTTTTGTTAAATGTGTCGTTGGCGTAACTGTGTTACGTGATGTTTGACTTTTGGAAGCTAACACTATAATTGGTCAAATAATCAGCTTGATTTACAAAGCCTTAATTATGTAGCAATGGTTATCACTTTTCACTGCACTATAATCTACACCCCGCACTCGTGCAGCCCAATGGTGAACACCACGAACTCTGACAGGTGAAGTGTCAGTCGACGGGACGAACAGTCTCAGGAAGACGTCACGTGGGGCACGTCATATCACAAAGATCAACAGACAAAAATTGAGACACTACACAAATTAAACAAGAAACAAGAAAACTCAAATACTGTGGGAAAGTTTAGATATAGAGAAATAAGTAAGGATAGAGACTATATGCAGTGGAACACCGAGTTGAGAAGTGAAAACAACCCTTGCTGCTGGCATATGTTGCCTTTGTGTTGGTAAGGGTAAGATTCTTCTCACTTAGTAATCTAACAGGTAACTGCAGTGTGTGGGGCTCACATAAGCAGGAGTGGGAACCCAACTACTGTTAAATCTAGCAGTACTGCTCACTGTTCTGGTAAATTTATAAGAGGCAGCCAACACTCTGCATCACTACTGCCAACTCTGCAATTCTACCCTGCCTCGGGGAAAGAGTTGGCCGGAGGATGGGGAACCTCACATGTGGCATAACCATCCTCTCTCTACCCTCGCCTAGTCCAGCATGGTATATAACGATGTGCAGCAGACTAGTTTTTCATCTCAGTTTTTCAGTGTGCATATCCAAATTGTGTTGAATAAAAGTATGCTTTAAAAAAATCTGTGTTAAAGAGTAATTGCTTGCATGCGGCAAAAACAGCACCCATGAATGCACGGGTGTCTTTTCCGGTTATTGGGTTGGTTGGACAACATGGTGACCTTGTGTTGGGAATGAACATTTGGCACACTACCCTGCTGTTACTCCTGCAGAGATGGGAGTCTTAAGAGTTCTGTCCTACCCAAGTGCTCAGCTAAGGGCCGGTTTTACCACATCCTGTTAATCTTTCAGTCAAAAATTAGCTGACGGTTAGCCCTGAATTTCATTTTACCACTTCAAGTCAACGACCTAGCAGCGACTTTAGCTCCAAGAGTTGCTGGTTACTGAGGATGAACCAGGGGCTAGTTGTTCCAACTGAATGTTGTGGAGAAAGAAAATGACGTCTAATTTGGAATTCACAGCAGAAATATTACGATAATGAGTATTTATGTAATAATAAGTACTATAGACTGATTTAAAATACTCTCCAAAGATGCAATTATTATTTTTTGTGTGTTCAATTTTTTAAATACTACCAACGAGCAACATTTTGACATGACTTTGGACAACAGCATTTTCGTTTAGATAATCAATACTCATTTTGGGCATTACTGTGCTGCTATCTTGCAGGAAACCGTGAACCACAGAACATGTAGCGTGATGCCTGCACAATGAAACATAAGTGCTGTTTTGTGAATAAAGGAATTATGTTCAGATGTTGGAGAGTATTTTAATAATAAAAGGAATTGTTATCTCAAATTAAGTATAGTCCAATAACAAATTCATATATTGATCATATAATATTACACTGAAGAGTGGCATGTCGTGAAATGCAGGGGAAAAACTTCACTTTTCCTTTACCATATTTTTGCACATTGTGTGTGGATGTGCTGCTGTCTGTTGTGAACTTAAATACAACATGGCAACAGAGACATAAATATAAAAAATATCTGTTAATGTTTGTTTATTGTAATCATAATCAGTTGAGAGTAACAGATATGCAAAAAAAAAAAAGATCTGTGTGTACTTATGTGCATGTACTTATGCACGCATTAGAAGTTATACTTCTTTGGCGGGACTAAAATAAAATTTTCGCTCATAACCTCAAATACTTGAAAACACTTTCAAAATTTTACTATGCAATTTTTGTTGCTAACAAATTTATTACAGCACAGACGATACGCGCATAACCTCAAATACTTGTGTACCTTGCGTTTGTATATAGTTGGATGATACGCGCATGCGTGTTGGGTCATACCCCTACCACTTTCACTGTTGAATTTTGTTACATTGTGCGCACACAATTATACGCGCATGCATGTTGGGTCATACCCCTGCCACATTCACTGTCGAATTTTGCTGTGCGCGCGCAACTTCCCTTGCACACTAAACTTTTACCCTCAACGTGCCAAAAGAAGTATAACTTCAAAAAATATTTTTGTCAAAAATACATTAACATTTTACTTTTGCTTTCCAATATAGGAAGATTAAAATACCAACCATACAATTTTGGTATTATCAAATAAAAATTAGCTACTAATAAATCATTAACTACAAAAAAAATATGTTTACCATACAAAAAATACAAAAATTAACTAATTAAAATTGTTAAAATGTTGTTTTTATAACAGTACAATCTTGAAAAGTCACTAGCTTTTAGTAACTTTTGTTACCAACATCCACAAAATCAGACCCAAACATTTAGTTTACAAACAGGAGGCTACATAATAGTGGTAAAACACCAGCAGCCAAGCCCAACTCCCAATTGGCAAACCTTCTGATTTAGCGGGAGGTGGTAAAACCTGCCATAACTGGTGTGGCAAGCTCATGGTTAGAGAATGTAACATGGCTACACTTGGAAGGTTGTCCTGGTCCATTGTTCCCAAAGAAGTACACAGCTGCTTCATTCTAGGTTCATATGCCCCAAAGGGATGGAACAAAGCCTACAGCCAGAGGCCTCTTACTGAAAGTTTGAAGAAGGTGACAGAACCAGAATTTAAAATTTAGGAGGAGGCTATGGATTGCCACAACAGGAAGAAGTTAATAGTACCAGGGGCATGGCTAAACGATTCGACAGCTGGCTCTTGGAAGACATTGGAGGTGTAACCACATCCCAATTTTCCCGGTAGAAAAACTTGTAGGGTACTGAGCCACGGACACACAGTAAGCACTCATTAATGCTACATTCAATGTGAAAGTTTAACCAGAAACCATAAAAACATTTGCCAATCTGTGAGATTTCTTCAGCCTACTAGCCAAGGCAAATGTTTAACAACTGTAACCTATACAACATAGTCCTGTGATTATCTCTCTTGCAGTGATCATCAATGTAAGGATGGTGCAGAGGAGCTGTAGAAGTAGTTGAGAATTCAGGAGTCTTTATTAGAGTCCCCATCGACTCCTCAAGCAGGCAAAACATTACTGTCCAGGTGCACAGCTACCTAACTGAACCGTAACTATTCTCGTATGCATTACAGCAGTCAACCCCAGCTCCAGATTGAAAGGAGCATAATGCCCAATGCTGGATGCTGCTCTGACTGGAAGTGGATAAAAGGCAGCTGCCACACCTAGCCCTGTACTTCTACTACAGACCAACTTGAACTGGAATGTCAGTCTGAGTGATGGGTGCAAGATGAGAAAGGTGGTGACCCTGGGACAGCAGGAGTGAGCCATGTCTAGATATGACTTTTGGACACACGTGACACTCAACCTACAGGAGTCAAGTCACTCTGATTTGGGAATAGGGGATGGGAAAAAGGTTGCTATTACACAAATACACAAGAACCAGAACATCTGTATGTCAGTAGATGTCCACTCAACAGTTCTCATGCATAATTTAATAATTACCTCTGGACATTTTCATGGAGAATAATGATGATATAACTGCATTGGTACTCTAAAAAATATTATGTGGCAGCCACTGCCAACATGTTAAATGATCCAGGGCAGAAGATTAGGTATGTCATGAAGCAATAACACATATTCAAAACTGGTCATTTATCATAGATCACAATAACATATAGTAAATTTCCTTCTACATGCACAAAGAACAATACTGTATTTTGGAAGCTTGTCATTGTATCTCCTCGCCCAACTTTTCCCATAGTGAATGTGAAGGGGGGAGTGGGCAATTCAAGAGGCCTGTAGTAATGAATTAAGTGGTCAATGCCAAAATGCACATAGTAAACGTGACGTCACAATCAGTGCAGACTAGGCATGAGTGCCGCGTGATGTCACGTAATCTCAAACCCCTTGGACATCCAACGTCACAAACTCTCAGATCCCCAAGCTTCAGTATTTAAATATACAGTATAATTGTTACTGCTATAATGTTTAGCAAAAAAGTTTTGTGCATTTTGGCTGAGGTAATTTATTAAAGTGTGTGTTATGTTGTCCTTTTTCATGTAAGGGTTTTGTGGAACAGTGTAATGGTCAGGACACATAGGGAGGTCTTCTGGCTGCCATGATGCCAGACTCGAAGCAGTGGTAATGAGGGACAGATGTGCGTCCTGTAGGGGCCTTCAACTTTTGTGAGATCCACCTTCCAGTTTCTGTTTTATATAGTCTCTGGAACCATTTTTTGTCTAGTCCCCACACTTGCCCTCATTTCCCATGGATTCACATTACTAGTTTTTCGGGTTGATCTGCAATGCTCCTGGATGATCCTGTGCATAGACTTACAGAATCAGCAGACTCTGGCAGATCCTGGTGAGAAACTCTTGCATGGGATACATGGCTACAGAAATGATTTCCTTCGAGCATGTTTATTGACTGGCAGATTCAGTGTTATTTTTATGCTAGGGTGATGGTGTAATGTTGATGTTTTGCTAGTGTACCATGTGGCAGTTATGAACCAAAAAATCTAATGAAAGAAATTGTCCTTTCACATTGCTAGTAAGCCAAGTACAATTAACTACTGGAATGTAGTATGGCAACTAATAACACTGCATGTGTGAAAGTGTGACCTTGCGCTCAGTAAATTGTAACCTGTCTCTGCCAGCTACCAGACAAACAATTTATAACCCTTGAGATCTCAGGTTCTCAATTTGTGTTAGCCAGCAGGAGCTAACCAGCTTCTGGATAATGTGTAATTTCCATTCTGAAAGTGTGACAGATAAATGGTCAGTCGAGTCTTGGAATCTCAGCAGGTCGATTATAAAGCTTTCTGTGGGAGATGCCTTGCTTATGAAATGTAGTTCGTAGGACTGCCTTGTTAAGATGCCGTATTGAAAAACTGATTACATTTCTGAGTGACTTAACTGCCTTGTCTTGCCTAAGGCATTGTAATTATGATGCGTGTTCCACATACAATTTGCGTAAGTTGGTGCTACTAATGCTTTGGATCTTGCTTATTGGGCAGGAAACAAGAAAGATATTTGTTTTTAACTTCAAAAATATTGCCACATTTATTGCAAAATGTAGTTTAACTACTTTAATTAATTTTGAATATTGTTGATTTTGTCTGCAAAGCGTTACCAACATATCTTGTGTACCGCACATTAAATATTGTGGCACTAATTACCCACTTTGCCTTATTTTAAAGTTTATTGTAGCTCAAAATTTACAGTTTTGGCATACTGGTTAGAGCTTTAGATAATATTTCACGAGATAAAATGCATTATCATATACAACGATGTCACCTTTACTGCTGTATGTTGGCAAATATTTAAACTGAGTGTGTATGTTGCTGCCATTTCACATCATGCACGTGGTATGAACCATTTTTCTAAATTGTAGTGCAGACCCATCTTACTCTTACCTAAAAAGTTTCAAAACTAAGACATTTTCATTTTAAAACCATTTAATAAATTTGCTGTATTTATTTATTGACTAGCTCGGTTCCCCTATGAAAATATGAACTTATAACATTGTAGCATGATAAACACATGCATGTCTGGAGAAATTGTTAAATATTAATTCATAGTAGGGAGTATTATGGTGTTTGCGAGCAAAGTATTGCTAATTACACTGAAAAATATTTCAATATAAATCTCGCTGTATAACTCGTATATGTCTTATTACATGACGACGTACTGAAGGCTGCCACATTTGGGCATCATAAATAAGATGTTGCTGTCATGCTTGCATCATGTCATAAATGGATAGATGGTCGCATTCTGTCATTAAACATCTTACCTATGTCACGTCTTTCTTATGACAGGGAAAACAGATCCATAATCAACCCACAGGTGGCGACAAGCTTACAACAGACTACATAATTTTTGCACATAACAAAATATAGTCTTTTGGTTCAAATGTTGGCATTTATGCACAATTCGTTTGGAGATGGAAAATTGGCATTTATCTCAAAGAACTTTGATTCAGCCTGCCAGCAAACACTTTATTGCTCCAACATTATTATTAATGTCCTTCCCTCTTACAACAATAGGACATACCTAGTGCCTGTCTCTTGAGCGAACACAACAAATTCTGATCATCCAGTCTGCAGAAACTATAGCTACAGCTTACACTACTGAGACTGAGCAGGGTGGCGCAGTGGTATTTCACTTGACTCTCATTCAGGAAGACCTGGGTTCAAATCCCAGTCCGGCCATCCTGATTTTGGTTTTCCATGGTTTCTCAAAATCACTCCAGGTGAATGCTGGGTTGGGTCCTTAACAAAGGCCATGGCTGATTCCTTCCCATTCCTTCCTCAATCACTCTTCCCTGAGCAACTTGCTCCATCTATAATGACCTCGCTGTCGACGAGACATTAAGCTCAACTACCTACCTGCCTACACTAATGAGACTGTAGAAAATTATAAAGTAATTTACTTACATGATGGTAATTTCGCTAAGTTCCCTTTGCCTTTCAACCCAAGTTCTCTTAAGCAGCTGTAGATGGCCAAACAAGTAAAGCAGCTGTTTATGAGCCAGCTGTGTCAGGTGCAGTTTGATGTCTTCGTAGTTCCGCAGATTATTTAGTGTGAGCTGGTTGACTGTCTGCAGTAACAAAATACATGTAATTAGCTGTTGTTCAACCAAATCTAACCAAGGCAATGTCCACTTGCACCTAGCCATGTTGCTTCTAGTCACTATCAAAAATATATTAAAACTTATTTGCACTGAATTTATATGCTCTGAGATTGTCTTCTGCACAGAATGAAGACAAAAACATAGTTAATTAACAATGTATTATCCTACAGAGTTGTATTTCTCTGAAATACTGTCATTTACATTTGTTTGTACACTGGAAAACCACATTTAATGGATAACATGTGACATTTTGATTGGCAGCACTGACTTCAACATTAGTATGTGACAGTAGAACATGTGACAGTATTCACAGAAACAAGTATGAGTGCACTCATAATCTCCACAGGCTTGTAACAACTTCCAAGTTCTTTAGCTTAGAAGGGGGAAAATATAAGAAACAAACATGGCAAGGCATAATGCTTGCACACAAACATTGTGATCTCTGTCAGCAAAGTGAGTCTAGCCTACTACAGTAATGCCTCTGTTTACCGGACCTCTAATCAGCAGACTTCGTATTTACCGGACACAATCCGAAGCCACAATTATTTTTATTTCCGTGTCCACTTTCAGATTGTAGGGCATTGTTGACATTGCATTTTTATTCAGTTTGTGTAATTTTTCATTTTTCAATAAGAATTTCCCTGAGAGAATGAGATATTTTGTCAGGATAAAAAGTAGCCTATGTCACTACCCGGCCCTCCAACTATCTCTGTGCAAAAAATCACGTTGATCCGTTACGACGTGAAAGAGGGACAAACAAACATCCGAACACACTTTCGTATTTATATATATAAAAATATGGATACATATATATATATATTTATACATATATATACACACACATTTACACACACACACACACACACACACATATATATATATATATAGTCCATATAGTTTATTCGAAAATATTTCCAAACCTTACTTGCCATGATAAATGTTCACCAACACCTGAAATTATTAAAAAGTTTGTAAGAATAGCACAGTGAAAACACATTATGCTTTACAACAAAAAGAATCTCTTTGTCACATGCAGCTGATAGATACAATAGCTGTAGATTGATAATACTATAACAGGCTGGTGTTTACCGTAAACAAAACATAACTGGGTAAAATTGAAAATTTTGAGCCAAGAAAATTTTGGGCGGGGCTGAAAATAAATTTTCCCACAAGAAAAGGACGAGATTGGGAATGCATCATCAGTAAATAAAGAAAATCTTAATTATTTCCTCTACATATAAAGGCATTTCGAAGACACTTTATTTGGCATTTTGTTTGTAAGACAGTTAACTTACACTGCTCTTTTTTCAAACGATTGCATGGAAATGTTTTTCTTGTTATAATAAAACTGGTTTTATTTTTTAAATGGCATGGCTTATTTGCTTGTGTACTATCAGCGCTGCTGCAGAATTAAACCAACTGCGCTAGTCGTCTAGTAAACAACCATGAAAGACGCCAAACGGTCGTTCCAAAGCCGTAAGATGTCAAGAAACGAACTTACAGAACAAGACAGCAAAGCTGCGAGCCAGCAAGAGCATCAATTAGTGATGAAAGTGACCAGCAGGAGTGAAGTCTATGGACAATGTGCACTGGTGCAGTGGAGAGGGAGAGAGAAAGAGAGATAGATAGAGACAGGCAGACGGATCTATTAAATTGGATGTGTGAGTGTAAGACATTTCAAATGATGGCGACACACTGAACATGTGTTAATAATAAGTGTGAATTAAGTGACTATCACTAATATAGAGACACTGAGAAGGAATTTGATAAGAGTTGAGATAGACATTAAATATTGTGCTCACAGAGAATTGCAAGTGTAATAGAAGAGATAGCTATTCTAATGTTGTAAATAATAGCTGTGTAAATAAATTAAAAATCAACTTTAGTTCTTTTATTTTTATTAAGACCTCCATCCCTCACAAATACAGACATGCCCCTAAGGTGTCTTGTAACACTGGTGTCAGAAGTGAGATGGAGGCAATTATTAATTAATCAATTGCAAAGTAAGTTGGGCGATAGGCTAGTAATCTGATATATGAAGAAAATTTAGTTAATTGTAATTGCTGTAGAATGAAAAATTAAAACCATTTTATACAACCATCGCACTGAATGTTGAGTAGAAAAATGTCTGCAGGACTGGAAGCACTGCGAGCATTAATTGAGGGATTAAGAATTCAGTGCAAGTGCAATGAGGGATGATGTAAAAAGTGAAATTATTAATGTAAGTGATTTAGTAGATAAACACAGTAAATGAAAATGTAGAGAGGAAAAAAAGACACTGTAAATGAAAATGTATACATGCAAATAGACACTGTAAATGAAAATGTATACATGCAAATAGACACTGTAAATGAAAATGTATACATGCAAATAGACACTGTAAATGAAAATGTATACATGCAAATAGACACTGTAAATGAAAATGTATACATGCAAATAGACACTGTAAATGAAAATGTATACATGCAAATAGACACTGTAAATGAAAATGTATACATGCAAATAGACACTGTAAATGAAAATGTATACATGCAAATAGACACTGTAAATGAAAATGTATACATGCAAATAGACACTGTAAATGAAAATGTATACATGCAAATAGACACTGTAAATGAAAATGTATACATGCAAATAGACACTGTAAATGAAAATGTATACATGCAAATAGACACTGTAAATGAAAATGTATACATGCAAATAGACACTGTAAATGAAAATGTATACATGCAAATAGACACTGTAAATGAAAATGTATACATGCAAATAGACACTGTAAATGAAAATGTATACATGCAAATAGACACTGTAAATGAAAAAGTAGATAGGAAAACAAAATGCATTAGCGAATTAGTGAATATGAGAATTGATGTGTGTGAACGAGAAAATTGACAGTGTAAGTGAAAGAATGGACAGTACAATTTTAATAGTGAACAGTGTAAACAAAAGGATGGACAGTGTCAGTGAAATAATGGACAGTATCGTGAATTAAATGAAAAAGGAAATTAGTGCACTGAAGAAAGAATGGCACAAATTTCTTCAGAAATTTCTACTATCACCACGCCGGCAGCCAAGAAGAGTGGGGAAGCAGTGAATGTTGAACAATACAGCAATCTCGAAGGATAGCCAGCAGCTCTGCGACATTGGTGTCGCGCAGCCAGGAGAGGGGAGGGGTTACAATTATGCCCGTCCCTTGTGATGATCAGCCTTTTTGGTAGGTGTACCAACACCAATATGAAATAGTCACCACACTGAATGGCTGGTCAGCCAGACAGCAGGTTTACTACCTCACGGCTGAACAGAAAGACCATGTACTGAGCATACTACAGTTTCTGCCAGAGTGACATCGACTGGAGTACTCCACACTGGTGTCAGCCCTAGAGACAGATATCTGCAACATGCCCACCATTAGTAACTGCAAAGCCGCGCCTAGCGACCAGGAGAGCCACTGCAGGAGCTATGGCAAGAGATTGTGATGTCCCACCTATCTCAGGAAGGTGCCCCTAGGAGGCATGTGACATCATCGCAGTTGACTTATTCATCAATGCCATTGGTGACACAGAGGTACAGCAAGTAGTACGCCTGGCTGCATCCCACAATGTGCAGGCCACCCTGGCCTGAGTATTGGAGGTGGAGTCGGCAAGATAGGGGTCTGCACCCCAACATCCGGTACGGACAGTGATGATGAATGAAGACGACAAAGGCAGCATGAAGACGACACTGAAGGAGTTGCAGTCTGCTTTAAGGGACATTTATTCCAGGGTACATGCTAAAGAACTTTGCAGCTCCCCACCCAAACAGCGAGAGTGTTGGTCACGTGAATAGCTGGAGTACCTGAGAGCCTATTGCCCACAACAGCAGCGGAAACAGAAGCAGCAGCGGGAAATGAGTCAGCAAGATGAAGAACAAATGGCTTCAATGAATGCAGTCAAGCACTTGCGTGAAGAAATCTGTGAGCTTTGTGCAAATGCCCAACAACTGAGACGCCGCATCGACGAGCTGATGCTGAAAGCTGTACACCTCACAAAGCACACAATGACCTACAAGTGCTGTCCAGATGCCCTGCGCACACTGTGCTACATAACAGTGAAAGGGGCCCACTGCATGGAGTGAGTGATGCAATTGCCCCTCTCATCTGAGGCTTTGATGATAGCAGTCCCATTCTTCCAGAGTATGTCGGAACTAGGATCCAGCCACAACCTGTGGCATCCACCGCAAGTGCCAGCACTTTTCTGATTGCTAGACGCAATCCACAGGAAGATGCAAGGGAATATTCTGTAGTTGCATCATCATTTCAAACCGGTATTAAAGGGATTAGTCCTTCTGTAGGGCACAAACGACCATATTCTATTAGAATGAGAGAATCCAATACAGCAGCAGGGGAACCTACCAAGAGTTTCCTAAATTCTTCTGTAGTTGTTCATACACAGCAAGAGCCTTTTAGATATAGTGAAAGGATGAAGACCCAGTATGACATGTGAATGTCAGGCGAGGTATTTCAAGAAGGACAACTGGTGTGGTTGTACAACCCACAGATTCAAAAAGGGTACTACTTGAAGCTGCAGAAATGTTGGGTAGGCCCCTACAGGATTTGGAATAAGATCAATGATGTGGTCTTTTGATTTGTCGTCAAGACTCTCTGGCGAAGCTGAAGGCTGCCCACATAAACTGACTGGCACTCTAGGAATGTTTAAATGTTGCAGAGTCTGTTTGTGATGAAAAGACTTGAGGAGGGGGCAGTGTTATGGGCTCACTGCTTTGCATTTTTAACTTGACTAATCCCACGTGAGCAAGCCAAAGAGGAGGATAGAGTAGTAACATGATAAGTCAGCGGCGATGTTTCAAAGGCTTGCTGCTAAGGGCTGCCACAATAAGGCTATCACAACATGCTCGCTCCTGACCTTGGACGGATTGAATTTCTGTGGTTATCTGAAATAATTTGCTGATTCATTGGCATTGCCTCTCAGCATGACTCTGGGTGTAGAGAACTTTACAGATTGGGCACAGCAAGACTATTTAAGCTGCAATGGGCCTTCAAGCCGACAATTTTTAAGAGTTGAGAATTGAGAGTTTGGAGGATTGTGCGACCGTATGCAACAAGACAGTAAAACGGCAGGCTAGCAGAGTGTTGAGTGGTGATGAAAGTGACCAGCAGGAGTGAAGTCTGTGGACAGCGAGCATTGGTGCTGTGAAGAGAGCGACTGGTAGACGGGACTATTGAACTGGATGAGTGAGTATAAGACATTTCAAATGATGGCAAAAGACTGAATATGTGTTAATAATGAGTGTGAATTAAGTGACTATAACCAATATAGAGACGTTGAGAAGGACTTTGATAAGTGAGATAGACATTAAAAATTGTGCTCACTGTGAATAACAAGAGTAATATTAAAGATAGATAATTTAATAATGTAAATAATAGCTGTGTGAATAAATTAAAAATCTAATTTAGTTATTTTATTTTTATTAAGACCTCCACCCCTCACAAACTCAGATACGTACCTCTGACATTTTGTAACAATATTAATATTTCCAATTAAAGTATTCCAAAAGACATAACTGACCAAATGCAGCATTAATACTGTATTTATTTATTTTGAACACTTTTAGGTGTTCTAGCATTCCTTGGAACACAGTTTACAAACCTGCAGTCTTGTAATGTCAACTGTAGCCAACAAAACTAGCCAGCTAACTGATGAAATATCATTGTCAATAACTTAACACAACATACGAATGGCAAGTATAAAGTGTTCACTAACTCACTTAGCTGAATTGCTTATTTTAATTAAAATAAGTGTTCTTTTAACTTCAGTGTTTTTGTAATACTTAAAAAAACATAAATAACAGAAGAGGATATAACTTACCATTATTTTAAGCTCAAATAACTTTTGCAGGTCTAACAATGACACACAGTGTATCTCCTGCATAAGTTCATAATATTTTTTCAGAATCTTTTTCAACTGCTCCATTCTGTTTCTTTCTAATTTTACCACCTTTTGGGTAAACTTGGCAATATGTTGCTTTTTGTCACATGTGATATCCTTTGCAATTTGCAGTATTTCATCAAACTCAATTTTATCAGCAGCTGGTAGCTGAAGACAAAAATAAATATACATTCAGAACACAGACTGCATAATCTAAGCAAACTACATTTTAAAATGTAGATTTTCATGGCCATAATCCAATTATGCTTATAGCTAGATTTCTTAATACAGCTACACATTTACTAGCAACACAGCTACAATTTTTTTCACATTAAATATTTTAAGTTTTATCAATATACATGCATTCATGAGTATATTTAGATTTTACATTATTCAAAATCATATCATGCTGTTGAAAGTCGCAGAGCACTAACCTGTATACGTGTGCACAATCCTTCTATCCTTGCAGTCTGTTCCTCTGTGTAACTATTTAAGATGTTCACTTCCTGTTGAACTTTGGTTTCAGTAGTTATGTTTACATCTGTCATCTCATTCTGCAAGGCACTGAGAGCTTGTGCATGACGCACACAACGCTTTTCCAAAAGATCTTCCAGTATCTGTGATGGTTGTGATACTGTCTCTGCAGATACCAAGTAATGTTAGTAAATTGTCAAAACTGAAAGTTCAAAATTTCTTATACGTCGCAAAACAATCAATAGCAAAAAATAAAATGACAACCGAGTAACTGTTGGCAAAATTTATGTTTTAACGTGGCTGCCTAACATGGGACTAGCAGAGTGAAAGGAAAGGGTTTTTGCATGTAAAATTATTTAAGATGTTTCTCAGACTCCTTTCAAGATATTGCTTTCAAACAAAAAAAAACGCTTTGTCTATCTTGTCCAGGGCCGCATTTCTACACAATATTTTTGTAAGATTTTTAATATCCTGAACATTGCAGGTAAACTATCATTTATAGGATCAAACAAATACAAACTCTTATAAATGCACTTTTACTTGCTCCCTTGTAGCATGTCCTCTTCAAAAGGCACAAAGAGTTTTTGTTTAGAAGCAATATTGTGGCAGGTAGCCAAGACATGCCTAAAAACATTTAAAATGTAAAAACACTATCCTTTCGCTTGACTGGTCCTGCATGAGGCAGCACCCTAAAATCCATGTGTTTATAAACATTTATTTAGTTTGTGGCTCTACTCTAGCAGACATTACTTCCACTCTGGCAACAGTTAACCAACTCAAATAATCTAAACTTAAACTTGATAATAGTATGCGTGTCCAAGGTTAATGCATAATTAAAACATAAAATCTAGTGGTCGAAAGGTACTTACTGCCTTAGCAACCATGTCTATGGATGTGGGATAGATGTGTTTATAAAAAATGTATGCAGTATATTTTAGGCATCTCAGATTTATCAACTGTTTACCTTCAAAGCTATTTAACATTTTATTAAAACGTTCAATTTGTTTTGGGATATGGTGTGGCTTAATACTTTTATATTAATATTAATACATTATATGTATAAAAATGCTATTCATAGCATGATATTATAACTTTTAAAGATACATGTCATTTTTTTTTTACATTACAAATGATATGGAAATATAATTAAACACTTGCAATGTTTAAAAACATATTATTAAGGAAGTAGATAAAAAAAATGATACATGAAAGAAAAAATTTATTAGCATAAATTAATGTTATACATTGAAAAGCACAAATCTAACCAAAAGGAAAAGATAAATAATTAATTATTACACAGTTTAATAATAAATTATTTATCTGTAGAAACAAAAATATCAGTATTTACATTATCCAAACTAATAAGGACCAAAGGTGAAATTCGGATAATTGAAAATCCGGGTAATTGAAATATGTTGAAAATGAAGATAAAAGAATTTGTAAAAAATTATTTTCACACAACGTAAAATTTATTACACATGCATAGAACATAGTAAGCTTATCCAAAACAGAAACTGTACATAAAATTAAAAAAATTTAACCAGTTAATAAGTAATTACCTCCCTCCCGGACGTGTTTACTGCAAACAACACGTGAAAGGGCACATCATAGGAGCTAACACAAGTGGTTGTCTCTCCTCCGCGGGTAAGGAAAACACTGTGGTGGAAGAGACCTTTGTGTTTTTTCTATTCTCTTTATTTTTAAAACAAGTCCGGATAACGGGTTGTTCAGATAATCAACTTTCTACTGTAATTTAAATGCCTTACAAAGTTGCAATTCCTTTTAAAACAATATCACCCAACTATAAATACTGAGAAAATAAAACATCTTACAAGTAAAAAATACATAAGCAAGCTCAGATACAAAAATTAATGACATTACTATTTGCAGATTTTTTTTTGTTTGTAGTTATATTGTTTCTTGCAATCATATCAAATAAATCCTCCTTTTGCAATAAAGTACACCAGATTGACTTATAATAAAAACAATACAAGCTGAGAGCACCTGAGAGAGACAAAAGTGAGTTGGAAGCAATATTACTTCTCTTCAAATTCTTATGCATTATCATCTTTGTGTCCATAGCATTATCAAGTGATGCTGAATCATCATATGAAAAACATACTTTTAAGTGTATTTTAGTTGTTTGTCCACTCATCTGCTGCTCATGGTGCATGATCTTTATCTTCTTCAGAATCATCATCATTAACATCACCATAAACATCTATGACATAATTCCAAATGTAAATAAATTATTTTTCAGTATTATGTTTGAAATTTTATGTTTAATAAAACCAACACCAGAATTGTAACCATGAACCGAACAAATAAAAATATTGACGTGATATGGAGAAAATGAAAAGTACTAACACATTTATAGGCAAAAAGTAAAGCATTAAGCTTAATGGAAAAATAGTGAGACTATGAAATAGTGGTGATATTAACAGGAATAAGTTATGGGTGAGAATGTTACAATGGAACTCTATTGTATTAAAACAAAATTAGAATTAAAAAAAAAAGCAAAATAAGAAAAACATTAATGCAATAAGATATAAAAAGTACCACTGTAAGACATGAGTGCAACACACAAACCAAGTTCCTAGCACTTTCACTTAGGAACTCTGGCAGTCAGGGCCCACCACCAAGAAAAATTCTAATGATTATGATTGGTTCAAACCACTCAAACACTCAGTACAAAGTATGCTATATAACTAAACACAATAAAATACAATGAAAACAACACAAAGCCTCTACAAAACTTGTTAGATGTGTGCAATGACTTGGCAGATACCCCCTGCCTGGAGACATCAGCACTTATAACTAAAAAAGAACAGTGTTTTTTATCTATTAAAGTCCCTCTATTAAGTAGCACAGGACAACAATTAACCTGTTTCGCTTGGGTTTGTATAAGACATGTTTTTAAAGAAAGGTCAGTTTTGAAATCAGAGGAAAACTGTATACAGTAAATATAATTTATTAAGACCAAAATGTATTTACATATTTACTCAATTTTTCCACATAGTCGCCATTAACTTTAAGACACTTCTGGTTGCGTGTCACCAGTTTCTTTATCCCAATGTCATCCTGAACCATTGATTCACAATGTTGAGTTCTTCTTCATCATCGTCATCAGCAAACCGTTGCGATGCAAGCCATTTCTTTAATGTATAAAGAGATGATAGTTGCTTGGTGCAAGATCAAGGCTATAAGGAGGATGGTCAAAAACTTTCCTGCTAGATTTCCACAACATTTCAACAATTTAACTTGCTGTGTGTGATCGAGCATTATCGTGAATAACATTTGGCCCATAAACTACACAAATTTTCCGGTGAATCTTAGTTTCACTATTGTTTTTGGCTAACCAAAACCATATCACAGCACAAACTTCACAATTGGCAGGATTATTTATTGTCGCACTCATTTTAAATTACTAACATGTGGAATCCAACGTGAATCTGACTATAACAAAGCTAGCTACCAAACCAAACAATGGAACAGCGCATTCAAGATATCAATTATCAGTATTAATTGGTGGAAATTTCTAAACTGACATTTTTTGTAAATGCACCTTGTAAGACAGCAACTGGCAGAGAAGCAAGAATTTTGTCAAATTGATTTGATAAGCATAAGAGCAAAACAGCTGGCAAGATGAAGTAGCTGTGATGCATGAAGACAGGCAATATACAGTATATCTCTTAGTGAACATCCACTGAGGCATTCTGGCAGGCTATCCACATGTGTGTGTGCATGTGTGGTTCTATACATATTGATGTTGGTTACATGCGCAGAGGGTTAAGAGACAGACTGCAGAGATTAGCCCAAGTACTGGAGATAGGGTAAATGCAGAAAATTATTGGAAATTTAAACACCAGCTCTTCTAGAGAACGAGACTGTTTTGCTGCTGGGGTTGTGTGGTTGACAGCCTGTGGCTGTCCTCTACAATGCCATCTTGAAGCTGATTGTTGTGGACCGCAGAAGAACGGAGATAACAGCATCTCTATTACATTCTTACGGTACATGGAGTTGTCTGGGCGTGATCGTGAAGCACCCCGAATAGAAAATGAGACATACATAAGTAATTTCACATCCACATATTTCATTGCAGCAGAAAATTACACTTACTTGCCCAATGCGTAACACAGGCCCAGGGCTAAGGCCAGCCCGTAGCCTATGCTGTTTGCAGAAAATGACACAGCCGATGAAAGAAATTTAGATAGCTTAAATACCAGGGTGACTCTGAGAGAGGGCTGCGTGGCATACCTATCCTCTATCACATCTGACAACAAACTGACTGCCTTGGCGTGACCGATGGCGGAAGTCAGCATTTGTTAATGACAAGTAGTTGTATGAATCCAGAAAGTAGAATTATTACATAATAAAAAAAATTACATATATCAAATTTTTAAGTACTGTGACATGATAACATTTCACCATTTAAAAATTATAAAATTAAAAGAACTGAAAATAATTATGATGGCATCACAGTAAAAAAATACAACATGCAAAATTTTAGTAATCAGTGTCTCTCTCTCTCTCTCTTGTGATATGCAACGCAAAATAAATTTTAATAAGCCCTCCCAGTCTTTTGATCAGCAAGACAAAAGAAACGACAAAACACTCACATTTATTTCATCCAAAAGAATGCAATTTAGTAACTGGAAAAGTTTTTATTTTGACATGATGTCATACGATGAGTCCATTATACTGTGAGGGGAGTCATATAGATATACACAGAGCCTGCTTCCCTGTGATGCATTGTATATGCACTTCAATAATATATTTTATTGGAATCACTACACTAACTCTCACTTCACATTTACTTCCCTAATTAAATTGGGAACAGGCGGAGAAGGGGGTCAACAGATGGGCTTCGTCATGCTGGGAAACCAGTGAGTGACACCCGATGTGGTGTGCCGGTAGCCATCTGACACATGGGACACTTTGTCTCTCCTTCCTTCAGTGGAAACTAGATTTGCAAAGCAGGGACAAAACTTCCACGTAGGGTTTGTTGAAGTCTGATACTCCGTTTTTCAGTTGATTCAGATATATGTGGGGTTCATGATAATCTTTTGTATAAATTTCCCCATTAAAATATTACAAAATCCTATAAATTACAAGACTACAATGGTTATACAAAAAATTGAGTAATTGTACACAACCCTTAAAATGACTACATATTCCAAGATCTCCTGAGTATGAATATTACAACATTATAAATGCATGAACCCCTTTAAAAAAATACCAATTTAAAACTCATCTTTTTCATAATTACAAAGGTTAAAAATGCTCTTTCCCACTGCCCCCGTCGGAACAAAGTTCCGAAAAACCTAACAGTTTGACTCCCTCTCAGCTTTTCTCTGCCCAAAGGCAAGAAGCCACCGCCTATATTTCACTCTGTTCTTCTCTTCAAATTGTCCAGAAAATTTCCAAATAGCCTAGGACATTGTTGGCGCTTCTCCCTGACGTCACATGCAGCACACACACTCCTTGAAGGTTTCAGGGGGTGGGAGGGAAAATGTGACGCAACAGGCAGTCTGCTTATGGTGGGCATGCGTACTCGGTGAGCAGGACTTTGATGGGCCACGTGGGAATCCTAAGGTCCCTCTTTGCACTCAACACACCAGGTTATTCAACATCCATGTACATCTCCAATTCCCATGTAGCTCATGTAGAACATAAGTTTCTGATGCCAAGCAGGTAAACATTGCTAGATGTGACACCCATAACATCCCTTCTCCCCTGAAGAGGACCCGAACTGTGTTACAACGTGTAGAAAATCCCACAGCTCCAGGTGGCCAGTCCGGTACCACAGGCTTTGTCCATGTAGAACACAGGTCTCTATGTTAATTCAGCATACGTCAACGCAACAGACTAGAGGAGGGACACATGAGAACAATGATGGATAGGCAAAAAAGTGCGCAAAATACTAAAATTATGGGGGAAGGTGCTATACCATTTAACCATTAAATACTCCATATATTACCCATTAAAAATAGCTTATACCAACATCTATAAGCACACACAATACCTTATGGCTTACAACAGTTACGTCTCAACTGTTATTTTTGCGATGACAAGAACTGCTTAAATTTCCCACCCCGAGTTTAAACTGTGTGTTCTCAAATGGTTGCTATTACCCCAGGCACTTCTCCTCTTTTCCTACTTCCCCTACTTCCCCTTCACACCTGCAAGGTGACTCAACCATCTGGCCAGCGGTCGTGTTCACAATGATGCTTCGATCACTCTTTGCTAGCTCTTCAGACCAGCTGCTTTCTGATCTGTTGTATGAGGTAACTCCTGGTGAAGCAGGCACCATGGGATGTTTAGTTAGGTTGTAAGTATCGTGTATTGTTTTATTAAATTCTGTTTTGGCACACCTGTCAAGGAAATTCTGTTCTGCGTTAACTGTATGTAGGGTTCATTGTGTACAGAACGATTGAGGGTTAACTCATATAGTTTCACCAGCAGTTTGTCTTAGTCTGTCATGCAAATTTGGCCTTCAACCATGCCAGTTGATAATGTCACTAATTAAAATTGAAGAGTAACTTCCTGTTTAACCATGCGTCACTCGCAACCTATGGTTCCGAGTCATGTTTCATGACGTCTTGGGTGTCGGCATGAGTGATTACCATAGTAATGGCACTCACTCATTTTGACTCCATGCTTATCTGGCTGTTTCTCAGCACATTTTAATGTCCATTTTTGTCTAGGCCAGTCTTGTGGCAAATTGTAATATGTATTCATTCTGTTATGTATTTTATGTAGATTAAGAATGTCAGTTCCATGTTTAACAGAGTTGATACCTGCCCAATGCTATGGTTTATAAGTAGGTGTCATCTCTGCTCTCTGCGTAAGGCGTCAGCAATGGATGCTAGCCCTCAGTGTTATGGCGTAGGAAAATATTGACACTACTATCCCTAGGTCCAATTTACCAAATAAATTCACCTTCTTTGCGAGTTAACATACGTCAGTTTTATTTATGCTTAACAGGGTCACTTCTACATGGACACACGAGACAACTCTCCCCTCCCCTTTTTCTACATGCGCTACGTATGGTTCGACGCGGCGATTAGCATCGTGGGGAGCAAGATTCTTCACACTTCCTGTATGACTCTACTTATCTGACTCGAGGCGCTGGTCTTCTCTCGGCCGGCGACCTCTGGACCGCTTCGTCACTCGGTAGGCAGACTGGGATGTCTGGGCTGCGACAGGTCCTCCCGATCGGTGTTGGCGTCTGCCTTCTCGAACTCGTTCCTCCTGACTTCGATCCGCACTCCTCGATTCCCGTCGGCTGACTGCCGTTGGCGTCTCGACGCCTCCTCTCGTACTGGCTCTGCTCCGCACACCTCGCTTGACGTCCTCCGACTGACGTTGACGTCTTGATGCATTCTCGTGAACTCGTTTTTGCCGGCTCCGGTCCACACTCCTCGCTTGACGACGTCTGACTGATCTGGTTCCTGCCTCTTCCTCCCGTTTTTGTAAGCTCGTTCGCCATATTGAACTGGCATCATCTTCGCACGTGGTCGGGCTGCTCGCTGCGTCCCCTGGGTCGTAAAACATGTGTTCGGCGTTTCGGTTCTCGCACGTGTTTCTTCCGCTGCCTCCGGCTATCGCGTTGCTCGTCCCATTTCTGCACGTGGCCGCGCTGTTCGCCGCGTCCCCTGGGTCGTAAAACATGTGTTCGGCGCTTCGGCTCTCGCACGTGGCCAGGCTGCCCGCCGCGTCCCCCGGGTCGTAAAACACGTGTTCTGCGCTTTGGCTCTCGCACGTGGCGGAACACTTGGCTGCCTCTTGGTGGGTGCCTGCCTCCGGATATCGTGCCGCTATTATTCCAGCACTCTTGCCAAAAGCTCTCATTGTTTATTGCGGTAGCCAGCCTGGGACAGAGGCAGCCGATGGTGTGAGCTCAGCGTCCCCGGCAGCTGCGAGACGCAGCTGTGCCTGCCTTCCTTCGCATGTGGCCTCTACGCCACGTGTTCATTCCACCGAGCCATTCTGACGTCATTCTTCCGGCACGCCCGCCAAAACCCTTAGTATTTATTGCGGTTATCCGCCTGCGAGTTTCGCCAGAGTGTGTCTTCTGACGAATAAATATCTTTAGGGACGTGGGATGCGTCAGAGTGTTAATGTAATTGTGCACTCAATGTCATTATTTGAGTCTGTTGTCCCATGTTTAACATAATATGTTAAATTTCTTTTTCTTCTGTTCTGTTGCCACGTTGGCCGACATTCATGTGCTAACAGCACAGTGTTTACGTATGCAAATTGCCTTTGCGTATACACATACAATTTTTTTTTTCCAGAAATACATTAAGGTTGAGTATTTCTTTCCTTATATTGCAACCTATTTGAAACATTACATTACAAAATTCACATATTACATGAAAATATTAGGATGTCTCAAATTTTTACATCCAAAATCAGAGAAAACAAGTGGTTTTCAGGGATGGGAGGCATACATGCACTGTCTCAGTTTTGTTTGTAGAATTTGGGTCTGACACTAATAAAGTAACTGGCGTTAAAAACTGGACTAATTGAAATCACCCTCTACATTTTACGACCAACTTCACACCGAAGTAATCAACTTTTGAGTTAAGGTGGTAAGCTTCCATACAATATCAAATCTCCAGGTTTCAAACTTAGTTCTTTATAGGAAACATTAGTTTTTTGTGCCATCTTTTTATGATATATGTATTATTAAATTACGGGACACATCTGGCCAAATTTATTCTTAATTTTTAATTTTTAAACTTTCCAAACAAATACTTTGTAATGACTAGTGGATGTGGCTATTGTCGACCCAAACAATTTCTGAGGGAGCATATTTGTGAGCACTATGCATAATGTTGTTAAAACATTTGAAAATAAAGTATAAAACTTTGTCCCAACCACATTGAGTATCAAACTGAAAACTATGTAAAGCAATTAACCCATTCAACCAGGTTTGCCTGCAGGTGATACAGGGCAGTCTGCACCATTTTCACCTCCTATATAAAATGTAACTCTCTGAACTCACTGAACAGAAAATAAGCTGCATTACCTGTCACTACAAACACTGGTGAACTGAAAACACTGTATAAATGCTGCACTACAACTTTACAAATCTCAGTTGCTTTGATATTACATAAAGAAAAGAAAAAACAAAATTTACTAAAAACTTTCTATGGCAACTAAAATATATACATAATCAGTGGTACTTCTGGCCAAGGGATACATTATATCCAAATACACTTGCTCCCAAGGATATGAAGCCATGGAACCTGCTATTTCCCTTCAGCCTTTTTGGTTTTACAGCTTAGCTTGTTGGCATGCTATGCTGAATATAAGATCAATAGAGAATAAATGTATATAAATTGAAGCTTTTATAGCAAATGTGTTTCACTGAACATTGGTGCACAGAGGAAGAGTTAACATTAATTAATATTACAGGTTATAAATTAGGTAAATGTTATTGTAGAAAAACTGCAAAAAAATGAAGGTGTATGTATTTTTGTGAAAGAAGGTACGTATAAAATTTAAGGAAAGCGATGACATTAGTTCATTAACTGCAGAAAAATGCTTAGAAGCAACAACTTTAGAAGTTGATGAAAGTGATAAATTTATTCTTTTTTGTATTTATAGACCACCTTATGGCGAAATACCTGTGTTTTTATACAAACTGGAAATAGCATTAAATATGTTATGTAAAACTAACTCTCAGGTGATTCTTTGTAGTGATATAATTAATTTGAAAGATAGCAGTCAGTCTATAAGAATTATGTTTATCTTTTAAGGTGCATGGGTCTAAATTCTTTAGTACTGAATTCCACAAGAGAATCAGTTTCATCTCAAACTATTATTGACAATATGTTTTCTACTATTAAAGCTAATAGAATAAAAATTTACATAATTAAAAATAATTTATCTGATCATCATAGCTAGTTTTTAAAGATTAACACAAACCATTCTATTTATAAAGCCACATATAAATTAAAGACACTTCACTAATGAAAGCATAAAAATTTTCAATACTCTCTTAGCAAATGAATTTTGGGAGTTTATAGAGAATAACAACAATATACACACAAATTTCAAAAGATTTCTGAATCAATTTTGTTTGATATTTGAAAAATGATTTCCAAAAAGGAAGACCCTGGTAAACATGAGAAATGGGTCATCTAAAAACTGGGTTACCTTAGGCATAAAAACATCAAGTAATAACTTAAATAAATTACACCAAATTAGCAATAGTGATAAGTCTCATGCTTTTAAATGCTATTATAAAAAATATAAACAAATTTATAAAAAACTGATAGAATGGCAAAACAGAAACAGAATGATAAAAAAATTATGGAGGCAAAAATTAAATCAAAGGTTTTATGGGATGTTATTTGTAAGAAGCTAACCAACCAAAGGACAAGTGAATCTAGCGAAATCAAGATTCATAAAGAAGATGGTACCGTAATATCAAATCCAAAATATACCGCTAATTTTATAAATAATTATTTCACAACTATTGCTATGAACCTTTTAAAAAAATTACCATATTCAGATGACAAGTTACAATTTTTCATGTAAAAAACATACCACCTCATCAATGGTACTTTTTCCTGTTGATGAATATGAAGTGCTTGATTCTATTAAGAAACTAAATTACACAAATTCTACAGGTTTTAATGATATACCCTCTAAATTAATAAAAGATGTAACAAATGTTATTTTAAAACCCCTGACATTTCTAATAAATCAACAATTTGAAAGTGCAATTTTTTCAAATGAGCTCAAAATTTCCAAGGTTGTACCTTTATATAAACAAGATGACAGAGCTAGTATTACAAATTATAGACCCATAACTCTTTTGAGTACTCTCTCTAAAATTTTTGAATATATAATGAAAGAGAAATTGGTTAAACACATAACAAAATTTAAACTTCTAAATTACTTTCAACATGGATTTATTAAAAACAAAAACATAAATACAGCAATAGCTGAATTCATATCTACTATTCTTCTGGTAATCTATACAAATAAAAATACAATAGGTGTTCTTTTAGACTTATCAAAAGCCTTTGACATTATGAATCACACCATCTTGTTAGAAAAATTAGAATTATTAGGCATTAGAGGTGTAGTGCAAAAATGGTTCAGGTCATGTCTCACTCATCGTACACAAAAGGTAGAAATAACCTCAACTAATAATTACAATTATATGGAAAAATATGTATCAGACACAAAAGAAATAGTTAATGGTGTACCACAGGGTTGCATCCTTGGTCCACTTTTGTTTAACATATATACATAAATGATCTGTGTGATAACATGAATGAGTGTAGAATAATAGCGTTTGCTGATGACGCCAACATCATCCTCCATAGTAAAAAGTTGACTGAATTAAAAAAAATGCAATCAAATTACTTAATAAAATATAAAATTGGTTTTCTCAAAATAAATTAACAATGAATACAGAAAAAACTAAGTTTATGCAATTTTCAATAAAGATAAAAAATAGATATATTAAATACGGCTATGGGTGGGATTCCATTAAAAAGGGTATCCACAACACAACAACATTTTTGGATACAATTATTGAGAAACATTTAAAGTGGGGAGATTACACTAAACTTATTAGCAAAAGGTTAAGCACTTCTTGTTTTCTTCTTAGACAGCTTGCTGCCAAATGTAATGAAAAATGTCTAAAGGTGGCCTATGGTGCTTATTTTCATTCTTTTATTACTTAAGGACATGGTATAACTTTCTGGGGACACAACATTAGTCAACAGAACACAATATTTATTTTACAAAAAAGAGCCATCAGAATAATCCTGAATCAACAGTCACAAGAACATTGTAGACCTCTTTTCAAAAAAATTAACGTTCTTCCTGTACCTTGTATTTAAATTTACAGCATGGCAATACGTGTTTGGAAAAACATGCAAAATTCTTTTACACAAAATTCACAGATCCATACACATAATACTCAACAAAACCAAATTTTTATATATAAAACCAATAAACCATACAGTTCCTTATAGTACTGTCCATGTCAAAGGAGGTAGGATTTTTAACCAATTACCAAAAAATTATTAAAGAAATAAAGAGTCTAAAAAAAATTCACGCAAAGCATTTTCGACTTTAAACCCCAAAAATGTTACTACACAACAGCTGAATATCCTAATGAATAAAACTGCAGAATTAGTACATTATATCTGGAGAATGTAGCCTATTTCAAACTTNGGCCTATGGTGCTTATTTTCATTCTTTTATTACTTAAGGACATGGTATAACTTTCTGGGGACACAACATTAGTCAACAGAACATAATATTTATTTTACAAAAAAGAGCCATCAGAATAATCCTGAATCAACAGTCACAAGAACATTGTAGACCTCTTTTCAAAAAAATTAACGTTCTTCCTGTACCTTGTATTTAAATTTACAGCATGGCAATACGTGTTTGGAAAAACATGCAAAATTCTTTTACACAAAATTCACAGNCAAAAAAATTAACGTTCTTCCTGTACCTTGTATTTAAATTTACAGCATGGCAATACGTGTTTGGAAAAACATGCAAAATTCTTTTACACAAAATTCACAGATCCATACACATAATACTCAACAAAACCAAATTTTTATATATAAAACCAATAAACCATACAGTTCCTTATAGTACTGTCCATGTCAAAGGAGGTAGGATTTTTAACCAATTACCAAAAAATTATTAAAGAAATAAAGAGTCTAAAAAAAATTCACGCAAAGCATTTTCGACTTTAAACCCCAAAAATGTTACTACACAACAGCTGAATATCCTAATGAATAAAACTGCAGAATTAGTACATTATATCTGGAGAATGTAGCCTATTTCAAACTTTATTATATAGGTGTTTGTTTGTATTTAAAGTACTTTGTATATTCTATAAATATTGGTAATGTCTAATTCATTTGTATTTCTTTTAAAAAAACTTGTGTTTATTATATTATTTTATTTATTTTCACTGCTAACTGTTTTTATATACAGAAATTATCCTGTAAAATATTTGTAATTTTCATAGTTTAGAAACTCATTAAAGTTTATGTTTTTTTTTAAGTAAATTTGACATGTCCTATACCATTATGTATGGTCTTTTGGATGAATAAAATTAATTAATTGATATGCAACCCTTTACCCAATTCTCAAAATCTTGACATACATCATGCCACATAAAAATTTCCAACACACTGGTGATAGTTTTATCCTGTCCTACATGTCTACCAAAAATAACCTTATGGTAATATTTGTAAATCATAGGTCACCTTGAGATACAAAAACTCTAAATTGGCCATTTTTGTCCACTCACCTAAAAAACCCTTATGCAACACGTAAGCAGAATTCTCAGTTTTTATTTCAGAAATAATTTGTTGATATTCTGAATAAGTAATTTCATGTACTTTATATCTGCAAAAACACTACAGAATTTTTAAAGTGTGTTAAACTTTTAAACATTTATACTCTTAGAAGTATTAATGGTTGGCCGACTTCCTACATTTGCTCCATTCTCTACAACCTCATTAAATTCGTCCTCACAAAACATGCGTGACAGCATGTCAGTGACAGAATTGTTTGTTTCCTTTATATGCTGTACATTAAATTTAAAATGAGCTAAATGGATTAACCAGTGAGCCAAAAGACTGGCAGGTTTCTGTGATTTTAATAGCCAGCGCAAAGCTAGGTTATCCATAAAAAAGAGAATGGTGCATGATCCAAATAATCCGCAAAATGTTCCATTGCCCATACACAAATAAGACATTATTTTTCATAAATGGGGTATTTTCATTCAGCACACGTTAATAATTTGCTAGCATACAGTACCAGAACAAAACTATAGTTTTCTTTAACAAAACTTCAGTTTTCCCTCCAATCTCAAAACGGCACCTATGGCTATTGAGCTAGCATCACAATGCAGAAAAAATTCTTTATTAAAATTAGGCAAAAATAATACTAGCTGATTTGTTAAACATTCTTTTAATTTTTGAAAAGCAGTCTGGTACTCCGTGTATCCCAAAATATCTAAATTTCTCCTTTTCAGCAAATTTAAAGATCAAGTTAACTAAGATAAATTGGGAATGAATTTATTATAAAATGCAACCATTTATAACAATTGTTCCACCCCTCTCTGATTTTTTGGCAATATAAAATTTATTAGAGCGTTTGTCTTTTCAGGATTGGTACGTAAATTCCTTTCGGAAATGATTAACCCTAAATAACAAACATGCGGGTCTGCCCAACTGTTTTTTTCAGGGTTAACCATTAAACTTGCCTTCCTTAAGGCATCTAACATTATCAGAATATGGGTTAGGTGTTCCTCCAACATGTTACTGTACATACATACATCTTTGATACACTGAAGAGCCAAAAAAACTGGTACAGACAAGCATATTCAAATAACAGAGGTATGGAACCAAACAGAGTAACGTGATGCGGTCGGCAGCTAGATCGGTTACTGCTGCTACAATGGCAGGTTATCAAGATTTAACTTGACGCAGGTCCCGCCACTGTCGAGGACATGGTGGCTTATCTGGTCAGAGTTAATGTCCTCCAGGCACCGACTAAAAAGTGCTTGGAGGTTGCGGGTATTATAATGAGGTAGACTATTACTGTTGTATTTTGAAGTATGAATATATTGTCTCGTGTCTATATTCACAAATACACAACATCAAAACTTTAGAGGTGCGGTACTGTGCTAGTTCGGTTACTCAGATTTACTGGGCGAATTCTTGGTTGAGTGGGGCTTCTGTAGGCGACGAATTTTATACTTAACTCATCGGTGAGTGTGGGTAGGCTGTCATCTGGGGATGAGTTCCAGCGAAGTGGTAGGCCTTGGATGCAGGCCCCCTGTGCTGCTTCTCCCTGGACTGCTGTTCGGACTCCTACTCACGCAACTCTCCC